>CM034308.1:17518333-18118333 GCA_019925795.1 Dendrobium chrysotoxum
TTCAAAATAACATCCTGCATGCATTTTGTATGATGTAAGTTTTTTCATTCATGTAGTGTCTATCTGATATTTCAATTGCATGTTTAAATGACCTCCTGCATGTATTGTTAGGATGCAGAGGGTTTGATTCAAGCATGTTATTTGACAGTGCAATCATAATTTAAAATAACCTCTTGTATGCATTGGTAGGATGCAGAGGGTTTCATTCAAGCATGTCATTTGACATTGCAATTACACTCACAAGTATCCTTCCGTATGCATTTGCAATATGCAGAGGGCTTCATTCCAGTAATATCATACATACATATAACAATCATATAAATGTATCGTGCAAAATACATTCAACAGTATATATCCGTATGGGCCCGACGAGTGTGTCATAGGTACATACGTGACGTCTGAGGATGCTGTGCGGATTAAGAAATAAATTTAGATACGAACCCGATCCTCTGTTAATAAATTGATAGAGTCGATAACGTTCAATTAACAAAAATGTAACAACCCATAGAAACCCCGATGATGGCGTGTTGAATGTTTATCTCAATCGGAGGGGATACTATACTTTTCAATGCTTTCAAGCTTCAACAAAATACAAATCTTTTAAATTGATTACAACATTACCCCAATGATAGTCGTGTTGATAGAAAATCTCAACCGAAAGGGACTACAAACATTTATAATATCTCCCAAATGTCCATTAAAATCTAAAATTCTAAAATAATCACCTAAGACCTAGATATTTATAATTAAAATTAATCATCAAAAGCTTAATGCAAAAATATCCATCCACCCTCCGTAACAATTTGCTATAGTGGACAAAATCATTTCAGCTCACAAAGAGCTAATGTCTAGTTAAAAAAATCACTAGGATTCATTCTCAATTTGTCTCTTGCCATAAGGACATTGCATGTGCCCTCTAACTGGTGGTTTCGCGCTAAATGACACCATAAACCGGGTGATTTTGTTGCAAAATGATACCATTATATTACGGTCATGATTAGAGCCCATATGTTCCCCAATGACTTCAACTCATTGAGTAAATAATGAAATACGATATGATCGATAGGGCACAAGGCCCTCTGTTAGCTAAGATAGATTCAAATTTGTCCCCCTTAGATAATACTCACCCCTGGTCTATAAGGTACCCTTGGATGAAGCAACCCATGGTTGCCAACAAGAATCCTTTTGTCAAGTTGGGTCGCCTAGCTCCTCTCCTCTAACTAAGTAGACCAGGGACCACGATGGCCCGGGACGACGGAACCATGGGATCTTGATCGAGCTCATCATCATTCCCCCCACCATCTACTTTAAGTGCAAGATGGTGAAATTTCTAGTTTTAAATATCAAATTTTCACATACCTAAGCCATGTTGCTACTATACACCAAATATCACGTATATGTTTGATGACTAGCCTTAAGCCCTTAATCGAAAGTTTTCTCTCGTTATTGGGAGGGATAATTAACTATAGGGGCTTGCGCATATAGGAAACCAAAACTCAGATCACAAAGTCTTTGCAAAATGAGGGCGAAATCTTTGGGTAGTGTCTTATTTAAAATCAAATCTGCCTTCTGAAATTTTGCCCTGGAACATACTCGTTAAAATTCTCCTCGACGACTTGAAAAAGAAGAAAGGGGGGTCCACGGATAGGCCGGGGCGCGCATTTTCGGAGCCCACAAACAAGCATAAGAGATTTTCGGTGCATATGAACACATGTTGTTCAATAGGTTATAAAAATGAAATAAGGGCACTTCCAATTATTTGCGATTTTCAAACCAGCAATGTGCTTAAAAAAAAAAGAGGCAAAGGTTAGATCACTATCTTTATATACATTTAAGGTAAGAAAGAGTACAATGGAATGATGACTTACTTGAGGTATTGAAGGGTCATGTTCTTCAGTAGTGAGGGATGTCTTAACACAAGACTGCGCCACTCCTCCTTATCAATCTTTCCATCATGTTTGGTATCGGCTTCCTCAAATGTCTACAACAACAAATTACAAACGCTTAATGATACCAAAAAAAAAAAAAAAGAAACTGACCATCAAATCAGATAATATAAAATACACAAAAGAAAAAAAAAGCAGTACAATATGATCCTAAAAATACTTATCCAATTAGCATACTGTAGGTTTTTCGCTAGTGCAATGTGATGTACATCTATTGTCCATTACGAATGCATAATACGTGAATGGTGACATTCATGGCTAGCGTTCTACACATACATACTCAGAAAAATATCAACATACGTTCATAAACTAGCAACATGAAATTGTTGTCCATACAAGAATACCTAACAAAATGGTGAAACCTAAGCTCAGCAAGGTGTGCAAACCATCCTTATCATTTAGAAAGCAACCCACTCCTACAATCTTCCTTTGGTTTCAGTTTGCAAGTGGTGCCAGTACAGTGGATTCAACCACCCAAAGAAAGTAATCGAAGGGCTAACCAAGCTATGCGCTGATCAGATAGGAAAGGGTTCCCTAAGATTATGTTATTATAAAGGTTGTCTAGAAAAAGCAATGTAATGCAACAAAATAGTTCATACATTTAGAAGGATTCAGGAGAAATACCATGACCAAAAACTCCATTTATATTAGATATAATGACTTCAATGTAATCATTGTGCACGAACCTTGTCAATGATGCTTTCTATAACTTCATCAGAAAGATTCATACCCGACTCAGCAAGAGTAGCCACCACCATTTGCTTCACCTGCATATAAGAAAAAAAGATCTTTAAGCACCATGCAATATAATAATCTAATTAGATAATACTGGACGGATGCATATTGATCATATTTTCAAAAAATAAATGCTATGTTGCACATCTTGCTGTAGTTATACTAAACGAGATATGGAGAGGGAGAGAAGCAAAAAAAAAAAAAAACTTAGTAACTCCATGTGAATGTATAACGCCAAATCCCTTGCCACCAAAACATGAAGACTTCTTTAGGGCTGTGAGCGGGGATATTACTCTTTCCCAAATTAGAGGTCCAAAAGTCTGTAATCCATGTAAGGTTTCTCATACGCCTTGGAGACAAAAACAACAAACAACCACTAGAAATAATGCAGGAAAACCAAAATGATGGCTGATTTTTATTGATACTGCAATAAAAAGAACAAGATACAGGTGATCTACATTTCAAAAGGTAGATCGCTATCCTCAAACAACCTAGAAGCCGTTAAGAAGCCCTCACAAAAAGAAACTATAGTGACTCTCAATTCAAAACATACATAATGACAAACAAACCCTAGAATTAGCACTAAATAAACTCTACCAATTTCCCCCCGAAACAACCTTCTTTTCTTACTAATCTCCTTCTCCATTTTGGGCCAACTGTATTGAATGGACCGGCTGAGCCGGTCCATCAATGCCCCCAAAGTACCGCCTTGTCCTCAAGGTCGAATAAAGGAAACTGTTGCTGAATAATCTGGTAGGACTCCCACGTGGTCTCGTGCTCCGATAGGTTCTTCCACATGATGAACACTTATGTGCTTCATGTTACTCCCGATGCACCCCTTCGACCTCCAATGGTTCCAACAACATCTCCATTAGTCCGTCAAGTTCGAGGGAAGTGAAGAAGACGAAAGTGCTCTCCTATCACCCGTCGCAACTGAGACACATGAAACACCGGGTGGATGACTGACAACGGTGGTAATTGTAGGCGATATGCCACGGCCCCGATGCGCTCCACTATCTCGTAAGAACCAAAATATCGGAGTGCTAACTTATCATTTCGTCTTCATGCAAAATATATTTTGTCTGCAGGGATGAAGATTCAAGTAAACGCTGTCCCTCATGTCAAACTGAATGTCTCTCTTTTGTGCACCGGCTTTCCTCTACATAATTTATTGAGCTCTCAATAAATGCCCCTTCAGCTCCCCAAGATCCTATCTCTATCCTCCAAGTAGTGCTCTACCAAAGCCACTGGTGTGCTGCCTTGTCCATAATATATCAAGTGAGACGGATCTCTTCCGTATAATACTTTGAACGATGTAATCTAAGCTGTCGAATGATAGAAAATGTTATACCAATACTCTGCCCAAGTTGACCATATTGACCACAACTTTGGTGTATCCAATATAAAGCACTGTAGTAGGTCTCCACACTACGATTGACCACCTCTGTTTGTCCGTCCGTCTAAGGATGATAAACAGTGCTCCTTTTTCAGAATGGTCCCCTACATTTTGAACAATTCCTTCTAGAATTGGCTCAGGAAATATTGTCTCGATCTGATACAATCAACTTTGGGATCCCAAGTAGTTTCACCATCTCTCTCATGAAAACTGTTGCTACCGATACTATGTATAGGGGTGGCGAAGGGGAATGAAATGGGCATACTTACTCAACCGATCCACTACCACCATTATCACAGTGTATTCTTCTGACTTTGGCAACCCTTCAATGAAGTCCATGATCACCTCCTCTCACACTTTTTATCGTAGAGCTAACGGCTGGAAGAGCCTTCCCGAAGACATAGCTAAATACTTGTGCCTCTGGACATATATCATAGCAACCACCATCTTCTCGACATCCTTCTGCAACCCTCCCAATACAACTCTGCAGTGAGCGACGAAATGTCTTTTTGACCCCCGAATGTCCCCCAATGGCTGTCCCATGAAACTCCTGAAGCAAGCAGGGAATGTAAGAAGAGATCTTTGGAACAACAAACCGCCCATAATGATACAACTTTTGTCTCGCCACTGAATATCCCGGATGGCTGTCCTTGTTTCTCACCAGCTCCTCCCTAATTTTCTTCAACCCTGCATCATGTTTGCTCTCTCTCCTCAATGCTTCCCAGTCAACCACCAAAGGCATAAACAATGCCATCATATGAGGTCCCCCCATGAACCTGGATAAACCATATGCTGCCTTGTTTTCAACTCCATGTCAATAATGAATCTCGAAGTCATAGCTCAATAACTTGGAAAGCCACCTTTGATGCTCCTCAATGATCATTCTCTACTCCAACAAATACTTCAGCAGTTCTGACGATGAAATATCTTCCCATAAATAAGGCCGCCATTTTTGAATGACCAACACGATTGCCATTAGCTCCCTCTATAGACTAACTTGAGACTTGCCCTGGCCGTTAACACCTAATTGAAATAGGCCACTGGTCTCTGGTTCTGCATGAGTACCCGCTCCTAACCCAAAATCTGAGGCATCTTTCTCAACTAGAAAGGGCTTGCTGAAATCTGGAAGAGCTAATACTGGCACCCTGATCATAACCTTCTTTAACTCCTTAAAATCTTGGGTGGCAGACTCTCCCCACTTGAAGTTGTCCTTATTGAGTTGTTCCGTTAACAGCCCTGCTATAGAACTATAGCCCTTCACAATTTTTGATAGTAGCCTGTGAGTCCCAAGAATCCTCTTAGCTCCTTCAAAGTCTTGGGTATGGGTCATCTGAGCATGGCCTCAATCTTACTCTGGTCAGCTGCCATTCCCTCCTGAGATACTACATACCCTAAATACTCCACTCTGGGCTAGGCAAAATAACACTTTTTCTTATTGGCAAACAACGAGTGCTCTCTTAAGTTAGACAAGATAACTCCCAAATGCTCCAAGTGCTCCCCCTCAGACCTGCTATATATCAATATATCATCAAAAAATACCAGCACAAACCTTCACAAGTAGGGCTGGAATACCCTATTCATCATAAACTAGAGAGTGGTCGGTGCGTTAGTGAGGCCAAAAGGCATTACCAAGAACTCATAGTGTCCCTCGTGTGTCCAAAAAGCTATCTTGTGGGTGCCTCCTGGTCGCATTCTAATTTGGTGGTACTCGAATTTCAAGTCAATCTTGGAGAATATCATAGATCCATGTAACTCATCTAACAACTCATTAATAACTAATATGAGAAACTTGTATGGTACAGTTTCCTTATTTAGGATACGGTAGTCTACACAGAACCTTCAGCTCCCATTCTTTTTTCCACCAACAATACAGGACTAAAGAAAGGGCTCACACTGTGCTTGATAATTCCAACTTCAAGCATCTCCCGAATCAGTCACTCAATCTTATCCTTCTGAATCTGAGGGTGGCGGCATGGCTGGACACTAATAGGAGATACTCCTTCCGTCAGAATAATAGAGTGCTCGTGCTCCCGTGGGGGTGGCAATCCTTGGGGAAGTTAGAATGCCTCCCTGAATTGCTAAAGAAGAGGTTGGACAATATTTGGAATGTCCTCTACATCCTCTGTCTCTCCTCCCTCCAAACGCTAGAGTTCTACCAAGAATCCCCCTCCTTCCTCTTGTAGGGCACGAACCAGGGTTTCAAAGAAACCATTGCTTTGGATAAGTTAGGGGCTCTCTTAATGGTCACTTTTCTCGACTCCACCTGGATCTCCATAACTAATGCCTTCCAGTCTACCTTGTCTCCCCCAAGGTTTGTAGCTACTTCATTCCCAAAATCAAATAAGTACTCCTAAATTCTAATGGAAGAAAATCCTCCATGATGTGAATCCCCTACAGCTCTACCACCAAACTCTTACATATCCCTCTACTCTTCTCCACCTCTATGCCTATCATCACTCCAAAATACCCCATGTCTACCAGTTTCAGCTCCGATTTGTCTGCCACCTGTTTCGATATGAAATTGTGGGCAGCCCCACTATCCACAAGGATCGTTATTGTCTCTCCTCCTATTTGTCCCCTCACCTTCACAGTGTGATTCAGGGTGAATCCCACTACAGAGTTAATGCACTTCAACCACCTCCAAGTGTACGGGCTCTTCTTTCTCTTCCTCCTCCCTCGCTGCCTCTGCCTCGTCTAACCTGCAAGGTACGATTTTTACATCTATGTCCTGGTGTAAATTTCTCGTCGCATATGTAACATAACCATTTTGCCCTCTTGTCCTGTACCCCTGCTTCTGTAAGGCGCTTGAAATTACTTCCCGGACGAACTCCGGTGCTTTTCTCCATTGATGCTTCCCTTTAAAAAGACACCGTCTGGGTTCTCGGTGCCAGGGTCGTGGAGGTATTCCTGTAAATGCCTCTCATGGTGTTGCTCCTGTTCGGCATTTCCCTCTAATGTTTCTCTTCCACCCTTTTTGTAAGTTCCATTGTCTCCCTCAGCCCTTTAGGCCTCAACACTCTGAGCTCTGTTCGTATGTCTTCCTTAAGTTCATTCATGAAATTCCCCTCCAAATCTTCCTTAGAAATTCCCCTCAACCTACCCGACAGCAGCTCAAATTTCTTCCGGTAATCCATGATTGTCCCCTCCTGAGTTAGGGCATAAAACTGCTAATGGAGGCCTCCTTCCTGGTGGGCTCGAAAATGTTCCAACAAGCAATCTTTAAATTCCCCCATGAATAGATCGGACACCTGGCTCCCTCCATTGAAACCAAGCTAAGACTTTGCCTTCCAAGTATAGCCCCACCGCCATGAGCTTTTCCCATTATGTCAGCCCATGGATAACAAAGCAATGCTCTACTCGATAAACCCATCCCTGAGCGTCTTCCCCTTCAAAGACTGACATTTTTAACTTCCTTGATTTGGCCTCCATACCTCAATAGTTTCTTCCTCCACCAATTTCTCCCATATAGTGATGGTGCGATTCTCTCCCTTCCTCCCTTGGCTGATTTGGACCCCAGGGTTCGGCCTAACCATTACTTCCTCCGGTCCACCTTCCCTCTTGCCTGGGTGGTCTCCAAAAGGCTTCCGCCTCCCCTCTTCTTTCCACTTCTTCGGGATACCTTGATGCACCTCCCATCGAGGCCCCTCGGGATGGTTCTTGAGGGAAAATCATCTCCACTTCATCATCATCCTCCTGAAGTCTCTTTCCCTTCCGATCAGCCCTTGGAATAGCCGGTAATGTCTTCAATTGCATCTCGATTAATTTTCTTATCATGCCTTCCATGTTCTCGAATCAGTTTTCCATGGATGGCAGCCTTCCTTCCACCGTTGTGAGCTTCCATTCCACCGTTGTGAACTTCCCTTCTATTATGGAATATTTCTCCTCCATCTCGGCCCTGAATTGTTCCATCTCTTTCCAACGCCTCCATCTTCTTTGCTGCCATTCACGGATCTAGGTTCCAACCACAAAAAGTAGCAACAAACAGCGACTATGATCTTCAAACAGCAAAAATCAGCGAACAAAGAGAAAATATGCAGCAGAAATCAACAAGGAGAACTAAGATTTTGATCCAGGACACCGCTTTGATACCAATTCTATTGCTGCTGGTTACATTCTCTATTGGTTGGTTTTTGTTGTGGGCTTCTGTCGCTTGATTTTCACCTGTCTTGAATTATTCCAAGTCAGATACTGCTGCTATGTTTCAATATTGCTGCTATGTTTCAATATGATGCTTCAATGGCACTCTTCGGTTATGCTATTTTTCATATTGACCTTGTGGTGACACGGTGTCAGCATAAATGGGCTTGGGCTGTTATCAAAAATATTTTTTCATAAGCCATTTTATGGCTTGGTGTCAATTTTTTTGCACCATTTTAGATGTGTTTGGATCACCTCACATATCTTGGTGCTAGCTAGCCCACCCCGCTAGGAAAGAATGATCGGCCTCAGCCACCGTCTGACCCCAGTTATTCATCCTAATCCCTTGGCTCTTTTTGGCCCCCTTTTTAGGTGCTATATTTATACTGCAAATTCATTAAAAAAAATCGTTTTGAAATTTCTAATCTGTTGGGCTGCAGCACTCAAAATTCCTAAAAAGAAGGCTGCTTAAACAAAAAATGTACTAAAGCTGGTCAGCATTTGCATTAAATATCAGAAAGTACCTCTTGTCTCTCTATGAATCCTTGTTGCTTGAGATCATAAAGTTTGAAAGAGACTGCAACGGAACATTACAAAAAGAAGTCAACCCATTATATCCTAATTAAAATCCAATTTAAATAAGACCAGATAACATAAATGTTGAACAAATGAGGATAGATGAGTCAAAAGAGAAAGAGAAAAGGATAAGAGAATATTGAAATTATAGCATACATAAGACAACACTTATTAAAATCGTTCATACTACATGATATAAATTATATCATAAATTTCTAATAGCCAGTCAACCGTAAGGAATACACCACACGGCATATCACTAAGACAATTTAAACTGAATAATAGGACCAGCTAAACAACCTTAAATTTCAGATAAAAATGAATTTATGTTTGTGCAGATTAACTGCAAAAAAAACACCACTGTTACAATTATGACGAAATTGCAAAGGCATATAGATTTCAGAATTACATATGTATTGCGTGGAACCCATGCAGCTTCACCATGTGATTTAAACTCAACAATCTAGAAAAGCTCATAACAAGAAGCTTGCAAAGAAAGTAATGTATTCTATCTGCTAGAGGAGAAAAATATTTTGGTGAGTCAAATTCAATAGAGAACCCCCTAAAGTGTAAAAGGAGAATGAGTACAATATTCTACAATACACATAATTAATAAAAACACTCAGCAAATATAGATCACTTTCCAAACAAAATGTTTTCCTATGCTATCACTCATCAGTCCCTCTTAAATTGGAGCATATATAGAAATCATATTTAACTTATCACACAGGTTTGAAATTTGTTGAGGTTCACATGTCTTGGAAAAGATATCAACCAATTATTCTTCCCAGGCAACAAGAGGAGCGACGATCTTCTTTGATGGAACATCATTTTGGATGAAGTGATGGTTAACTTTAATGTAATTAGTCATTTCATCAATTGGTTTGATAGCAATGTAGATAGTGATTTGATTATCATATTTTAAAATTATAGGCTGTATGACAGGAAAAATAAAACCCTCAAGATGACTTACTAAACCATCTCATAGCTGAGGTGAGCCAAGTCCCATATTCCACTTTAACATTAGATCTAGCAACAATTATTTGCTTCTTCTCCATATCACAAGATTTCAATCGAAAAAGATAAAATATCTAGAAATTGGCTTCCAACCTTCAATTGATCTAGGGTAATCTGCATAGGCTTCAACTTTTAGATGATTATTTCTCTAATAGATTAATTCTTTAATAGGAAGTTTGTTGATGTGTTTCAAAATCTTTAGTTCTTTCCAATGTTTCTTATGATTTTACATGTGTTGACTAATCACACCAACAACAAAGGATATGTCAAGTCTAATGGCAACCAACCAAACTTTAATTGCAAGAAGCACCTTCAAAGATTTCCTCATTCTTAGATTTACGTAGAGTTAATAGATTTGCATCCAAGAAGACTTGTTTCTTCAAGTTCTATAGTTTTTTTTTCTTTGAGAGAGAGATATATATATATACACTTTTTTTGTTATATAAAAACTCAATGAATGTGAAGCTTACAAATATGATAAATATCATCATATACCTTTCCTCATCATCTTCTTTACAGAATAATGTGTCTTTTACTTGAATTGTTCACTTATTTAGGGTCAAAGCCTTATAACTACTCATTTAGGTTTTCAAAATTTTATTGATGATCACACTGAGGTTATTTAGGTTTACTTGAATATATGTAATCTCTTTTTTCACTCTTTTTATATTGAGAATGATATTTTACATTAATCATCTTGTCCATATCCTTCCCCAACATAATTCTTTAATTAAGCGTAAGCACTAACATCTTCTTGAAGTTGCTCACCTTATCCTGTTTCGCATGCATGTTCCTAGATAGAAGATGCCATTCTTATTGCCTGCCACTTAATTAAGTCTATGTCCTCCACTGTTCTGGGAGGTGTTACTCTATTCTCCACTCTTTATCCCCAAAAAACTCTTTCATCTTACTCTTAGAGTCTTTGGTTGTGTCTCTTTTGTCCAATATCTTTACCCAGAGTTTGATAAGCACTCACCACTAAAAATTGATGCATTTTTTTGGCTTATTATATTACTTAAAAAGGTTATTGATGTTAATATCTATCAACAAAATGACTATATGTCTTCGTCAGTGTTACCTTTTATGACACACCTCTAAACTTATTTCATACTTCATCTCTTACCACCACTCTTCTTAGTTCCTTTATCATTTATAGCCATCATTTCTGCTCCTCGAAAGTTTATACTCACGTACTACAAACATCTGTTATTGAAGTACATCCCTTCTTCCGTCACTATGGTTGAGCATCAACATAAACTTGAGCCCTCGAATTTACATATTATTGCTATACGAAAAGGTAAACACACTTGTATTGACCACCCACATCATTATTTTGGGTATCTATCATCTTCATGTATATTTGTCTGCCTTATATTTGTCTATTGACTCTATTTTTAGGATGTATTAAGTGACCCTGCACACTCCTATGTGAAAAGCATGCAATTGATATTAGGGGGATTTACATACATGCCACTTTATAATACTCATATTACATATTTAACACCCTAAACTTAACTATTTCATATATGCCACTCAAACAGAAAAATAACATCAGAATTACCACTCCGTCTCCACCAACGCTCACTCCGTTTATTCCTGCAAAAAGCCCTCACTCTCGCTAAGATTTGCTCCTCTCGCTAGGAATTGACGATTAACTCCTCGCTGCTGTACTGAGAGGAGTTGAGGGAGAGGCCAGTGCCGGTGGACAAAGACTCATCTCTATTGCTGGAGATGGTGGATTCTACAATGCAAGCATTGTGGCAGTAGTTCACCTGCAGGCCTATCAAATGCAATAGTTGAAGAAGAAGAAGAAATGAAGTTTGAGGGCTTTCTCCTTCTAAGGGCGTTGGACAGCTCCATGTGTCTCCTTGCTATGATCACATGCCAATCATTCTTCACAGCATTATCAGTTCTCCCAGGAACAACCTGACTATGAGAGCCCATTTGTTTACATACAGCCGGTGAGCTAAGAGAAGCCTTTCCTCTTCCTCCTCCGTGGAGGCCTTCTTGTTAATTCTTGGGTCTGGTTGAACCATTGCAACCTGCGGCTCTTCCCCGGAATAACGGAATGAGAACGGAGTGGTAATTCTGATGTTATGTTTGTATTTGAGTGGTATATATACAATATTTAAGTTTAGGATGTTAAATATGTAATATGAGTATTATAAAGTGGCATGTATGTAAATCCCCCTTGATATTAATTGATATTAAAAGGTGTGCCCTTCTTGATCAACATACTTAGGATTTGACTGCACCCCTTCTAGAGTTAAACCAATTTCTTGATGTTGGGACATTCCCGTTAATTTTTATTCATATGGATCTATTAAACTCTACAATGTTTTATTGGTAGTAAAAGGATATACCCAAGTTTATGGCATTGACTAATTTGAGACTTTCTCTAATATCAAATGGCTTAATTTTATTCGTCTTCTTCTTTCTATAGCCATTAATCAATGATAAATTATGCTAAAAATAAATGTTAACAATGTTTTTGTCTGTGAGAACCTCATTAAAGCTAATTCTATGGAGCAACCTCTAGATTATGCTGTTCAGTAGAAGAACAAAGATTTAAAATTTTGGAGAGCTATATATGGGTTGAAAAAAAAAAGTCCTTTAATAGTGCTGACAAAATATGAAAGAGTTGTGGCAACTACCATATCCATGAGAACTGCCGACATCCATTTTTCCAAAAGCAAAGGCTGTAAGTATGATCATGATTAAAAGTAGGTTGGGTAGATAATTTAGTACCTTCAAGAACTTGAGAGAGAGTAATGGAGAAGTTCAAGACAGAAGAGTAAGCGTTTACTTGAGCTTGAACAAATTGTAAGGATGGATAAAGTCCAAAAAAGTACTTAGCAATGAGAAACGCTTCATTCTATTTTTGCCAACTAGTTTAATCAGCAGGATAGAGGAGACAGTGAAGAAGTTCATCTCTTTTTTTTTCAAATTGTCTTCGTACTCCTAAATAAATCTATCACCCTACTGTAAAGAGGATAGTTTCGAGTAGAGAGTGTATACTCAAAAAATATTTCCATGAAAGTAGGTGGGGTAGAGAAAGTCTTATATAGCTTTAACAGTCTATTGGAATATGGAGTTAGATGCAATAGTGGATGGTGGGGGGATGATGATGAAATTCACCACCTTGCACTCAAAGCGGATGGTGGGGGGTGATGATGAACCCGATCAAGATCCCATGGTTCCGTCATCCCCGGTCATCATGGTCCCTAGTTTACTTAGTCAAAGGAGATAGTCGACCCAACCTAACTGAAGGATCCCTGTCGACAGCCATGGGTTGCTTCATATAAAGGTACCTTATAGATCTACGGTGAATAGTTACCTAAGGGGATAAATTTGGATCCATCTTAGCTAATAGAGGGCTTTGTGCTATATCAGTCATATCTTATTGATTCATTGCTCCAGGATTTGAAGCCGTTGGAGAATATATAGGCTCTAACCATGATCATAATTTAATGGTGACATTTGGCGGCAAAACCATTCGGTCAGAGGGTACCAGTCATAATCGTTTACCTGTGGTATCATTTGGCAGCGAAATCATCGATTAGATGACACATGCTACGTCCTTACTAGCAAGAGACTGATTGAGAATAAATCCTAATGATATCCTTGATCAGACATTTGCTCTTTGTGAGTTGAAGTGATTTTCAAAATTTTCCACCTCCGCAAACTGTTGCGAAGGGTGGATGTGTATTTTTGCTTTAAGTTTTAGGTGTTCAATTTTAAATATTTAGTTTTGGTGACTTTTGAGTATTGAATTTTGGTGAGAATTTGGGAGGCATTTTTGAATGTTTGGGGTCCCCTTCGGTTGAAATTTTCTGTCAACGCGGCCCTCATCAAGATACTTATGGGCAATTTCATTTTGTTGGTTGAACCTTATCGACTCTGTCTACTTGATGACAGAGGATCGAGTTCGTTGTCAGCTTCATGCCTTTATTGGTGAATTTTTCTTGTAATAGAGTTTGAAGGCCTAATATGAATCTATAAAACAAATATCTCGGTCGATGTCACGACCGTATATTTGTTCGATAGTTTGAGCCATGTCGACTCCTATCTATTCACGTAGAAGGATTTAGGCTCGAACTTAGGTTCATTTCTTGACCCGCGCGGCATCCTTAGACGTCACGTGTGCGCATACAACACGCTTGTCGGGGCCCATGCGAGTAATCATATTTTAATACTTGAGGGGGGAGCATTTAAAAATTTAAATATGATTATTTGCGCTAAGTGATTGTCTCTAAGCTTTGCACAAAATTTCATTTGAAGCTTGAGAAACGCCTTTTGTCCGCTTGTACAAGTGTTGCGAATCCGGTTGTGTGGTTTAATGGCGCACCGAGTTTCATTTGTCGCGCATCGATAGTGTTGCTTAGCTCATTTTGTCTTCTGCGAGCTGTCATCCTCTTTATCTTCAGCCTGCAAGAGTATATTTCTGCCGGCATATATGTTGTACGGTGCGGCAAGGGGCCTCTGACCTATCGCTTACAAGTAAGCTGATATCTGGTGTAACAGCCTGGATCCACAAGTTTACTACCACACTTTATCAGTGGCCCACAACTTTTACTACTAATTCCCTGCTTTTGCTTACAGGTGAATTGTAGCGTTATGTCTTGGGTCATTTGCTACTTTATGTAGGTAGACTATCGTGCACTAATAGATCTCCCATTGTTGCTTGTGGATGGCATGTAGTGTGTATGACAGGCCCCTCACAGCAGCTCGTAGGAGCTTGCATTTATTGTAGTTCTTTTGCATTTGCCCGTAGATGACATGTTGAGTACATGACGAGTCTCCTACAATGACTCGTAGTTGTCTGCATTGGATGAAGGTCTTCTGTATTTGCTTGCAGATAGTACGTTGTGTGTATGATGGGTTTCTTGCGGTAGCTTATAGGCGCTTGAATTTGCTGCATATCATTCATCTTTGCTTGCAGGGGATCGATATATTTGACTGTTATTCCATGGTTGTTGACTGTAAGGGTGTCGTAGCATTCACTATCTATTACCGATCATCGCCTACATGTATATTATTGTGCACACAATGAATCTTCCATCATTGTTAGTAGGCATTTGCATTTGCCACGATCTTCTATCTCATGCCTATAGAGGATTCATCACATTGGCCATACATTCACCATTATTGCTTGTAGATAGGATCGTTGTCTGCATTACAAGCTCTATATGGACAAGCTGTGCTGAATGCAGGTTTTTTAGTGCTGCTTGTAGGAATTTGCATTTATTACAACCCTTCTGAAGCTTGTAGAATGGCATCCAGTGCCGTCATCTGCATGCGAGTTAGCGTCTTTATCTGCAGGCTAAATCGGTACTGATTGTGGATGAGTTAGTAAGCTCATTATGAGCTTTTAACCTTAGCCAACAGATGAATTATTGTGTTGTAGGTTTCCTTTTCTTGCTTGTAGGTTGATTGACATGACCACCGTGAGTAGGGGCGAAACCCCCTTGTGGTCAGGGGGGGCAATTGTCCCCACTCAAAAAATTAAAAAAAATTAATTATTCGATTTTTTAGGTAATTTGTTCATCTTCATTCATTTTTTAGTCTCTATTACAAGGGTTTTTAGGCAGGTCGAACCCTATCAGGGGGCGCTGCCCACTTGGACCCCCGACATATATGCCTTATAAGTTTGCACCCCCTAAAAATTAAGGCTGGTTCCGCCCCTGACCGTGAGTCTTATGTTATTTACCTATTGGGAATTGTGCACAATTGCTTGCATTTGGATTGTCGCATTCTTTTCTTGTTATTGCTGATCATTGCTTGCAAGCAAATCATGTTTCGAGTTTTGTTCATCAGAGGTTGCTCGCTCATTGATGTTCATTTGAATGAGATGGATTGTTATTTAGCATTGTATTTTTCGTTATTATTATGTATTTCTCAATTCAAAGTCTGGTTCCCTGCTCATTAATTTGAGTTTTTTTCCCTGTGAGTTTGATTACGAGTTCGGTCCCCTGTTTATTAATTCAAGTTTTGTTCCTTGCATTTTCAGTTAAGTTTGGTCCCCTATTGTTTGTTTAAGTATTGTGCATTTTCAGTCTGAATTTCGGCAGCCTCCCAACGTCTCCCCTGTTTAGGAAAAATTTTGGGAGCTGAGCCTTCCCACCACATTAGAGAAAAGCGTGTATAATAGGTATCAGGTGACACAACAATCGTGGTCTTCAATCCTGCCACGCCAGAGAAAAGCGTGTATGGGTCTTCGGGGGTACCTGTTTGAAATGCACAGTTCTTTTCCCGCATGTACTGAAACTCATACACAGGTAATTAGGGTTATCCCAACCACACTATAGAAAAGAATGCACAAGGCCGACGAGTCTCGCTGCAAACGCCGCACCGGGTTCCCTCTCACCACGCTAGAGAAAAGCGTGGTGTGTCACGAGCAAACGTCGAGAACAAGATTTGAGAGTTTTAAGTTTATAAGTGATTTATACCTTGCACGGGATGACGATGTCGATGATGACGAGGCGGCGACAGCGAAAAATGTGCACACAAATTTTTTTGTTTTCTTTTCTTCTTTTCTCTTTTCTATCATTCTTTCTTCTTCTTCTTCTTTTCTTTTCACTTTCTTTCTTTTTTTTTGAATTTTTCTTTCCTCTTTTTTTGCTTTCTCTTTTTTCTTCTCTTCTTTTTTTTGGCCCTTTCTTCTCTTTTTTTATATAATAATAATAATAATAATAATAATAATAATAATATAAGAGCAATTAGTAATAGTAATTAATAAATAGAAAGATGCTTGCTGTGTAGTGTAGATCGATGGGTGAGTTTGGTTTGGAGAAGAGTGAGGGTGGAAGGAGATGGAAGGAAAATGTTGAGAGAATAATAGAGGGAAGAGCTATTTGGGTTTGTAGTGGCTTGCTGTAGAGTTGTGTAAGTATTAGGTGTGGATTTGAGAAGGGGTAGGCTGCTGTAGTGTGAGATGTAGTGAATGAGATTGGATGTGGATAGAACAGGTTTGTGGAGATCCGGCAGGGATGTTGGATTGGAGATCGGATAAAGAACGGGAGGTGTGAGGTTCGGTTGTAGCAAAATCGGGACTCGGGAGGCTCAGCAAAGGGGTCAAGATTGGTTGTTGGAGCCGAGTCCAGTTTGTCCTGGAGCAGAGATCGACTCCTCTAGTGAAGTCAAGGAGGAGTGCAATCAGGAGCTACAACTGGAGGACCGGTTAGGTGGCTTCGGCATAGTAGCTTGGGTTCAGCGGATATGGGGTCTTTGACAAAGTAGCTTGGATTCGACAAGTATGGGGTCTTTGAATGGAAATCTGGGTGATGTGCAGGGCTTGTCTGGCTATTTGGTTGGAGATTGAGGATCGACTGGGGGCTAGAAGGTAGAAGTCAGGTGGAGTTCGTCTGGTTGCAGCCGGACTAGATCGGGATTTTGGGTTGGAATGAACGGCTAGAAGAGGAGATTGGCAACTGGATATTCGGCTGAGGGAGGAAGAGGCTGAAGCCGGGAGCTTAAGTGAATAGGGAAGGCCAAGGCTATGGTTGTGGCTTGCGAATCGAGAGAGAAGGCGTGAGCTGAAGCGTGGATCAGGGCTCGTGTGCGGGAAAAAACAGAGACATCTCGACTTGTCTTGTAGAGGCGCTATGCTAGGATTTTTGCCCTAGTTTTTTCCTGCCACCTTCCCTTCTCCTCCTCCCCCCGCCGCCTTCCTGGGGAGGGGCTCTCCCCTCCCCCCTCCTTTCTCTATGACTTCCCCCTCCTATCTCTCTGATTTCCCCCCTCTTCTTTCTCCTCTGCTCCTGCTGGCTTAAACTTTATTTCCAATCTCACCAAGGAAGATCCGGTTGCCAGTGAGTTCTCTCTGTCTTTTATACCTCCTTCCACCAAAATCCCCTTCTCTGCAGATGACCTTGCTCTTGGCGTGCCAGACTAAGTTTGTCTCTTGTTGGATACTCCATTGGCCCGCAACCCACTTATTTGAGCCTTCTCAACACTGTCAAGAAAGCTTGGTCCCCCAAAGGCTCGGTTGAGCTTCTTTCTTTAAACGATGGCTTTTTCCTCTTTAAGTTCTCCTCCTTGGAGGACTATCAAGTAGCTTGGTCTGGGGGCCATGGTTCTTCTTCGAAAGACCGTTCATCTTGTAGAAGTGGACGCCGAAATTCAAGCCTAAGCGTGATGAGTTCTGTTCCATACCTCTCTGGATAAAATTATTGATTTGCCCTTAGCGGTTTGGAACCCCACCGGCATCTCCAAGATTGCTAGCTTCATTGGTCATCCTCTTGTGGTTGATGCTCTCACAGCTCGGAAAACTCGTCTCACATTTGCTAGAGTGTGTCATGGTCTCTAGTGCTTCATCCCTGCCGAACGAAATCCCTATTTCGCTTGATGGTGAGGACGTCTCTCTGAAAGTGCTTTATTATTGAAAGCCTTCTCCTTGCTCTGGATGTGGATCTCTCATCCACCCATCGTCTCTATGCCATATTAACCCTCAGCTGAAAGGACCAGCTCCCATGTAGCCTCATGGGCGAAGTACTAGTCGGGTCCGCTCTTCTCGACTCGCCCCCCCCCCCCCCCCCCCCCCCCCTCCCTCCTGCAACCTTCTCTCCTTCACAACAACACTCCCCTGTCTTCCCACAATAACCCCTCCCCCAGCCCTGTCCTTCCAAAACAACTAGCTACCTCCCCGCCACAGGCTCTCCCTGCCCTCCTTCCCACCCCTTCTAGCCAAATCACTCCCCTGCTCAAATACCCTATTCCCAACCTGAACTCCCCCACATATGATGTCTTATCATCTGATCATTCCCCCTTCTTTGCCCATCACTCTTCAGGAATTTCACCCTCTTTTGACTCCACTGCAAACGTCCCTTTCCCTTTTGCAGCCACTGGATTACCCTCTCAGCCTCAGTTGAATTCCCCTAATAAATTTGCTATTTTGCAGCAGGAAGATCCTCCCAACGATCTTGTATCCTCCGGAGATCTTTCTGAACAGCCCGCATCTGTCAAGACCTAGACCTCCAAGCCCTCCAAAGGTAAAAGTGCCACGAAGTCGCGCTCATCCAATTCAAAATGACCCTTCCTCCTATTGGCTGCTGGAACGTTAGGAGATTCAATTCCCCTGATAAAGTTTTAGCTTGCAAAAAACTTCTCTCCTCCTATCGCCTCGACATGCTCTGTATTCTTGAAGCCAAAATCCCTTATCTTGCTGCTAATGACCCATGGTTCACCAATTCTCATCAGGTCTTCCAGAACGAAATGAGTTGTAACAACTTCAGTTGCTCTTCCCCTGGCAGAATTTGGCTGAAATGGAATCCCCTGTCTATCTCTTTCTCCACCTCTCTTACTACTTCTCAGCTTATTCATGGTACAATTCGGTCTGGCGCCCTGCCCCCGATTCTCCTTTCTGTCATCTATGCTGCAAACTCCCCTGGGGAGAGAGCTCCTCTTTGGCAATAATTAATGAGCCTGGCTGATTCCATTACCGCTCCCAGGGTCATTTTGGGATATTTTAATTATTGTAGGTTTGAAAATGAAAAATCTGGTGGCAGGGCACTTCATCATAGCCGCCTTAGGGAAATGAACAATTGGATCTTCAATTCCGGCATGCTGGAGCTAGCTTCTACTGGACTGTTTTATACCTGCTACAATTAAAGGATTGAGGCCCCTATACATATTAAGCTTGACAGAATCCTTGTTAATTCCTCTTGGCTTGAAAACTTCCCCACCTCTTTCTATAAGGTGGACTCACCCTTCTGCTCAGACCATTCTCCCCTGGTGCTTTTCTCGGGTGAGCCTGCTCCTAACTTCGATAGGTTTCAGTTTAAGAACTGCTGGACTAATATGAATGGCTTCTGGGACGTTTGATCACAGCTTTCTCTTCCAACTTCTTGTGTAGCCCTATTGCTGATTTCTATTCAAAACTTCATAAGCTCAAGAATTTTATTAAACAGAAGCAATGGGTCAACTCCACCTTTCTCTCTAACAGGATTTCTGCTCTCCAAGACCTACAAAATTGCTATTTTCTTCAAATTCAAAGTAACCCTCTCGACTTGGCCCTCAACTCTACCTTAAAAGAGATCAACTCCTCTCTCTTCTCTTTAGGGGGCTTGGAGTTCGTGGTTGATTCAAAGAGCAAAAGTCAATTGGCTCTCTAAGGGAGAAGACGATCTGGGGTTTCTATATGCTAGAATTAAAACTAGAAACAATTCCAGTTATATCAATGAGCTAACCACGAATGAGGTCATCTAGAGCAAATATTGCCAAAGCCACTATCCTTTATTTTCAAAAGCTTTACAACTCCCCTAGACCCCTCAATCCTCCTCCCAACTCCATACCCATTGGTAATAGTATTCCCACACACCTTACTGCTTCTCTTACTTCTCTGGTGTCTGATCAGGAGATTAGAGCAGTTCTTTTTGTCAGGCCCTCCTCCTCTGCGCCTGGGCCTGATGGATTCACTTTCGAGTTCTATAAGGCTTCCTAGGATATCATTGGCATGCAAGTTTGTAAGGCAATTAAAATTTTTTTTAGCACGGGCCACCTCCCTAAACGTGCCAAAGTCATTGCCATTGCCTTAATCCCCAAAGGCCCTTATGCTTCTAACATCTCGAATTACCGTCCCATATCCCTTTGCAATGTATTTTATAAAATTATTGCTAAAATTTTAGCTAATCGTATGAAGGATATCATGGCATTCATTATTCATAAAAGTCAAGCATGGTTTATTCAGAAAGAATGTCCACTGATAACATTATTCTGGCCCCTGAAATTCTAAGTAGATTTAATAGTACTACTAGTGACAAGTTCTTTTTGCGCCAAGCTTGACATCCGGAAAGCCATTGATACTGTTTCTCGAGATTTCCTTTTATCTCGGATGCTACTAAAGGGCTTTCCTGAAATGTTCGTTAACTGGATTAGAGCTTGCATTGAGAATGTCCATTTTTCTATTTGAATTAATGGGGCTCTTGAGGGATTTTTCAACTCCTCTCCGGGGCTTAGGCAAGGCTGCCCTTTATCTCCTCTACTTTTTTATATTGTGATGGATGCATTCTCTTGTGCTCTTGATGATAGCTGCTTTACTGGTCTCTCTTCTGGAAGGTTTTTTGTTAATCACCAGCTTTATGCAGATGATCTTCTAATTTTTGGCTTAGCTCCTCTGCATAATGTTGCCTGTCTTAAAGCCACTCTCTCAAACTTCGCTGCATCTTCTGGCCTCTATGTGAACAATGCTAAATGCTCTATTATGTTCTCTCACAATACCCATTTAACTAACAATATTACTTCTTTGCTTGGTTTTGTGCAAGCCGACAACACCCTGATTTACCTTGGTCTACCTATCTCCACCAAAAAACTTACTGCTGCTCACTTCCTTTCACTCCTGAGTAAAATTTCTACTCTACTTGCTGGTTGTAAAGTTAAGTTCTTGTCTTTTGCAGGTAGGATCCAGTTCTTGAAGTTCTCAATAGCTAATACTCTCGCTTATTGGATCAGAGGAGCTATCATACCTAAGTCCTTTTGCAAACTCATTGACAGACTTAGCTCCAGGTTCCTGTTCCATGGCTCTACTTCTCTGAGGAAGATGCACCTAATTGCGTGGAGGAATACATGCTTACCTAAATGTTTCGGTGGCTTGGGTATTCCTGCCATTGACTCTCTTAATCACAGCTTTGCTTGCTCCTTTTTATGGCGATTTTTCTCCTCTGATTCTCTGACGGCAGATTGGTTTAGATCCAAATATGGTTCTCCTTGGAAAGCAATGCCCCCTAAGGCCTCTAAATTCTGGAAATTGATTTGCCTCTCGGGTTAAAGTAAGTATTTTGTTTCATGTGGCCAACGAAAATTGTAAATTTTCGATTTTTTGGGACCCTTGGTGTGATGGGCTGGTCGTGTCTGACTTTATGCATTTGCCTTCTACTTCCCTGCTTGAGGTTAAAAAGTTTATTTACAAGGGAGCTTGGTAATTACCGGAATATTTCTGTCAAACGGCTTCTTAGAAAATTTCTGCCATTCCAATTCTCCTTCACCCCCCCTTCTCCTATTACTTGGGCTGGTGCTGCTAAACCCTATTTTAAGACTTTCTATTAGCACTTCTACTCTAATCTCACATCAGTCCCATGGTACAAAATTGTTGGCATAAACGGTATGCACTTAGATACTCGTCTTTGACGTGGATGACTTTTCATGATGGTTTAAAAGCTGCTAATGTTTTAGCAAAAAAGAATATTCTAATACCTGGAAATTGTTCACTTTGCCAGATGGAAGTTGAAAGCATTAACCATATCTTCTTTCAATGCGATTTCTCGTTTATGGTTATTTCTCTTCTTCTTCCTTGCCTGCAAAATTTTCTTTTAAGGCCTACTTGATTCAAATTTTCGAGTTCTTTGAGGAACACCAACAGCTTTAAGTGGGGGAAATTTTTTTTTGCTATTTTGTGATTTGCTGCTCTGTTTATTTTCTTTGGGCGGCAAGAAATAATATTTATTTTGCTGGTGCTGATAGCTCTTTTTAGTCCTCATATCGGAAAATTACCAATGTTATCCGTGCTAAGGTTTCAATCTGGAAGAACTATGAGACACTGCACTCCTCCTTCCCCTCCTGCTTGGAGTTCTGATCCTGCTTCTGGGAGCTTCGTATGTGTTTTTTTGAGTTCTCCCCACCGGACGATGATGTGCGGAACTAACAATTGGTTGGCTTCTCCCCTTGGATGGCCACGCTGCTTTTCTGTTCCATCTTCTTGGCCTTGCAACTCTCTCTCGTTGAACCAAATTATTCGCTTTGAGTTCTGCTCCAAAGGCAACCAGGGGAGCCCTGCTCTTTCTCTCAGTTTTGTTGGGCCTGTGTGCTGCTCTAGTTGTTCCTTATGCCCATGTTTGTTAGTTCTTATTTTCTACCTGAGTCCGGTCTCTCTCCGTTTAGCTTTTTGTAATGGGTTTTTTGTTTCCCTGTATTCCTTTTACAGTTCCTTTACTTGTAATTGAGGTATAGAGACGTATTTTGGTTCTTTTTGTAACCCATTTTTCTCAATATACGGGCTCTGCCCCAAATTTCCCCAAAAAAATAAAGACGAAGAGCATTTCGTCTTCATTTTGTTAGCGCGAAGAGGAGCGTGGTCATGGGATTTATGCAGGGATCGTAGGCTTTGCGCAGGATTTCTGACAAAGAGGGACAAAACAGCTCAGCGCCATTTTGCAGGACTGTGGATTGGATATGAGTGGGATTTTGCGGCAAGATATGGGGATGGACAACGGTAGAGGTATTTTTTTATATTTTTGGATTTGAGTTGAGGTCAACAAGGCTATTAAGTATTCATATGAGGAAAAGATAGTCAAAAGCTTGTCATTTGATGTATTGGGAAGTGACTGTCCATTCTACATATATAATTGATAATCAGTTTTCATGAAAATCTAAGTGAAAAGCTTGAGACCACAAAAGATAGTTGTTGCAATAGAACTTGATAGATTTACTGATAGTGGATGAAGTTTCGTCTCTAGAAGAGTAGTAGAGGAAGCCGCTGACAAACATTATCAGGAGATAAAAAAGAGAGAGAGAAAGGAAATAATTTAAGTTGTCACGGATCTAGAAAAAATAAAGTGAGGAAAATGGCTTTAACAGGAGATCAATTGGAATCGAGTTAAGAGGTGATCGAGTGCAATAGGTAGGGCTTTAGGTGTAAACAAAAGCGCGTGAAAGCATGGGCTAGCAATAGATGAAGTTGTCACGAGTGCAAGCAGGTGCATGTGCAGGGAGGAGCTAAATCGGACACAAGCAGGACTGACACAAGCTTGTGCTACAAGCAAGTTAAGCAAGGATTATGGTTTTGAAAAAAGAGATGAGCAAGGATTTTGGAGGGAGCAGATTAGAGACTAGGGACAACAAGAGTTTCGAATTAACCCTGGTTTTATATCATGTTAAATATAAAAAGAGAATGATATTTTTAGTGTTTTTATTCACAAGAAAACCCCCCTAATGTAATAGAGAAATGAGTATGATGCTCTAGGTACAACTAATTAAGATATAAGACTCCGGAAAATTAACTTTCCAAATAAGATATTCCTATTGTAACAACATCTATTTAGAAATTGAACTTTGTAAATTTACAAAAGATAAAATAAAATATAGAACTTAGAAAGAGGCAACACGCGCGCGCGTGTATATATATATATATATATATATATATATATATATATATATATATATATATATATATATATATATATATATATGACAAGGATTTCATTGCCTTGACACTTTAAAGTAAAAAAAAATGATATGGAATGAATACGGAGTCTCAAATATGATGACAAACTCTCAAGATTTGTAAGAAAATCCATGGACGAATGTATGAAAGATTATCCTTCACAATCAATGACAGATTAGAACTGAAAAACATTATGACATAAACAAATTTGTAATAAATATTATTCAACTCACATTCAATCTTATCATCTATAGGGGCATTAGGATGGAAAACAGAGAGAGCACGAGCAAATTCTTCAAATCCTAGAATGCCATTGTGCTTTGTATCAAACAAGTCGAAAACCTGAAAATTTGAGGCAAAAAGCTATAAGCATACATTTTCTAATTGACTACAAATTATAAAGAAGGCATGGATAAGCTGAAGATCATCAAGCATAAATATATTAAGCCATCAACTTTGGCTCCATTTAGAATTGCTTTCCACCAAGTAGGTGCAGGTGCTGATTAAGGTGTGGGTAGCAGCTTTCCTTAACCGCAAAAATCTGCTTTGTTGAATCTCAAAGCTGTCCCTAACAACTCTCATCTTCGTCATCTTAATAACATATAAAAAACAATTTCAAGTTTTCTTTATGACCTTTGCAATTCATTCCCAAAAAAAAGTCCAATAATAGTTCATAGCAGTCAAAGCTAAATATATTTATGTAATGACTACAATAAATTGAACCCCATCATTAGGATGGATTAATACTACTTCTATGACTAATAGATAGTACAAAATTATTACCTTTAACTGCATATTCAAGATGCTACATGCACACAATGGAAACTAAAAAGCCCATCCCTACCTACCTCCCCAAAAAAGACACCCGACTGTAAGTAAGGATTGCGTATATACACGTATTTGCAAGTGGGGTTAACATAAGAATGCAAAATCAATGTCTTCAATTCACTCAAGATTCCAGTACTCACTGAAAGCCAAAGTTGTCTTCTCATCTCACTTAAAGCATTAAATTAAAGTTTATTTACAACCGAAGATGGGGACAGACTTCTATATCTTATAGATAACATCATTGGGGAAAAAACTGTTGCCCAGAATTGGCTGGCATGTGGCTTGGCATGAAGTCAAAGATGGAAGAAAATGTGATATTGGAAAATCATGATAATGAAATTATAACTACTAACGTTATCTGCTTTGCCATAGATTTTACGAGTCTGCTTATAACATATAAATTATCAATAACATTGTTATGTTTATCATGGTTTATACAAATTAATCATTTAGATGTGCACATATTATTGAAAAAAAAAAAAACGTACCTACCGTGATCATGTCCCACGCACGTCGCTCGCTTCACCGTCCTGAACCCACACCAAACGAGTGCACGACGTCCCACAAATCGAGTTCCTATCTATCTCTCTCTCTGGTGCATGCTACAACCCGTGCATGTTTTTTAGCACGATGGGAAAAAACTCATAAGCGATGCTGATGATGCAATGGGAAAACTTTGCACACACTTTTTTTAGCACGGTGGAGAAATTCATATATAAGTACACGTGTGCATCTTTATTGACGCAGCATGGAATATTTCAAATTTCAAGCAGGTGCATGAAGAACGATGCATGCCTTTTTTTGACGTAGCAGGATAGAAAACCCCCCCGAAAGCAGTGTCTTACGACACTGACCATGTATGCATTTTTTGGCATTGTGGGAAGGTGTAGCACTATTGAAGATGCCCCACACATGGGAAAGACATCAAAAGTCTCCTGAGATTTACATTGACACGGAGCCCAAAAAAATATAATAAAAATAACTTGCAAACAAAAAAATGCAACTAAAAATGAAAATTACAAATGCTAAACTTGCAAATTGTATGATGCAAACACTAGAAACGCAATATATGTTGTGATAAATAACAACATGATTTAAACTGGTATAGGATTTATAGGGGACTTGTTATGAACTTGAAAGCTTGCCTGCAAGCGCAAAACTTGATTACACTATGGAACTTTCATGAACGTTTAAAATCCCCTCAAAAGAACACTCTGTCAAATCCAAAATTCAGGTATGAAAAATTTAAATTAATTAATTATACTTTAAAACTTATTTTGAAGTTTAATGATAACCAATTGTTAAATTAATGTTAACTGTGATTAATATTAGTAAAATAGTTAAGTGAATAATAGTAAATTTTTAAGTAAAAATTTGTTGTGAAGTAATTTAAATTTGATAAGTTCATAACTCTGAAAAGATGCCTCCTTTAAATGTGAGTATGAGAGCAGTTACAGTGGGCTGGCTATTTTTATTTTGTTTCACACAAGCCAACTGATTTGGGAATGGGTGTTTCCAATGGATGAGAATGAAAGCAGTTATATATGTGTGTGTGGGACCTCTCTCACATTTTTTCCTCTGTTTGGAATTTGCAAGCAGCAGTTCACGCAAGCCCAGCAGAGAACAGAAATTCGGCACAGTGCAGAATTTCCTGTTACAAAATTGGACACAGTGCACAGGAATTCCTGTAGCAAAAATTCGGTTAGGGAGTTCGGCTGAAGGGATTTTTCTTTTGTGGCTGTGAAGGAAAGGAAGACAACAGTACAAGTAAGTGAAATGAAGTTATTAGAAATCCTTAACCAAGATTTGGATGTGATTCATTTGGAATTGTGCGATGAATTATAGTTTGATGTAAGTGTGCAAACTAATTGAAAAAACAGTAAAGGAAGAATAAGAAGAATAAGTAGTAGAAGAAAGGAGGTAAGAATTATAATGTTTGTCGTTATCTTTTATATTACCTAAATTCAGTAAAGTTTCTAAAGATGATAATCTAATCGTATTCTAGGAGTATTCATATATATGCAGAAGGGAGGTTTTGAGATAAATATAATATGAGTTAATGTTATGAAAAATTAATTAAGCAATAGATTGTGGAATGTATGAAATATAAAAGAAATGATTGTAGGTTACTTACAATCGAAGAAGAGTGTATGATGGAGGAATTGAGGAGACAAATTTTCAATGAGTTAAGTAATGTAAATTTTTAAGTAAAAAGTATATGTTATCATTAGAGACACGTACAATGATTTTGAATGACACTTTGGAAAGATGGTCATTAAAATAGATGATTTAATATTATGCATGTTAGCAATCAAGTATTCATGTTCGATCAACCACCTGTGAAAGTTGTTACATGATTGATTAAATCTTTTATTAGTTGATAAGGTTTTGAAAAAAAGTTCAATTCCTAAGACATTGCATATAAATTCTCTTTATGCAATAGATATATGGTTATAAAAATTATAGAATGTCTATAACCATAATAAGCATGTATGAATTATGAATATATGAATTATACTGAATATCAAATTAGTAAAATTTGATTATAAAATGATGTACAACTTACAATTGCAGGTGGGACAAAAGGGTCCCCATGTATGACATTGCATTGTAAGTGGGGCAAAAGGGACCCCAATGAGATATGATACTTGCATAGCATGTGCGACAAAAGGGACCCCTAAAGAGTCAAAATGGACCTCTATGTTGTTCAATGGCGATAATGCTAGGCTTATCTGGGCTCCATTGAACATGCTGATGAAAGTTTAGCCAATTTTTTAAAATGCTAATATTGATATTCAATATCGGCTTCAAAGAAAGAAAAGGTTAATGTCAACTGTGATTTTATGTTATATTATAAATAACATTAAGTTTGTTTAAATTATGATTCAATGTGGTGAATTTTTATAATCCTGCAATTTAACTGTTATTTAATTTGTATAACTTATTGAGCCTCATAGCTCACCAGTTATTTTACACTGGCTGTTGTTACAGGTAAAGGAAAGGAAAAGGTCGATGCATAATAAACTATAAATTATTTCATTTTATATGCTAATGTTGCTCTGTTTGTAAGTCTACATTTGAGGTATGTAGAATGGTGTATTCTTTTGGATTTCATTAGTGGTTCTATAAGTTTTTATATTTGATATAATTGGAGTTATTAGATGCTTTCGTTTATATAGTAAATATAAAGTTGTTGGATGTTTTATATAAATTTTCAAGTGATCATATTTGTGTGACACTCTACAATACTGATAATGGGTATTGTGGGGTGTTATACACTCAATCAAACAAACACGAAATAAAAATGAATTGAATGAGCTCCCATTTATAGCTAGAAAAACGAAAACTTATGAAACCCATCAGAGTGAAATATGAGCCATATACAAATGAATATTATTTTTGAAAAATAACTAGAAGATTCTAACTCATGACTCTTGTAATTGGATCTGCAACACACATACAAGTAGACATAATATGAGAAATAATGAACTTAAAATGCAAAGTTATGAGCATGCTTCAATGACAAAGTGTTCATGTGAACAACTGCTTGTGGGCTCCGAAAATTCGGCCCCGGCCTCCGCCCGACTTTTTGCTTTTCGAGGGGGGAGTTTTAACGAACTAAGTTCCGGGGTAAATTTTGGAAGGCAGATGAGATAGTAGATAAGACACTACCCAGAGATTTCGCCCTCATTTTGCGAGGACTTTATGATCTGAGTTCTGGTTTCCTATAGGCGCAAGCCCCTATAGTTAATTACCCCTCTTGATAACGAGAGAGAACTTTCGATTAAGGCTAGTCGTCGATCAGATACGTGGATCTGGCATATAGTAGCAGCAATAGGTTGGGAATGTTAAAAGGGCTGGAAGGGTTTAATATTTAAAATAGAAATTTCACCATCTTGCACTTAAAGCGGATGGTGGGGGAATGGATGATGGACCCGATCAAGATCCCATGGTTCCGTCGTCCCGGGCCATCGTGGTCCCTGGTCTACTTAGTCAGAGGAGGTAGTCGACCCAACCTGACAGAAGGATCCTTGTCGGCAGCCATGGGTTGCTTCGTCCAAGGGTACCTTGTAGACCTAGGATGAGTGTTTATCTTAAGGGGACAAATTTGAATCCACCTTAGCTAACAGAGGGCTTTGTGCCCTATCGATCATATCCTATTGATTCATATCTCAAGGATTTGATGCCATTGGGGAGCATACGGGCTCTGGCCATAACCATAATATAATGGTGCCATTTGGCGGCGACCACCTGGTTCAGAGGGCCCCGAGTCATAACCGTTTATCCTGCAGTGCCATTTAGCGGCGAAACTGCCGGTTAGAGGACTCGTACCACGTCCTTACTGGTAGGAGATTGTTTGAGAATGGATCCTAGTGATATTTTCGACCAGGCATTAGCTCTTTGTGAGCTGAAGTATTTTTTAATTTGTCCACCCCGACAAACTGTTGCGGAGGATGGATGGATTTTATGCTTTGAGTGGTTAATGGATGAGTTTCAATTTTAAACATTTAAGAATTTGGAATTTTTGGGATTTTTGGAGATTTGGAGTATTGGGTGGTATTTGAGGTGGTATTTTGAAATGTTTGGAATAGACCCCTCCGGTTGATATTTTCATTCAACACGGCCATCATCGAGGTAGATGGGGTTATTTCTCATTCGTGGATCGAACCTTGTCCACTTTGTCGAGCTGCCGACAGAGGATCAGGTTTCGTAGGCTTTATGCCTTTGCAAGTGAATTTTCTTGGTTGAAGGCCTTGAAGGCCTAATATGAATGTATAAAATAAATATCCCGGTCGACCTTGCGACCGTATATTTATTTAATAGTTCGAGCCGTGTCGACTCCTATCTACCTGCTTAGGAGGATCGGGCTCGAACTTGAATTCACTTATTAACCCGCGCAGCATCCCTTGACGTCACGTGTGTACCGATAACACGCTCACCGGGGCCCATGCAGGTGTTTGGGGGCATTTTATAAATATTTATTGAACCTTGTCGACTCCTATTTACTTGCTTTAGGAGGATCATGTTCAAATTTATTGACCCGCGCAGCATCCCTAGACGTCACGTGTGTACCAATAACACGCTCGTCGGGGCCCATGCGGGTATTCAGTACATCCCCTTATGTGTACCTATGTGTATACATATTATGGTGCATGTGCGGGGATACTTTTGGAACATTTCTAAACGCCTTCTGTCCGCTTGCATGAATGTTGCGGATCCGGTGGCGTAGCGCTGGGATTTCATTTGGGAATTTGTACGCCTTCTGTCTGCTTGCGTGGATGTTGCAGATCCGGTGGCGTGTTGCAGCAGCTTGGGGATTAAACTGTTTGCTGCCTTATACAGGTAGACTGTCGTGCACTACTTGCTTTTTGCAGGCGGATCTTAGTGCACTAACGAATCTCCTGCTTTTATTTGAAGACAATTACATTCACATGATATTTTTGTTCGTGGTCATTGCTTTGCATACGAGTCTTCTGGAATTGAATGCTGACATTTGTGTTTGCTGTAGTTGTTCTGCATTTTTTATTGTGGTTGACACACTCGGGTGTACAACGGGTCCTCTTTTGCTATGATAGCTTGTAAATGTATTTGCATCTGCTGCATTCTTCGTGCATTTTGCTACGACCCTTGGTCTTTATGGGACAACTGCTATTGCTGCCTGTAGGTGGGTGGATATATTCACAGACTAAAATTGACTATAGGATACTGCATTTATTGTAGTCTTTCTGCATCCACCCCTAGGTGACATGTAGTGCATACATCTGTATTCGTAGGGAATATATATATATATTGCAGATCTTCGGTGCCACATAACGACTTTTACACTTATCACAATTCTTTTGTATTTGTATGTAGATAGCATATTATGTCTATGAAGGGTCTTCTATAACAACTTGTAGGAGTTCATATCTGCCATAGTTCTCTTTTATATTTGTCATGTAGAAGACATATTGAGTGAATGACGAATCTTCTACAATGACTCATAGGTATTTGTATTCACTGCGTACCACATACTTCTGCTTGTAGTTGTTGACCACATTTGCTTGAGGATAGCTTACATCTTGCATGAGATCATGCCACACATTATTTCTGATCTCCATTACTGGTTTGTGGTTTTCCTATTGATTTCTTATCTTTCATCACCAATGAAAGATTCACCATATGCATCACAAATCTTTTTGTTGTTTGATGTGTTTGCTTGTGATCTTTTATATACATAACAATCAAGTGGTTGTTTTCACATTCTTCTTGCTTTGCTTATAGAACTACTATATTCATCGTGTATGATGGACAGTGAATCATCATGTTCATTACATTGCTTGTAGGTATGATGCATCTAATATTGCAGAAACTGCTACAGGTAGTCTACTACATCTGTCATTGTAGAAATCAATATCATTCATTGTATGCTGAATTATTATTGATGATGAGGATGTTATTGCATTCATTGCGCATCCTTGTAGCTTTCGCAATCATTCTAAGTCATTCAGTCATATTCTTGAGATAAATATTGTGGACTAATCATCATCATTCACGTGAATGATCTCCTTTATGCTTCCATCATTATGTACATGTTCACTTGCATCCAATTCAAAGCATATTATCTTGCAAGCCATAATCTTGTTTTAAGCATTATCAAGCTCCTTGTGTATGTTCATATTCAAGCTCAAAGTCATTTGAGTTCAATAAATGATTCCCTGCTGTTCAAAGCTGATTCAAGTACTTGTCCCCTTGTAGTCTGAGTTCTTTGTCATTAATGTGCAAGTTCAAGTCCTCTTTCATTTTGTTTGAATTCAAGTTCACAAGTTTATCATTCGAACTCAAGTCCTCTGTAGCTTTGCAAGTTCAAATCAAGTTTGACTTGAGTTTACATGTTCGAGTTCAAGCCCCAAATCTTGTCCAAATATGAGTTCAATTCAGCACCATTTAATTGACTTTGATTTAGATTTTATGTTCATTTTAGGCTCGTTTTGCGTTCAATTCATTGTTCACATTGAGTCCTTTGATTGTCCAAATAAAGTCCAAGTGTTGTCCTCTGTTCACCCGAAATTTCGGCAGCATTCCGACATCTCCCCCGTTTAGGGGAAATTACGGAAAACTGGGCCTTTCCCACCACGCTAAGAAAAGCGTGTATGGTAGGTGCCCTCTTTCGAGGACACCGCGGCCGTGTAAAATCTTCAATCCCCCACCACGCTACGAAAAGCGTGTATGGGTCTTCGACAGCACCTGTTTGGAAAAACACAGTCGTTTCCCCGCGAGCGGGTACTTATGAATATCCCCTTCTCGCCATAGGCGCCGCACCGGGTTCCCTTCCCACCACGCTACGAAAAGCGTGTATAGGCGGTTTGCCGGCGCGCCGCGAATGCCGAAAAAGAGATTTTAGGTGATCACCCACTTCGTCGTAGGCGCTGCACCGGGTTCCCTTCCCACCACGCTACGAAAAGCGTGTATAGGCGGTTTGCCGGTGCGTCGCGAACGACGGAATGAGCTCTCGAAGTGATTACCTGCTCGTTGTAGGCACCGCACCGGGGTCCTATCCCACCACGCTAAGAAAAGCGTGTATAGGCGGTTTTCCGGTCCGCTGCAAACAACGAAGTAGGCTCTTGGAGTTATAAGTTCAGAAATTTATACCTGACGACTGGCGAGGTAGTGGTGTTGGCTCGTGGATCGAGGCAAGAGAGAAGAGATTTTTAATTTATAGTTAATTATAAATTATATATAATTAATTATATTGAATATATAATTAATTATATTAATTTATAAGTAATTATAAATTAATCAAATTTAATCTATAATTGGTTATAAATTAATTATGTTAATATATAATTAATTATGTTTAATTTAAAATTAATCACAAATTAATTGAACTTAATTTGTGATTAATTAATAAAATAAATTATAATTAATTATATTTTAGTCCATAATTAATTAAATTAACTCAAAATCAATTATAGATTAGATTTATAATTAAATTCAAACTAACTATAATTAATCACATTTAACTTATAATTAATTATATTTAATTTTAAAATTAATTATAAACTAATTATTTTTTTATTTATTTATAACTAATAATAAACTAATTATAATTAATTATATTTAATTAATTATACTTAATTTAAAATTAATTATAAATATTCTAATTTATAATTAATAGTAAACTAATTATAATTAATCATTTTCAATTAATTATATTTAATTTAAAATTAATTATAAATAGATTATTTTAATTTATAATTAATGATAAACTAATTATAATTAATTATATCTAATTAATTATAATTAACTTAAAATTAACTATAAATTAATTATCTCTAATCCATACTTAATTATAGAATTAATCTATAACTAATTAAATTAGAATCTAAACAAAATTTTAGGGATGATTCGGCAACAAAATTGATGCAAGATTTATACTAAGTGGAATTTGATCGCCTCATAAATCTCATAGCAGAATAGATCCTCCATTTCCCTCATTTTGTAAGGGATTTGATGGGAGAAGCACACGAAAGGTAGGGAATTACCCTCACAGCAGCGAGCTCACGTAGCGGCTTCCGTTCACAAAATGTCGTAACTTCCGATCTGGCAAGGGGAAACGGAGAGGAGGCGGCGGCTACTAGGTAGGGGTGTTCCCTCTCTCTCTCTCTCTCTCTCTCTCTCTCTCTCTCTCTCTCTCTCTCTCTCTCTCTCTCTCTCTCGGATCGGTCGAAGCAGGGAGGTCGGCTAGGTCGGAAGCAGCGACAGGATCTGCGGACCAGGTGGGAATCGCGGACTGAGGAGGTCAATCATGGGGTTCTGGCGTCGGAAGGGCTTCGGTCTGTAGCAGGGGATCCGGCAAGATGTCGGTTGGAGGAGATGATATGAGGATTGGGGGCGTGGTCGGCTTCGGTACAGGAGGAAGGAGCGGGAGTCTGAGGAAGCGAGAGGATTTCAAGAGTGTGGGAGGAGAAGTCGTGTGGAAGCCGGTCTGATTGTGAGGCTTGTGAATTAGGTAGGGGAGAGATCGGAAGAGCTTCGCGTGGGAGGAGAAGAGGGAGTTCGGTAGTGCGTGAGCTGAGAGCGGAAGTTGCGAATGCTCGAGTATTTAACGACGCTGGGGGAGCGGGGTCGAGGTGAGCGGGAAGTCATGCGAAGCGACAGTTCGGCGCTACAGGGTATGGGCTTCTGGCTTCGGCGCCGTTTGCAGTCTGCGGATTGGACTCGAGCGAGATTTCGGTATGGGTCGCCGGTTACAGGTAATGATTTTCTTTTTTTTTTTTTGACGTGGCATAGAGGTCAACACTGCTACGCTGTACTCTCACATGTCTCAAACAACTATGTTCACATGAATGATTTTTAAACAGAGCAAAGTGACCCAACTTGTTCCACGACACAGGTCACACAACCATTTTGATAAAGTGCGTAAAAGCAATTTCTATCCATGCATTCATTAAATGCACAGTGCAAACGTACTAATGAAGCAAGCACATTGTATAAGCACACCAAAGACATGCAAACATGCAAGTGTATCACGCAAGTGCATCAAGAGGTGTGCGGATGCATCATGCAAGGGTATCAAGAAATATATAAGTACACTGCAAGAATGCAACACGAAAAGTGCAAGTACACCTAGCAAATGCATCAAAAAGTGTGCACGACACATTGAACTACTGAAATTAATTGACCCGCATATGCTCTTATAAATATGTTAACACAAAATACAGAGATCATAATGCTGCATGGGCTAAATAAATTGAACTAAATTTGTCATGCACCTAAAAATGTGCAATTGTTCAAAGAGGCAAGCAATTGTTTTGAAGCTCCATAAATCTCTTTTTTTTTTAATTAAATTTATCGACATGTACTTCGACAAATACCTAAATGCTCAAATTTAATGTTTAAAAATGCTGCACAGACTAAAAGTAATTTGAATATGAACCTTGTAGCCTTGAGAGGAAGGTGTCCCATAAAATGAGCAATTGCTTTAAAATCTCCAAACTTCTTCTAACGTTAAATTCACCAATTGATAATCATGCTCTCAAGCGGGCTACTCAGCCTATAGGGAAGAGTCATGGTCCTCATATTTCACGTCTGAACCTCCTAATTGTAAGTGTTGGAGTTTACGATATTTGAATTTCAAGAAAGAGACCCAAACAACAAATTTTAAATGTTCACCATGAAACCTATTCCCATGAATAAATATAAGATTATAAAACCCGTGAAAATATTTGATTTTACGTTCACATTAAGGCTTAAATGTCTTTTACAAATAAATTCATTACAAAAATATAAACTCTCGAGTTTATGGCTTTTATGATAACTCATATTGTTAATACTTGAACCTGATCCTCTATTAGCAAACCAACAAAATTGACAAGATTCAAATATCAAAATAAGATTATTTAAATACCCTGAGTCCTTGATGATGACTACAACAACAACAACAACATCAAGCCTTTGTCCCACTACGTGGGGCCGGCTACATGAATCCTTTTTCTTCATTGTGTCTTGTTAAAAATCAAATTCTCATTTAAATCCAATAAAGAAAGATCATTTTTAATATTTTCTAACTAAGTCTTTTTAGGTCTATCTCTACCTTTCTTAATATAAGTCAAATATAATACATCTACTTTCCTAACCAGGTCATCGGAAGGCTATCGTTTTATGTGACCAAACCATCTAAGGTGACTCTCTCTAATCTTATCTTCCACTGGAGCTACTCCAACCTTTTCACGTATATGCTCATTTCGTATCCTGTCTCTAAGGGTAAAGCCACTCATCCACCTGAGCATCCTCATCTCTGCAACACTTTACTTAGTATTATGCTTCTCTTTTAATGGCCAACATTCTGCACCATAAAGTATTGCAAGTCTCACCACCATCTTATAGAATTTTCCCTTAAGTCTGAGGGGGAATTCTCTATCACACAACAAGCCCGATGCATTCCTCCACTTCAACCATCCAACTTGAATTCTACTGATAATATCCCCATCTTGATGATGACTACGTTAGCTAAAAATATCAATCAGAGATGATTATATATTTCAAAATGGCCCCAAATCCTAAAGTAAATTATTTTGGGACCACATCTGGATAAAAATAGACAATATAAAAAAAATAAAAAAATTCAAAATATTTTAAGTGAAGTTTACTGCCCATAAACTTAAAACAAAAATTTATCTACCCTTTGCAACCATTTGTCAAGAGTGATAATTTTAAAAGAAACCTCAATTCAAAAATGACCAATGTCTTGCTGAGCATATCATTATAATTCATTCTCAAACATTCTCTGACCAATAAAGACTCGACACATTCTCTAACTAGTGGCACCATAAGTAAATAATTATGACTAGGGCCCTATGACTAGATGGTTTCAATACAAAATAACACTATCAAATTTGGGTGATGGCTAGAGCCCACAAGTTCCCCAATGGCTAAAAATCTCTAGAATAATGAATCTTAGGTTGTACTAATAGGGCACAAGGCATTTTATGAGCTAAAGTAAATTTAAATTTGTTCTCTTAGACAAATATCCACCCCAAATCTACAAGGTTCTCTTAAACAAAATAATACATGCTATTGACAAAGATTCTTCGGTCAAATTTTGTCAAATGTTTACTCTAAGTAGATTAGATATCGAAAAATGACCAAAATGGTCCCTTGACTATTTATGAAAGACTAAAATGGTCCCCAACTATATTAAATGAACATTTTGGTCCGTCAACTCCTTAAAGAGGAACCAAAATAGTCCCACAATGGGACTATTTTGATTACTTTTTAAGGACTTAAAGAGATCGAAATAGTTGTTTAATATAGTTGATGACCATATTGGTCCTTCAAAAAGAGTCAAAGGATCATTTTGATTATTTTCTCATTAGATATCATAACAACCCAGAATGATGGAGCAATGAGATCTTGATTAAGTTCTTCATCATCCTCTTCAAATGTAAGATGGCGAATTTCGAACCCTATACCGAATTTACTGCTACTATATGTTAAATATTAAGTGTCTATTTAGCGACTAATCTTAATCAAAAGTTCTCTCTCATCACCAAGTAAGATAATTAACCATTAAGGCTTGCGCCTATATATAAAATATGAAACTAAATCATAAAATTCTTGCAAAATGAGAGCGAAATCTTTGGGTAGTGTATTATTTACCATTAAATCTGCCTTATTACAATTTGACCTGGAATATTAAAATTCTATCAGCAAAATCCAGGGCATAAATTTTTGGAACCCACACATATTAAGTCATCATGATCATCATCATAATTAACCTCATCCAACTACTTAAGATTGGCTTTACTAATCATCCTTCTCTATTCATTAATGTTGAGAGCTACATAATGTGTATAACTAGCAATTGATTCATTACATATCAGTTATAGAAAGAATAAACTAATTCAAAGGGTTACTTCTTGGTTAGAAAAATACATCTAATATAAAGGAATTAAAATATCTAATATAAAGGAATTAAAATATAAAACATTTATTGGCGTTGATTGTCAAGCTTATGACGTCATTTTGAGAATAACAAGATGTTGCATTGCCGTGATAAAAAAAAAAGGGCCTTAATCATGAATTTTGATGAGATATTATTACCCTTTGGTGAGTCAGCAATTAGAATATAGACTAATACAATAACAACAACATCAAGCCTTTATCACATTACATGGGGTTAACTACATGAATCCTTTTTCTCCATTGTGTCTTGTTAAGAGTCAAATTCTCATTTAAATCTAATAAAAAAAAAGGTCAAATCTAATAAAAAAAGGTCATTTCTAATATAACCAAGTATTTTTTGGTCTACCTCTACCTCTCTTAATATAGGTCAAATCTAATATATATACTCTTCTAACCAAGTCATCAGAAGGCCGACATTTTATGTGACCAAAACATCTAAGGCAACTCTCTAATCTTATCTTCCACTGGAGCTACTCCAACCTTTTCACGTATATGCTCGTTTCGCATTATGTCTCTAAGAGTAAAGCCACTCATCCACCTAAGAATCCTCATCACTGCAACACTTAACTTAATTGTATGCCTCTCTTTTAATGGTCAACATTCTATGCCATAAAGCTTTGCAGGTCTCACCACCATCTTATGGAATTTTTTCTTAAGTTTGAGGGGTACTTTTCTATCACATAATAGGCCCGAAGCATCCTCTAGTTCGACCATCCAGCTTGAATTCTACTAAAAATATTCCCATATATTTCACTATCACTCTGGACAATAGACCCAAGATATCTAAAACGTGTACTCTTATTAATGACTTGATCACCCAAAGTCACAATCCTCCCACTAGATCTATTACTACTAAAATTACACTCAATGCATTTGATTTTAGATCTACTCAAACGAAGACCTTTAGACTCTAAGGTTGACCTCCATAATTCAAGTTTACCTTCAACTCCCTCTCTAATCTTATCAACAAGAAGAATATCATCAGCAAAAAGCATACACTAGGGTACAACCTCTTGCAAATGTCTAGTAAGGACATACATGACTAAAGCAAAAAGATATGGGCTTAAAGCTAATCCTTGATGTAACCCAACTAAATTAGAAAAATACTTGGTCAAACCACCTTGTGTAGGAACACAACAGCTCCAGCATACTATCCTCAATGACTTGAGTATAAGCATTATTGACCCCTTTCTTTTCAAAAAACTCTCCAAAGCACTTATATTGGAACTTTATCATAAGCTTTCCCTAAATCAATAAATATTATATATAGATCTTCCTTATTCTCTCTGTACTTCTCCATCAAACCTCTCAATAAATGAATAGCTTCCATTGTAGACCTACTTGGCATGAATCCAAATTGATTTTGAGAAAAATTAGTATCATATCATAACCTATGCTAAAAAAACTCTTTCTCATAGTTTTAAAGTATGACGCATTAATTTAATTCCCTAAAATATGGACTAATGCATTACAAAAAAAATGGATGAATTAAGACCTATTTGGACAGGAAAGTGACATCTAATATAAAGATATTAATGTAAAAAAGTAATCATGCAGTTAAATTTCAAAAGAGAAAAAGTTTCTTTATAAAGAAAGCTTCAGCAATGCAACTCCTGGAATTTTGATTAAGCTCATCAAACTTGTGAATGGTTGCAAAACATAATGCTATTAAAAGTACCCGATCAGCAAACAAGCTCTCCTTTTTGTTAGTCTTAAAAAGTGCCAGCTGGAACTCATCCTGCAGAAAGCAATATAAATATTAGAAATAACATAGTCAGAATGCACCAGCTCAACTATTATTCCTGATGCTGCAAATTGTAGAGAAACTAATTCATAATTTTCTTGCTCAAAGCAGCAGTAACATTGCATAGTTATGCATGGAGGTGAGTGTTAGGCCAGTCCACTGGACCGATCCTGCCGGTCCATATCGGACCAGCTTACAAACAATAGAAGCAGAACTCTCAGCTAATCTCCGCCTCCTGCATGCCGATCAAACTGCCAATTCAAAAAGAGTAGTTTTGGAAGGATTTTTGATGAAGTTTAGGAGGGAAATTGAATCTAGAGACTGTTTAGAGATTTCCTTTTGAATTGTATGCATTAAAAAGTTTGTTTTCCTAGGGTTAGGGCATCTTGAATTGGGCTGAAATTTGAGATCTCTTAGATTTAGGTTTTCTTTTGGGCTCTAGCGGCATCTAGAGATTTGGGAGAGATAGATCCTCCTCTCGAATAGAGGATCAATTGTATCTTGCTATTTTCCACTCCCCTTTCATCAAATAATACAAATAATCCACTGTTTTCGTGGTTTTGTACGATTTTTGTGGAGAATTCTCGCTGTTTTCCGAAGACAGATAGGAAATACTTGAGATCTTCAAGTGTTTCCTATCAGTGAGCTATACTAAGGTTTGATCATGTAATCAATCCTTAAAAATATGAATGTTCCAAATTTAGAGATTCTAAAGGAAAAGAAGAATTTATACATAATTATACAATTTAGATTTAAGAGGAAAATCTTATTAAAATTTTCCAATACTCCCCCTCAGACCAGTGAACATATATTTTTCATTTCCAACTTGCTTGTAATTTCTTAAAATCCTAAAGCAGGTAGTCCCTTAGTCATCTCATATGCTAGCTTATCACTTGATGGTATGTTAGGAGTGTTGATCAAACCAAGGTTCAATTTTCCCTTTTTGAAGCGTCTATTCACCAAGATGTGTTGGGTGAAGTCATATTGTAATTGACTTTGTGCAAAATTCATGGCAGAATTGTTGTCCCAACAGAGTTTCATAGGCATTTCTAGGGGTGTCAATATTTGACCCGACCTAAAAACCCGAACCGAACCCGACCAAAAATTTCGGGTTTGGGTCAACCCGAACCCGAACCGGGTCGGGTTCGGGTGGACCCGAAAACCTGAAATCAACCCGGTTTGCCCGTTTTTAATTGATTTAGGAGGGTTTTAAAAAATTGTTATGAAATAAGTAAATGTTATTTCCAAAAAATAATAACCATGTTGCCCAAATTGAATTAAGCTTGGTTTATTTTAAATTGATTGAAGTAAATCTTACCTTAATTCGATTTAGGTTTAAATAAATCAAATTAAATAAAAATTTTTTAGTAAAACATACCCGAAACGGGTCGGGTTCGGGTCCGAAAAACGACCCGTTTGCAAAAACGGGTCCGGTTTGGGTCGGATCGAACAGTGCCAGGTCAGTTTCGGGTTGGACCCAAACCCGACCCGTAACCCGATTTTGACAGCCCTAGGCATTTCAACCTTGATGCTAAGAACATCACGGATTATATTCAGTTATAAAATTTATCAGATTCCCTGAATCACTGCTCTAAAATAAACTTAACTACTTGATCTTACCACATTCTACTTCTTATTTCTCCATGTCACAATATTAACTTCAAAAAAGGTGCAGTAACCTGATGTGAATCTTTTATCAACAACAAAGCAAGCAAAAGTTACATCTGCTTAAGCTTCCAAACCAAGCTCTTTATATCTTTTGAACTCTTGCTCAATGTTCTGTCTTCCTGGTATGACCATGAGATAGTATAAAATATTATAGATAGCTTGCAAGTGCTTCTCCTAGGGATCTTGGGTGAATTGTCTCACTACACTGATAACATAAGCTATAATTAGCTAGGTGTACGACAAGTAAATCAATCTCCCAACCAATTTCTGACATCTTTAGCTTTCTACTATACATTTTTATTCGCCTAATTTATGATTAGATTCAATAGGTGCCCCCATTGCTATATATCCAAGTGCTCTTTTCTCTCTCTGGAGATCCAGGACATATATCTGTTAAGGAAATAAGTACGCCTCCTTTGAAATGTGCCATTACAATGCCCAAGAATTACTTGAGCCTTCCAGTATCTCTGGTCTCAAACCCTTTGACAAGGCATTTTCTAAGAGATTCTCTTTCAGAAGGATTATTTTCTAATACAATAATATCATCCATATATACTACTAAGATTATTTTAGGGTATATACCCAATTATGCTCTAATAGTTTCATACATACTGATAAATTAACAATTTATCACAACCTTTCAATTTTGATGCACTCATTTCCTCTCACATAGCTTGCACCCAATATATTCTAAAATACCACTAGTAGCGATGGGGGCATGTCAATATAGCTTAAGATGATAAGGAAGCTTTATATTGTGGAGATAGTTTATGGAAGAATACAAATTGGGCGATTGGATGTTAAGTGCATTTTTTGGTCCTTTTCCTGTCACCATTAAGTACATCAGTAACAAAGACATGTTTCAAACTGATTAGTGATTAGTTCATTATCAACATAAGAAGGAATAGTAAAGGATTGTTGCACCTAGTTTAGATTCTTGAATCTGTGGAGGTCTTGAAATGGGAGCTCTCTTTCTTGAATAGATTGAAGTGGTGGCCTTTGATCCATGTGTCATTTCACTTTAAAGAGTGGATTCAGGTTCAACTATAAATATTTTAGAACAGGATTCAAGTTCAGTTGGTTGGATTATAGAGGCTACATTTCTATATCAGGCATGGCAATCTTGTTGATTTCTAAATATTTCTTAAAACCCGATGCAATCAAATGAACGATAACAGCTGATGCAGACATAATTTTATGACAAATGTACTCAAAATACCTATTCAAATTAAATGAGCACCCAATCTATGCCCATTTAGCAAAGCAAGCTTTCCTGATGAATCTAGGAAATTGAAATTATCCAAGAAAACACCCCTTTTAGCTTGAGTTTCCACACAATATAAGAACAAAAAATTGTCAGGCAAGAAATAAGAAATTGACGGGACAAAACATACACTCTCATTTAAAACATGTTTGTGAGAGTGTGTGTTTGTATAGATATATATGTATATTAAAAAAAGAATAAAAAAATATTATTATGATAAATGAAAAAAATAATAATACAAATATTATTTATTAAAGCACAATTAAAATCCATTTTTATAAAAAAAAAAAAGCATAGGTCAACCTAACTACCCCTTGAATGGCAATAACCTCTTTCCCACACCAGTAAGGTGCATCAAGCACTTTTGCAACATTTCATGTGGGTGTCGTCTGACCCCATTAGTATTATAAGAAAGATAAAAATCAATAAGATTGCTGAACTCCTCATTTCCCCTCCCTTTTTCTCTCTCAAATTTTGATCTCGCTATAATCTCCCTATCTCCATTTCTCAATCCCATTTACCCCTCCTAGCATGCGAGTCACTCTCTCCGTTCTCTTTTCTTCGTTCCCAATATCAAGATTTAATTCCTCACGCCCTCAGCCCTCTCCCATCATTAACATATTGCACAACAAATAACTTCTCTCCCCCAACAGCCAAACTCCTCACACTTGCACATTCCCAAACTTGTTTCAGTTTCCACACAGTAAAGAACAAAATTTTGTCAAACAAGAAACAAGAAATTCACAGGAAAATGTATACACTCTCATTTCAAACGTGTTTGTGAGTGTGTGTGTATATGTATATTAAAAAAAGAATAAAAATTATTATTGTGATAAAAATAAATAATAATTCAAATATTATTTATTCAAGTATGGATTAAAAAACCATTTTTATTAAAAAACTACTTAGGTCAACTTAACTGCCCCTTGAATGGCAATAACCTCTTTCCTACACCTATAAGGTACATCAAGCACATTTGCACTGTTTCATGTGGGTGTCGCCCAACCCCATCAGCATTATAAGAAAAATAAAAATCAATAAGACTATTGAACTCCCCATTTCTCCTCCTCATTTTTTCTCTCTCAAATTTTTATCTCCCTCTCCGTATTCTCATTTCTCAGTTCCATGCTCAACCCTTTGTCATCCCTCCTAGCCTGTGACTCACCCTCTCCGTCCTCTCTTCTTCGTTCCCAACATCAAGATTTAACCCCTCACACCCACAGCATGAGCATCATTAATGAATTGCACCATAAATGACCTCTATCCCCCCCAATACTCAACCTCCTCACACTTGCACATTGCCAAACTCCTAACCCACAAAACATTTCACATGTCACATTAGCATGACGCACACCCACTTGCAACACCTGAACCCAACACCTAAAATTGCAACCTGTCGACCTCCCTGTGTTCTCCCCTCAAGCTAAAGGCTCTTTCAGCAATGCCACCTGCACATTCTATTTCACCAAATATCAATCTCTCTATATCCCTCACTCTTTTAAAAAACAAAAGAAAAGTACAAAAACTTCAAACCTCCTCTCCCTCTTCTTGCGATCTCATCATCAACATCTCATGCAAGGTATAACAATGACCTCATCACCATACACAAATCCTATGTGTCTTTTTTCATGCAATGGAGGGAACTTGGTGACATAGTAAGGGATTTAGGAGTTATTCATATTATGAGCGCTTTCAGATCTAAAATTTTATTTCAATTTTTTTGCTAATATGCTGAAATCTTTGGAATCACATCAAGTTCCACGAAAGGTCTTTCATCCAATATCAAAGTCGCACATCATGACATATTCTAAGTCATACTAAGGATATAAAAACCTTAACCTCTTGTTTGAAAATAACCCAAAGAATATTTATGATGCAAAATGATTTTATAATAGAAGTTAGCCTTGAATCTGGATATACATCTTAGATTTAATCTATTCCTGCACCTGCGCTCACACTACTAAAAACTTAGAGCCTGAAACTAATTATAACATTAGACCTGAGCAGTCTATATTTGCTAAAGATGCTAATTTACCTGGTCCTTTCATTCTCCCACCCTTGAGAAATTATATATTAAGATTCCTCATTTGCATGATAAACAGGACAAGATTTTGTTTTTGGTTCTATGTTGCTAAATATCACAAATAATAGGATTCTCTATTTGAGGAATGTGGAATCAAAACTGCATGTTTATAGACTTCTTATTGGAAACTTTCTTCATGAAAAATCTGATCCAAAGATATTTTTGATAGCAAAGGTAGATGGAAAATACTGCCCAATAATTACTCACTTTGTCCTACTATAGTTTAAGCACTTCACATCCTAAAACCACTTTTTTTTTCTTTTCAAAAGGGTTAGTTACTATCATTGGAAGGCCTTTGAACTTTCTTTAAGAGTATATCATAGTTATTGTCTTGATGAAGCTATCCATCACTCCTCCCTTAAAAAGCTTATAGGTCTTACTTCATCATCCTTGCTCATGCACCATATTTTGATTGTGTTGAAATTAGTTGTAGTTCATTTGTATGACATATTTGTTAACTCAAGAAAATCAAATTCCATGAATGATGAAACTTTTATAATTGCAGCATATGTTTACGTAATATTTTGAGAAATTGTGAGAATAAGTATGATTTAATTTCTATTGATCTCATACGATTTCAAGACTCTCTTACCAAAGGATTATCCACATAGCCTAAAATCCTTCCTTTTCTCTTCTTCTTCTCCTTATGTGTTGCTTCACAACCGTCTCTAATGTTCTTTTTCTCAAATGTTTTCTACGACTACTTTCCTCAATTTATTCCCTTTATTTCTCCCATTTCCTCTATTATTCTCTTTCTCTTACTTCTCTCTCTCTCTCTCTCTCTCTCTCTCTCTAATCTCCCATTGCAATTAAATAAGAAATTAATAATTCCATACTTCATCAGAAGCATTTTATCACAGTGCATAATAGGCGTATAGAAAGAACAAGTAGGATTATAAATAAGATCTTTACCTTGTTTATCAACCCGTCGTCAATCACAGCACTGCTGATTTTTTTAAAGAGCTCATATAGTGCTTCTATCTCACTTACACTAACTGCAAGTACAATAAAAAGTTCGATATCAGATGCATAGCCTATAGGGTTACTTAACGCAAATAGGTGTGTAGACACATAAGAACGAGAGGATATATTTCTACTTCTATCTTCTTATTTTCATGATGTCAAAAGTAAATTGGGACGTATAAGCAACATACACACTGTCTCTCTTGCTAAAATTTCTGGATCTTCAAGGCCTTTTGGCTGCTTGTACAGATCAAGATCACAGCACTTCAATAAGACAGCAAACAAATGCTTGAATCCCCCTGGGCACTGCAACATGATATTTTCTCCTCAATAACACACTCCATGCCTGCGAATAAAAGTAAGGACCATGAATGCTCCAACAATGAGGATACAGTCCATTTCATAAAAATCTAGGATCAAAATGCATTACTTGTCCATATACTGTTAAACCATCGCAAAAGCAAATGGATCATGTAAATTGAAAAGCACTCAAATCTGAGGGGGAAAGGGATTCTATCATATCCTAAAAAACAAATAATTCTACATATCATTGCAAATGGCTAACTGATTGAGACTGGTCAAAGCATTCAGCAGGTGAAGCTATATGAAAATGAAGCATGGTAAGTTACAAATAGAAACACAAAAATCAAACAAACTATCCAGAGAAATCGAACAAAAGTTCTTGGAGGTGAATTAAAAGCAATTTCCAAAACACAGACAAAATCAAACTACATATATATATGGAGAGGAATGCTAAACATCCACGCCTTTGATCTGTTTCCTATTAATTGATGATGACCGCCATTCATTATTCTTAACTTTTCCTGCCCTGTAAATCCAGCAAAGTGAAGATGAAACAAAAATAATAATAAAGAACAGAGGCCATGGGAAACCTAAAATCCCAGAGCCAGTCATAGGATCTCAAGTTCGATCAGCGACTCCCAAAAAAAAACCCTATTAATCAATCGACGAAACAACAAAAGAACAAACAACTGGAGGCACAAAATTTCTCCGCAGCACGAATCAAAAAGAGCAATCTGGTGGAAAATCCAAGCTTAAAGGCTCGGCCCGTCGATTACAAACAACTAGGTCGAACAGAAAAGGTATCCCAATTGAATGAGCGCTGGTCAGAACTGAGAGAAAATAATCACCTTTGAAGATGAATTGATGGGAGAAGAGGAGACGGGGAATTCTGCGACATTTCTTCCTTCCCTCAATTCTCTCTCTTCTCCCTCCTGTTTGTTCTGCTTCTGTTTCTCCTGGAAAATGGACAGATCTTTATATTTTCACTAAAATGTGGTAATTTCTTATTAATTTATAAATATAGAGCATTAAATGAACTGATTTGTGCCCCATAATTAATTTAGGTAAGAGCGCCGCCATGTAATATCTGTATGATTTTTGCACGGAGGAGCGGCCTCTGACTGCTATTTTCACGGCGACAAATAAAATAATTAAAAAATTACATCACGAAGGAATTATGTGGATTGTGGAGGGCTGCAAACGATTGGAGCCAGGCCTCTCAGTTACTTTGTTCATGCTAGAATTTGTTTATTATCAATTTCTTTAATTTTATTTAAATTAATGAATGTTTATGTTTAATTTATATTTGGCATTTTGGCTCATATTTAACTCATTAATATTTATCGAACGTTAAACAAATGAGCTTTATCAAGTTATAAAGGATATCTACTTGAAGATGTTGATTGGCTTAACAAATAAATCTTATCGAGCTAATTAACAAATAATTATATCATACTTGCTCACGAATATATCTAGTGAGTATTTTTGAACTACAAAATGACTCTGTTCATGAACATACCTAGCGAGTGTTTTTAAGCTGCCAAATGAGTATGTTCACGAACACATCTAGCAAAGATTTTCAAACTATTAAATAAATCTGTTCACCAACATATCAAATGAATGTTCTTGAGCTATAAGCTTGTGAAAAATAATTAAATAATATTATAAAATAAAATTAGTTGTAATTTAATTATACATAATATCGATTTAATAGATATTTATAATTTATTTTAATTGATATATATATGTATACTATAACATTTATTTAATTTTAAATTTTATTAATTAATAACTTTTATATCATTATATTATAATAAATATAAATATTTATATTAGGTATGTTCATTATTTTTATAATCAAATATTAATCATATTTTTAAAGAGCTTACTCATTAGCTTTATATCGAATAAGAATCAAGCTTCATGTCGAGCTTGTTCACGAGCTTTAAACAATGCTGATCATGAGCATAAATGAGTCAAATACGTAGTTGTTCAACTTGTTTATTTATGCATCTAGAATTTTAAAAAAAATGTTCAAATTTATTTGTTTACTTAATTAAATTATCACGAACAAACTTCAATCAAGCCGAGCCATAAGTAGCTCATTGTCGATTCGATTGCAACCCTGATTCTATATAATAATGAATTTTATTGGTTAAAATATTATGAATTATCGACACAATTTTTTTCTAAAATAATTCAGGAGATTTGTAAGATCCTCCTAATAAACTTTTAGTAATAATGATTTTAAAATATGTAATAAATTATATATATATAATTTATGTATTAAATTTTTTTTATAATAAATTTAATAATTTTAAAATTTATATTAATAATTTTTATTAGATTATTTTGATATATTTTTTATTTATATGTATATTATAAAAATTTATCTTATTTAAATATTTAATGCTTATTATTTATATTTAATTTTATAAATTATAATACAATATTTTTAATATTATTTTATGAAAATTTAAATTATTTAAATATTAGACTATTATATAAATAAGTATAAAAAATTATTTACACTCACGAAACAATTTAGGATATTTTTGTAAATCACAGTCATGAAACTATTCGAAGGGATCTAGAAGCGTATGATTGGCGTGCCGGTCCCGCCGGCTTCTTTGATTGATAATGATTGCAGTGTTGGGAGGCCAAGTGGTACGGATCGGCCCAATTGGCGGCGTGCACCTGGTTCTGGTGGGTCCCATAAATCCATGCCAGAATTTGACACGACATTCAGAACAAACCATTGACTGTTGAATGTTATTAAATTATAAGTATCTATCTAATATTTTTATATGAAATTAGATGATAATCAATTCATCATATGCCCACACGTTAATTAAGTATCATAAACTATTTTGACTGTTCAGAATTTTGACTTAGTTCAAATGAATTTTAAAAAATAAAATTTAAACACACAATAATAAAACTTTTTTGCATTAAATGAGAATAATTAAGTGTGCGTTTGGGACAGCTACAATCAAGGGCGGAACTAGTCGTAATTTTCAGGGGGGACAAACTTATAAGTAGTTGTTGACGGATATGTCAGGGGAAGGGGGCAGCGCCCCCTGACGGGGTTCGACCTGCCCGGTCAGGTCGCGGGGTCAAAGGGCAGCGCGCTGCCCCGGGAACAAATTTTGATTTACTATTTCTCTTTATATTTGGTTCATCATTCCCTAACAATAACACCTATACACACTGTGTTTTATCATACTGGGGGTAATTGTCTAAAGACGATAATATTTTAAAACTTTTAGGGGGGGAGGGGGGGCAATTACATAAAAACCCTCGTAATAAAGACTAAAAAATAGATTGAAAATGACAAATTACCTAAATAATCGTATAATGAAAAAAAAAATTTAGGGGGGGGGGGCGGGGGGGTAAAGTTGCTATATAGAAATTAGGATATATTTTATTTGAGAAGTATAACTATCGAGCTACTACGCTGTAGTTTTATGTGAAAAAATTACTTTCATACCCTTCTATATATATATATATATATATATATATATATATATATATATATATATATATCAAACAAAGTAACAAATTGATTCACAATATAATAAACAAGCTCAAATAATTTTATCATTTTTAAATGACAAATAACATCGATCATATATACAGTAAATCTAGAGCCATCTGAATGTATATATTTTAATTTATTTCAACGGATGCTTATGTAAATTCTACACTTAAACCGATTCAAATAGATTTCGAGAACAGCAATCACTAATTGGTTCAAAAGTTCTTCTTCATCATTTGAACAAACAGATAAAACTCAGAAAGACACAAGAGAAAAAATTATAAAAGAAAACCAACTCTTTGATATTTTTATTTGAACAGAGTGAAAGAAGATAGCAAAGGTAAATTTTTTTAATCAGAAAAGGGCAAATACTAATCAGAGTCGGACAACCAAATAAAGATCCGCCATATGAGCAGCCAATGATTTAACAAATTCTTCCACATCAAAACTCATAAATACCAAATAAATCTTCTTCAAATATCACACTACTCTAAAACTTAAAAAAATAATAATAATAAAATTTTGCTATCTACTTAATAACAAATATCACATCAAAACTCTCGCGAAATTTGATCAGAGAAATGACTCCTAAATCATCTTATCCATCAATACATTTGTGAGTTCCTCCCGTAAATAGATTATCTCCTCAGCACCCTCGCCATCTCTCAACTCAATATTTGGTACATCTTCATCATTATCGATCAGTGATTGCCCAATTCGGAACTCATATGCTTCTTGAGGTATATACGTTTGATCAATATCACACAATATTAAATTCTGGATCATCTCGAGAAGGATGACGACGTATGTAGTTGTGTAATGTCATCGTAATCGCCACTATTTTCACTTATTTCTCAAACGAATAAGTTGTCATATCACGCAATATAACTCATTTATTCTTCCACACACCAAAAGATATTTCAATGACACTACGTAATAAAGAATGTCACTTATTAAATATTTCCTGCCTCACGCGTACCAATTGACCACCTCTTTCAAAATCAGAAATATGATACCGTGTATTTGAAAATGGCTTCAGAAACTTATGTTGTATTGGATATCCATCGTCCATAAGATATTATTTACTTGTTTCTATCTGTGCATCAGTTTCTGATAAACATATTAAACAATATAAAACTTTTTAATATCAACAACTAACCTACATGTAACAAAGTAAATTTATGTTCATCAGTATGTAAAGAGAATTTGAAGATGTGGTTGTCATGTGCACTAGCCTCCCAGCCTACCATTATAAAGATGAAACACATATTGAAGTTACAAACTGCCATTATATATTATATCGGTAAACCACATCGTCCTATATACACCACCTTCTCTGTATTTGAAATGCATGCATTTACATGCGTTCCATCAATAACTCCAATACAATCCTGATTGAGAAGTCCTGCTCATATATTATATAACTATGTAAGCATATTCCATATGGTCAACATACTTACCTTGAAATACACACACACACAAACCTCAATAACCAAAAGACAAAATATCTTAGGAAGAGCTCCATCATAACCAAACGAGTAATACACAGTAGTTTCATTATTAACCAAAAAACATTGTAAAAATAGAACATTCAATCATAACAAAGGCTCTAATCATCCCGCATTATAATTTACATTTTTCTTTAACTGAGATGACCACAGGTCCGCAATTGCTTATTACTTACAACTTACAGATCTTTCAAGAAACTAGATTCAATATCTTGGTAGCAATAGTTTCAGGAGAGGAAGAACCCAACCCATGAAATCAAACATTTCTTGCCGAAAAAATTTTGATTAAACAATAGCCTACACAATAATACGATAAAGCCTCTTAATAATAAAATGATAATCCTTCCAAATTTTGGATGAGTGAGGCAGAAAAAAGAAAAAAAAACTTCCCATAAGGGACTAAATTCCTCACGAAACCCATAGCAAACTGAACAAAAAATGCATCTGGTTCTGATTCTGATTCTCCGAGGACAAATTAGAGAGCAAGCAAAGTTCTTGGCATTAATATCCACAACTTGCAAGTTATCAGCAGTTTTCATAACACCATTAAAATCCTATTGACACGGATGAGTTCCTGTAAATATGCCTAGTTATAGTTGGCATGATAGGAAGAAATACAAGTGTTTGTAGTCATGGAGGGATTTGATCATAAAATGCAGGATGTTGACCACAATTGCATACATGTGAGCATAACAGAAAGAATTGACAACATTAGAAAAATCAACATGATTTAATAGTTTTATAGTTGTAGTAGAAGTATTCAAAGTGACAAAAACTACAAGTTCACAAGAACATTAAACAACTTAATAAGAACTAATGTGAAAATGAGAAACTATGCATCCTGATTTTCATAACATTAACGAAGATATGAATTCTTCGCTCATTTAACATTGACATGAACATTTCTCGCTTGATAGGATCCTCAAGCAGCTTTATTGAGTATAAGTAAATTGTTATATCTTCAAATACTTCAGTGATCTGATCAAGCACTTTAATTGCATCGGAGAGTAATAGAGGATGGCTTGTTGATTGCGATATATTTGACATTGATCCAATATTTGTGCATGCACTTACAAGTTGAGTAATTTGATTTCTTAGGAAATCTTTTTCTTTTTTCTTACGAATTGTAGAAGTTGAAGTTGATTGACGTTTTGAGTGGTTGCAATCACTAAGTCATCTATTTTTTGTAAATGAAATTTAGAAGAATCACTAACATTGTCTAACTATTTAGAATCTCCCTCAACATCACGATGTTCAACAGCTTGGTTGGGAGCCCATGCCTGAGCACCAGTAGCAACCACCCCCATAAACATCATGCTGAGCTTATCCTCTAGTTCGAGATCTATACCATAATATCTAATTTTTTTTGCATTTGGAATGACCTATAAGGCATAGTTAATTGTATATGTTAGAAGCTGCAAAATTTAAGTTTAAAATTAATAGATATATAAATATATAATAATTCAAAGGTTACCTGTAATTTATCTTTCCAACATTCATCTGGTGCATCAATGATTTTTCTTCTAGGATCCTAACCCAATCCAATTAAACCTTGCTTCAACTCCTTCCATAATTTTTAATCATTTTTAGTTGATCTCATTTATTTTTTAATTGTGTTTTGTCATATTCTCTACTCATTTTCTCCTGAAAATATTTCATTAAATTCATCCAACCCTCTTCATTAAAATACGTGGTTAGACGATTCCCTAGTTCAATTTCCTTCAAACATAAATCACAAAAAATAATTTTAATATTGCGCTCCAATGTTGTAGACGCTCCTCCATCCTTAGGTTTACCCATTGTACCACCTACATATTACATAATGAATTAGTTTTTTTTTTAATCTATTAAAAACAAAGAAGATTATACATGTTTATAGTAAAAAAGAAATAGTTTGAGCAGCAAGAAATATTAAAATTAAAAAATGTCGTGTGTTGGCTATATATTTAATATTTAAGAAATAAATTAAGAGATATATGAGAGGTGTATATTTCTGAATAATCATATTTATTAATTTTGAAAGTATCTGAAGAGACAGTACAAATCTATTAGAGTAATATATGTATTTAAATATGTTGAATATAATCGGCTTTGATAAGTAATCAATAAAAACATGCAAGAGCTACTAATAATTCATATAACAATTTTTCATCATATCCATCCACTTGGATGACTATGCATTACAGTTGTTAAGTGTTGTACCCAAAAAATAGAATGAATCCCTTTGCCTTATTACTTGCACATATGTCTATGAAAAAAGTTTGATGTTTGTGATCAGTTAGTGAATATCAAGTGCTCTGCTCCATAAGTAATCAGACTTGTACTTGTTTTACAACCTCATTTACTTAACAAGCTAAATAGAAGCATAGCCTTATTTGATTATGTATCTGTATCACTTAATATGCAAAGGGTCAATCCTAATTTGTGCATATGAATACAATTTCAGTTACATTAAACAACCCTTCACTTAAAAAAAAAAAAAAAAACAACCATTGAAAACAAGAAATGTATCAAGTTATACAAGGCCGCTAATAGATTTCCTAAAATTTAGAATGTTTATAAAGTCTCATGATACAGAGATGGCATACGAAGCCATGACACAGCCAAGAATTTTTATTTTCATTGAGCTCTAGAAACTTTCGATAAACATGACCTAATATACTAGATTAAACCATCGTCGCCTAATATCAAAGTTGACATTAAAGGTAAAGTCAGAAAGGATGCAGCCAACATAAATTATTTCAATAAAATACCTTTCCAAGGAGAAAGTTTAGGACTTCTAAAGTTGAAGATCTTCAAATTAATGGCTTGTGTGATTAGAAATTTTTTGAGAAGCGCGGGCAATGGGAGGGGATTTTTCCTTGGAAGATTGTTGCAATAAGCTCGTAGATTTTGCTGTAGAAAAGAGTGCGGAATACTTAAATGCTGTAAATTTCATTAAACAAAATAAAGAAAAATAAATCAATAAAGAGTTTAGCTTACTATTGACCTCTACAAAAGCAAAAAAAAAAAAAATGAAATCCAAAATTTCTGCTCAAAACCCGCATACCTTCTATCTCCACAAATCTCGCTCAAATCCCTCAAATTCTGCCAAAATCCCGCTGAGTTATTGTGCACTCGGTCCCCCTCGAGTCACCTCCCACGATTTTTGGTCGACTCGTAGACAACCTCGTTCATTTTAAAACGAGAGAGAATGAGACCTTTGTTCTGGTTGTTCCCGCACACAGCTAAAGCCTATTCGATTCCCTTAAGCCGCACGAAATCCAGCCTACCGCTTCCTCCTCTCTTGATTCGATCAAGCCATCCCGCTTCCTCTCTTCTTGATCTGCACCCTCAACCGCAACCAAAATCTGCACTATAGCCCTCCGCCAACCTCACGCCAGATCCAATCGAAGACTTCCTACATTTGATTCCTGCACCCGATCTGCACCCAGTACACAGTCGAAGCCAACCGAACAACATCTAACCCATCGAGCTCCACCTCTCAACCCATCAGTCACCTCTCTTTAGATCCCGACACCCACATTCCAGTGCCCATCAACATCCCGACATCGCTACGGTCTGCAAGCCACATCCCGATCCCAGTTCTCATCCACGAACACCTCAAGCACTCGACCCTTCCTCCCTCAGTCAAAGTCCGTGAATCACCTTGACCCCTCCTCCTCTCTCGACTCGTAAGCCATGACAGACAACAACGTTCATCCCCTCCTTGCTATTACCTGCTCTATCCGATTCTCTCATTTCTCTCTTTCTCTCTCTCTCTCTTCTCTCTATTCACACTATAAAAAAGAGAAAACAGAAGGAGGAGGACAACAACAACATAGCCTCTATCCCACTACGTGGGGTCGGCTACATGAATCCTTTCTCTCCATTGTGTCCTGTTAAAGGTCAAATTCTCATTTAAATCTAATAAAGAAAGATCATTTCTAATATTTTCTAATCAAGTCTTTTTAGGTCTACCTCTACCTTTCTTAACATAAGTCAAATCTAAGATCTCTACTTTCCTAACCGGGTCATCGGGAGGCCGCCGTTTAATGTGACCAAACCATCTAAGGCGACTCTCTCTAATCTTATCTTCCACTGGAGCTACTCCAACATTTTCACGAATATGCTTATTTCGTATCCTATCTCTAAGGGTAAAGCCACTCATCCACCTGAGCATCCTCATTTCTGCAATACTTAACTTAGAAAACAGAAGGAAAGAAATAAAAAAAAATCCAAAAAAAAAAAAAAAAGATAAGGAGAGAAAAGAAGAAAGATCAAGAAAAGATAAAAACAAAAAAGGAGGGAGAGAGAGTGAGGAAGGAGGGGATTTTTGTGTGCTCGTCATTATCCCGACATTGTCGTCTCACCCTAGCAATTGTATAAATGACTTCTCAAAACTCAAATTCCTCAAATCCCGTACTCGACGCCTACAACGCACTGAAAAACCACCCTATATATATATACACACACACAATAAAAAAAGAGAAAATAGAAGGAAAGAAATAAAAAAAATCCAAAAAAAGAGAAGAAGAGAAAAGAAGAAAGAAGCAAGAAAAGAGAGAAACAAAATAAAAAAGGAAGGAGAGAGAGGTAGTATGGGATTTTTGTTTGCTCGTCATTATCCCGACATCGCTATCGTCACCTTCACAATGGCATAAATGACTTCTCAAAAATCAAAATTCCTCAAATCCCATTCTCGATGCCTGTGGCGCAACGAAAAATCACCCTACACGCTCTCGTAGAGTAGTGGGAGGGAACCCAGTGCGCTATCGTAGCGTGATGAGAACAAAATTAAGTACTCATGCATGTCATATGTATATATATATATATCCCTGTCTTACCCTATCGATTTCCTCACTTGGTTGTTTGGCCAGGAGGAAATTGAAAGAGGAGAAGAAGAGATAGGATAGAGAAAGGTCTTTAGATCATATTTGTTAGTCATTCATGTTACAGATTTTGTTCTATTCATTATAAGTTACAAATCTTTTAATTCTATTTTCAATGATTTTGATTTCTACGAAATTTATTTCTTCTAAATTTATCAAAAATGTATTATCTTCTGATTTCATAAACTTTCACCGTGTAAATTTGGATATGTTATAGATTTGTTCATTTTGAATGATTTGATATAATTTTATTACATTTTAAATAAAATACTGAATGATATCAGATATATGATATGATAACTCCACATGAAATACTACTGATCCACATGATTCACTGATTGAGAGTCATAAGGAGCTGAAAATTGATTGAGAGTTATAAGGAGTCAGGGCGTTGAGTCACGTGATTTAAGAGGAGTTATAAGGAGTACATTGATTAAGAGTTATAAGGGGGGACTAATTGCGAGTCATAAGTGTATGAGCAACACTTATTAAGATACACTTATTGAATATCTAAATACTGATACCAACACTACTACGAATACTGTATTGATACTGTGACTGATAAACTATAGAACGATAAATTAATACAGATAATTAGTATATACATTGATACTTATATTTCTTTATATGAGTTATAACATATTGTTCTCTTTTATTCTTGCATTGATTTCAGTTGTAAGATTTTAGTTACATGTTGGGCTATGTGCTCATTACATGTTGGGCTATGTGCTCATTACTTGAACGAATCACAGAGAATCGACTCTACCATTACAGGGAACAATATCTAATATCTAAAACTAAAACTGCAATTTATAAAATAACCAAGTTAAACATAAGACGGACTTGTGGTGGATGAAAATTTTAAGAATAATTGGCTTGCAAATAAAAATCAAATGGAAAACATACAATGCACTCACAATCAATAACAAGGCGTTATCGTAATAAATGTTAAAAATCATCATGCTAATCAGAAATACAAGTGCATATAAAAAATAACATTTCTTACAAGCATATACTAAAAGATTGTAATGAATACAATGATATGCTTGTGAGAAAGGCATAAGTGCTACACGATGGTTGTTACAACCTGCCTGTTAGTGTATGTGGGAGAATTATAACGAGTAGGATAACTTGCCTACAGGTATGAGTGTGAATTTATGACACACATAACAACTCGCCTACAAATAACTACAAGAATCCTATGAGTGCTTATGGGAGATAGTGAAAGATATATGGATGAATATAACAACTCAGCCATCAACATGCATAAGGAAACATATGATGAATGTAGCTCATCAACCATCAACATCAACCAACAATCAAATACACTAACTTTCCTGGCAAGCGAGGGAGGAGAATGTGCACCAAATGCAAGCTTCTATGAACTACTACATAAAGCTCGTCATATAGGAAGCAACAAATGAGCTATAACAACATTCATAAATAATAGCAGATGATCCATAATACATATAATAGCCTACCTACAGGTAGTTATAGAAGATTTGCATTCAGTGCCACTTGTTCACAGATAACTATGGGAGATTCTTTATACACACAACAGTTTATCCAAAAGCCAAGTTTGACGATTTCAAGATGTCTGCTGACAATCTACAAACATATGTAGTAAAGATTACAATACACGATAGTTTAGTTGCAAGAAACAAAGAACGACCTGCAGCGCAGCGCTACGAGCCATTTATAAGCAATGATTGAAGGGACGTGCTAAACATAATCCACCTGCATGCAGTAGCCAGCAATTACTGAATGCATAGTGCTGGACCATAAGTAATGCTTAGCAAAACTTATTTGTGCACGACAATGAACTTGCATAAAGCAGCAAATGACTCATAGCCCAATGCTACAATTCACCTGTAAGTAGAAGCAGGGAATTCATAGTAAACACCGCGAGCCATTAGTAAACTAACACGAAAAATTTGCAAAACCAGGCTGTCACACCAGATAAATTAGCTCACTTGCAAATAACATGTGGAAAGCTCTTGATGCACCATGAAGCTCATTTGCAGGTTGAAGTATATTCCCGCAAGTCAAATACTGAGGAAAATAATAACTTGCAGAAGATAATATGAACTAAACAGCACTACCAATGCATAATAAATGAAGTACAACGTCACGCCACTAGATTCACAACATCTGTATAAGCAGACAAAAGGCATTTACAGGCTTCCAAATGAAACCAGTGCATCTTTTAATAACAGTCATTTGTGCAAGCTGAATGTTGCAAAAACACCCTTATCTATTGAAATGTGCACTAATGCATTTATGTCATGCACATAAATATTGCAACTAAATACCCGTATGGGCCCCGATAAGCATGTCATAGCTATGTATGTGACATCTAAGGATGTTGCGTTGGTCAAGAAATGAACCCAAGTTCGAGTTCGATCCTTCTATATAGGTACTTAGGAGTCAACACGGCTTGAATTACCAAATAAATATACAGCCACGATACCGATCGGGATATTTGTTTCATACATTCATATTAGGCCTTCAAGGTCTATACAAAGAAAATTCACTAATAAAGACATAAAGCTGATAATAAATTCGATCCTCTGTTGACAAGTAGACATAGTCGATAATGTTCGACCAATAAAACAAATGCTCATGAAAATCCTAATAATGACCGTGTTGACAGAAAATCTTAATTAGAGGGGTCCTCAAATATCTAAAATACCTCCCAAATTCTCAAAATATTTATAAAAATCCAAAATTTCAAAATAATCACCAAAAGTCTAAAATATATTTAAAATTGAAATAAATAACCAAATAAGCTCAAGCAACATCCATCCACCCTCCACAATAGTTTGCCAAGGTGGATAAATTGAAAAATCACTTCAACTCACAAAAAGCAGATGTCTGGTCGAGAATATCACTAGGATTCATTCTCAAATAATTTCTTGTTAGTAAGGATGTGGCATGTATCCTCTAACTGATGATTTCTCCTCCAAACGACACCAGAAGTAAACGATTATAATCGGGACTCTATGAAATGGGTGATTTTGCCGCTAAATGACACTACTAAATTATGGTAATGGTCAGAACCCGCATATTCTCCAATGGCTTCAAATCTTTAATATATGAATCAATATGATATAATCGATAGGGCACAAAGCCTCTATTAGCTAAGATGGATTCAAACTTATCCCCTTAGATAAATATTCACCCCATATATATAAGGTACCCTTAGACGAAATAACTCATGGCTGCCAACAATGAACCTTATGTCAGGTTGGGTCGACTATCTCCTCTAACTAAGTAAACTAGTGACCATCATGGCCCGTAATGATGGAACCATGGGATCTTGATCGAGCTTATCATTATTCCCCCACCATCTGCTTTAAGTGTAAGCTGGTGAAATTTCTAATTTTAAATATCAAATTCTTAAATGCTAAATCATGTTGCTACTATGTGCCAGATGCTATGTATCTATGGATACCACGTATCTGTTTGACGACTAGCCTTTATCGAAAGTTCTCTCTTGTTATCGAGAGGAGTAATTAACAATAGGGGCTTGCGCCTATAGGAAACCTGAACTCTCATCATAAAGTCCTCGCAAAATGAGGGCAAAATCTTTGTGTAGTGTCTTATTTAAAACCCAATCTGCCTTCTAAAAATTTGCCCCGAAACTTACTCGTTAACACTCTCCTCGACGACCCAAAAAGAAAGGAAAGAAAGGAGTCCGCAGAGAGGCTGGGTGCGAATTTTTGGAGCCCACATTTACTAGGGTGGTGCGGAATGCTGAGTCGGGGTTCTCACAGCTACGATTTTGGAGAAATACCAAAACTGAAATGGTGAGCGGCTCCAATCTAACATACGATTGAGGTTTCGAGCGTGGTGAGATGTGCCAGAAGGAGCAAAGAAGTGGATGAAGTGATCTGATATTGCAGAACTTCGCGAGGATGAAGAAGAGAACGAGGTAGTTCATAGATAATTGTAATGTCATTCACGTTTTTCTCATAACTTCGAACAGGGGGAAGCAGGCGAACGCGGGAAGCTTCCTTCTGACGGGAAAAGCAACCGCGGGACGGGAAAATTTTAAGAACGGAGCACGATCCCGTAACCCCAAACCACCTCTCGGTTACGTTTCCTAACATACAACAGGTAAACGCACCATAGGAAAACTTGAAAAAAATTACTTATAAATCACAAACAGTCGTGCTTCCAAAGAGAAGCTATGCAAATCCATAAAATGTATAATAATAAGTATATGCAATATATATATATATATATATATATATATATATATATATATATATATATATATATATATATATAGCAATAGAGGTTGAGTTACTCAACTTATGCTTTGTTTGTGATAAATTTCTTATTGCTTTTTGAAGTAGTTTTTTCGTACAATTTTTTTTTTTGAAAACAACGAAAAAGCAATGGTAAGTTAAAAGTTATTAAAATTTGCCCACCTCTCTCTACCAAAGAAGATGGGATTGCAAAATGTAGACTATTTTCTTAATCTCTTGTGAAATTAGAAGAGAAAGCTTGATAAATAATGAGTCTTGGGCATTAATCGATGGCATTCGGGTAATATGAATGCTGGGTGACGGAGGGCAAAAGTGGTCTAGTGAGGTGTTAATTGATGATCGATGATGGTAGTTGGGCCATAGCGATCATCAATGTTGTGGACAGATAATGATAGGCTACAATCGTCAATTAATGGTGCTCATTGGTGTTGATAGACAAGCAGAGCTTTATGATTCTTTAATATGACAACTTTCTTCATCTCAAGGCTTAAGTTTAGGCTTCAACTGTGGAATAAAGACCTATTTTTGATTTTTTTTGTGGGAGTTTAGTCATTTTTGTCAACGTCTCAAATACTTCATAGGACAACTCAAGATGTACCCTTTGAATATTTGATGTTTTTAGAGCATTCAAATGCCTTAATGATATCATAATGGATCAATCTTAGACACCTTGGATAATGAAAGTCTCAAAATTGAGCCTATATATAGCGAAATTATTACGTGTGGTCATCGGAGGTCAATAAGGACGCACCACGTCACCAACACGTTGTATATCGTTACTGTATACTGTTGTGTATCGGGTGATGTGACGCATCCTGATTGACATCCGGACGGTCCGATGACTGCACGTAATGAGATATATATATATATATATATATATATATAGTTTAGGGACCCAAAATGTCAGAAATGGTATGCCTGGGTCGAAAATTGGTCCCAGACTAAGTTGGGCCAGCCCAGGCGGATTTTCCCTTTTCTCCAATAGTGGAGTTTCAGCTTGTCATTCTAAAGAAAATTATTTTTGCCAATTTTTTTGCCCGTTGAGAAGCGTTTCCAGTCTTGGCTTTAATGAAGGGTAAAAAAACCATTAAAAATCGGTTGTAAATGATTGTTTCTAATGCATTCTATCTATTTGTCAGTGGATTTTCTCGTTGTAATCGGCTTCTTTTCTTGCTATAAACCTCAAAGCATGTGTGTAAGGTTAAAAATATCATATATATTAAGAATTGAATCCACAATTAGTTATCCACACAACAAAAACTTCCCATTAGAGTATATGCTTTGTTTTATTAAATGAGGCTCATAACTCTTGACCTTATGAAGAGAGCTAAAGTTTCCAACCACTATATCAAAACTGGATCTAAATAGCTCTCTATGTTAGTTTAGAAGTTAAGTGAGTCACTGTTGTTACAAGCCTTTTATTGTTTGGGTTGATGAGTCCCAACTATAAAGCTTGGGCCAACAATAAATCTCACACTTGTACTCAAACTAATTTGTGAGCTGACTTCGACTTGGCTCAGTAAATGACTCGTGAGTTGAGCTCAACGTGATAACAAGTCAATCTTAAGTCAACTCTAACTCGACTCGTTATCCGATGAGCCAACACTAATTTAAGAAATAATAATAGACAATACACTTAAAATATATTATAATTTAAGAGTATAAGAATAAAATTATGGAAATTATTTAAAAAATATATCTTACTTACATCAATTAATTCCTTATTACTTTTTATCTAATTTCTTATTCATTTTATTATTTTATTTCAATGCCTATTCGAATTAAAAATATATCATATCTATTTTTATATTTATTTTCAATAAAAATGGGCGAATAACATTATGAATAGTGTGACGCCAAGTGGATGCTCACCGAAGCTGCAAACGATTGAATGAATTTTCGTTGAGATCTGATCAGCTTTCCAAACCTACTCTCACTCGCCCAATCGGGCTCAATTCCTAGAGGCAACTATTATTGAACTTCACTCCAAAGATGCGCCGAAGCCCACTTCATGCTGACTGCGTCAGAGCCATCCAATAAGAGCACAACATCCTCTTTCATATTCCATGGAACCCACAAAGACGAGTCGATAACTTGCCAAGTGCACCGCCTAGGGCCTTTTGCAGTGCATTATGGATAGGCCTTCCACGTCGGATGGCACCGAGTAATGTGCCAAGATGAATACGGTGATGTGGCAGACTTTTTGGTTTATTAGACGAAAGGAACATATATTTTCTGTAAGAGAATCTAAAAGGGGAATCAGGGGCGGAACCCCCAAGTGCGGGAACTATTATTAGGTCCGGACACCTGATGTAGCTATACGTCCGGAGTCGAATAAAATTAATACACGTGGATCTGACGACGCGACCCAATCCACTTATGAAAATTTTAAATTCGCGTCACCTCACACCTTTTTTATATTTTTAAAAAATTGTATTTATTCATTTTATATCGCTAGGTACTGCTGTGTATCAATGCTAGGTATCACTAGGTACCGCTCGGTACCGCTAGGTACCGCTGCTAGGTACCGCTGCTAGGTACTGCTAGGTACCGCTAGGTACCGCTACATGAAACTGCTAGGTATCACTAGGTACCGCTAGGTACTGCTATGTATCGCTGCTAGGTACTGCTAGGTACCACTCGGTACCACTAGGTACCGCTGCTATTTATTCATTTTAAAATTCTTCTAAGATATAGTTGTGTAAAAGCACAAATAATTTTTAAATGAATAAGTGGGTTGTGTCACATCGCCAGATCCACGTGTATTAATTTTATTTGATTCCGGAGGTAGAGCTACGTCAGGTGTCCGGACCTAATAATAGTTCGAAAGTGCGGGGGGCAATTGCCCCCCCTAAAAAAATAAAAAAATGATTTATTATATGAATTTTAAGTGTTATTATAAGAGTTTTTAGGCAATTGTCCTCCCTTAAAAGTTTTAAAATATTATAGTCTTTAGGTAATTGACCCTAATATAATTAAACATATTGTGTAGAGGTGTTATTGTTAAGAAATGATGAACCAAATATAAAAAGAAATAGTAAAGAAAATTCAAAAATATCCTTGAAACCTCAGCAGGTTAGTTCCGCCCCATAAATTTGTCCCCCATAAAAAATTAGGTTAGTTCCGCCCCTGAGGGGAATGCTCAGTAAGATCACGGCAGAAATAATGTGGGCTTTAGGGTTTACATATGTGAAATAATATGAGCTAATCATGTTGATGGACTGATTGTTCTATTAACTCATGCCTGCAACATTTGTGCTGGGAAGCTTGATTTTTGGTTTTTTGGGTTGGTAGCAGGATGGGTGGTGGCTCTCTCTTTGACATATGAGCCCCGCTTTGTCACCTTGGATGATAATTCACTGAATCTATCCCCTTTAGTTGTTGTTCTCTCAATTATTCTGACCATGTTATTTTGTCTTCACTTCTATAGATTTTTTTTTTTTTTTGTCCCAATTGTAAGATTTTTGTGGTCATAGCTTATATATCCTATGAAATATTTTGACTAATTAATGAATGTTGGGTGTGGCCCTCAATAATAAATAATAAAAAAAGTGACAAAAAATATTTTAGATTTATATTTTCATTTTGTTATTATTAATAAAGATTCAATTTTTTATTTAAACTTTAACGGTGATTGTTGCTCGCTAAAAATTGAGTTGATAAAATAAATTTTATAATATTTTTTATTCAAAAGACATCTACATAATCACTGAAATAAATTAACAAGACCGGAGATATACGTATACAATTTTTGCTTGAAAATTTTTAAGAAGAAAAAAATATATCGAGCATAGCTCAATTATAGTAGCTTCCACTAATGTCAAATATAAGTTACATGTTCATATTAACATCTTTTTTCGAACTCGGAGAATACGCGACTAATCGGGAAGTGCGGGCAGCTCAGGTGGTTGAGCGCAAGCGTTGCCTTCCGCTTGGCTCCCGTTCGATCCCTAATGTCCCAAAAAAAAGAAGAAGAAGAGGTATTCTAATGTAAAAATAGTCAACAAGGTACATGGAGTTGATTGTATTAATCTTTTTCCTAGATTGGAAGGTAAGATGACTTTGAAGGAGGTGCAAGGTCAAGCAGCCATTGGGTTTGTCCTCTTCTTGAATGTGACAACAACAAGACTCAAAAGGCAAATTGGCACAAAAAAATGATGAAGATGATTTAAGGCAATTAGAATTTTCCTCTTTTTGAAGATACAAAAGGCCCAACCTGATCATTTATGTCATTGAATATGATCAAATCAATCCTTTCCCTTGAAGCTGATGATGAAAGGAATCAATATGTGTTGTTGTGGATGCGGTAAAAACTCTCTCATAAAAGAATGGAAAATGTAATCAATATAACATTAAAGGCGATCAAGACAACCCTCCCTTCGAAGGATAGGGAGACTAAACAACTTAAAAGTCATGAACAATTGAAAGTAATTGAGAAATTCCTTGCCTTAAAAAAGAAAGGGGACTGAATGACATGGAGTCTATGACCAAAAAGGGGAAGAATGGTCTCCCTACTGGAACGAGGGAAAGATTATGTGACCGAAGTAAATAATCAAGGAATATTAGTATGGCTAGGAATTCTTTATGGTCGTTAGAAACTCTAGAATTTTCTATGCTTCTAGAGTTTGAAATGTCTAAAATGAGGAGGATAGAGATCTATTTCGATCTTATTAAATATTATAAACAAATAATTTTTATGTTTATTAGCAATCGATTGACTAGAATATAAGCTCATTGATTAGAAAGTAATTATATAACTCTATCATATTGGGGTGGGTTCTGTTGGCCTACTCGAGTTTAGGTTATGGCCATATATAGCTACTAATTGATGGCTAATAGTAGTTACCAATAGTGAAGTCTATAATCAATAAAAATAATATGACACATTGTATATCTTGAAATGATAAATTCAAAAGAGTCAAAAGATAAAATATCTAACAATCAGACTAACATGAATATTTTCAAGAAAATTCATGGATTAAATTTAAGGCCAATAAAAAATAAAAATAATAGACTTCTATTTCTAATTTGGATTTTTTTCCCTTGAGAGCAATCATATGGCTCAAATGACTCGAAAGTGAGGCCCATAAATTCATATGAACTTTGAAATTTTCAAATATACTTTTAACTAAACCGTAGAAAAAATAGTTGCATCTTGTCGCATTTGAAGGGCATCATGCATAACCAACAAAGAGAGGATGCATGTGTAGGCTTAAATGTCCCTTGGAGGCGTAATAAAGTGGTTGTGTTAGTATTCATCAAACACCCTGAGAGACACAAAATGTGTTGAACCCAAATTTATCTGTGGATAACACTCAACCCAACTTGCATGTAGTTGATGAGCTAGAGCTTTAAAAACAAGTGAGAACAATTAGTGAGTATGGGGAGTCATTATAAATTTGTAGTATCTCAGATAATATCTCAACAGTGTCAAAATATCCAAAATATAGCTCTTAACAATTTATTTAAAGGATTAGGATGTTTACAAAAGGCTACACCTAGATTAAAATGTCAAAAATAGTACATTATATGACTATTACAAACTTACACTATCACACCCTATCACTGGGCCTGGAAGAAAATCATAATAATTGAATGGTAGGGTACGAGCTAAACAAAATTTACAAATAATTTCAAATCAATAGAAATGTAGGACTTTAATAATTTTTATCCTCGGATAAAATTATTAGAGCATATCTAATCCCAAAATACCTACTAATTATCCATCAAAATATAAATGAAATCAAATTATGCTTCTAAATTGATTACATGACTTTAACCTTAAATATCTCTCAAAATGAACCATAAGCGTGAACATAAAAGCTCCTCTAGAAGTTGCACAACTACTAACCCGAAATCATAAAGTAGTATGTGTGAATTTGCAAGAAATAAACTCAGTAGGTGAAACTTCACTTAGTAAAATATAAACTGCAAGGCATTGGCATATATATGAGCATAAAAAGAGACATGAGTAAAAAATAAATACTATACTATCATAATTGCAACCAATGCATAAAAGATGAGATTTTTGAATTTATAAATTCTTTGATAGTGCTTCTTTAACAACAAAGTTCATAAAAAATATTTATGCCAACTAATAATCATTACATTCAAATGTGAAAATATTCACTTACAAACATGTTGTATTTTCTTATACACCAATAACTTGTTAGTCATTTATCAATTTTTTCTTTATATCAATGTATTTACAATTATAGTCGGTTTACTACAATACCCTGCCAAGAAACGTATGCACTAATCCCAAGGAAATCATTAAGGAAATCCAATGATTTCCTATAGATTCGTCACTCTATGGACTCGTCGGTTCGGCTAGCCAATATCCAAAATGATTTAATTCTGACATTACATGCATCATACACTTAAGCATGCATTATATAAAATTTAGTTTTGCAGTAACAGCTCTTAATAAAATTTGTGACAAAAGTAACTCAATTACTTATTAAGAAAATTCATGACTTGCATGGGCAATAATTATTCTTAGCAATCAACAAAATATATGCTAAACTTTTAGGATTTGTGCAACAAAATAACATAACAAGCTAACCATCAAATCATGTCAAGATGAACACTTGGAGTTAAGGCGAATAAATAATATATTCTACCATATTTTATTAGCAATTAAAGTATACAAATGAGTATCAAGGAGTACACGCTTAACAAGGAGGTGTGCGTATATCTCTTACTCAGTAAAGAGTCACTTACAGTCACAGACCACAAGTAGCTTAGCTTTTCAGTCATGTACTGATCTTCTCAATTCATGTGGTGTTCCTAAAAATAAATCCTTAATTCAAATGAAATTAAATCAATCATATATTTAAGGCATTACACCTTAAAGCATTAAATAATTACAACAATAAATAAAACATATTTTTGAAGTAAATGATTCTATAATCTCTCTTCCAATTAACAATATATTATTTAAAAAATTTTATATCGAATATTATTAATCAAGTCTTTATGAAATCTCTAATATCATTTTTAAGATTCCTTCTCACCAACACCTTAAATCGATCAAACCATATAGATTTTAAACTAACGAAATATTCACATATAATCTCAAATAATTTTTTTGGAGACCAATAATAACTCATGTGACAAGCATACTTAGAGTTGAATGCTAAATCAAGATAATTAATAAAATGTTAAATAAGATATATCTTATTCTAAAGTGAAAAGGAGAATTCAAATCTTAACCTAAAATATACAAATCATTAAATGCAATCTCTATAATTTTACTATTAAAATACATAAAGGTTCCTCAATTTTAATCACCATGAAAATATATGAATTACTAATTATTAATGAGGAAAAAAAATAGGGTTAGGATTTTTAGCTAATCTAAACAAAGAGGAGGAAGAAGAATGACTTAATGGGAGATCCTTATAGTTTCCTCTTTAACCATTAATTAACTCTTCCTCTTCCTTACAAGCTATCAAACTAATATCTTTCAAGTTTTTAACCTTAAAAGAAAGAAGATAATGGTGGTATAGGAAATAAAAATAAGCTAAGAAAGTGTCAATTGTTGCTTAGCTTTCAGTCTCCATCAACTTCCTCGTCATTGACCTTGTTGAGCTATGAAAGCAAAGCCACCGAACCATGAAGCAGCCTACCATGGACGCTTCTCTCTCTTGTTGGCATGTCGCGTGCCATAGGAGGCTGACGTCAATCACCACACCTTCAATTTCTCTCTCTCTCTCTCTCTCTCTCTCTCTCTCTCACTTGCGATCCTCTTCAATTTAAAGGCCTTAATTAGGCATTACAGAATGGCATAAGGCGGCAACGCTAGGAACCGGGCTGGAAGAAGTAGAACTGAACCGGTCTAGTCCAGTCCAAATAAGGAAAAATGAGATTATTACACACACAAGCACATGTGCTAGTTGGATGATGTACACGTGGGATTCAATCTCTGATGTGGCCCCCTCTTTTTCAGGTGAGTTCCTTGGACAAGTCTTTGAAAGTGAGTGGCTTGGACGAGTCTTCAAAATATGGGTAGCATGGGAGGTCTTTGCTAGCAAATTCCTACTAAAGAACAATGAGTTCGTGGGAGTGAGAGGCAAGTCCCTTGGGCAAGGATAACAACAAGCCAGGGATGAGTCCAGCTAGCAAGATCACAGTCACAAGCTTTAGAGTGTGGACTTCTAGTAGCTTGATCTGGGATTTTCTACGGTAGGTGAACAACTTTCATTGCAAATAAATGCTATTAGTGAGCTAATTCGGTAGAGGCGAATGATCCTCAAAGTATGGATAGATCTGAGTGAGTCCTTTTGGAGAAGCTTGTCAAGAATGACTATATCCTTGATCTATCCTCCCATAATGAATATGCACGCTACAGTCTTTCCAAAGTAGAGTGATTGTTTGACCGCGGACTAGCTTCAGCTGCTACGTACCGTGCTTCTCATTCGAACAAGTGTTGTATTGATTGTATGACCCTCCCAATCGAGTTTCTTATTGAGAACCTATTAGATACCTACGCAATGAGTCGATTTAGGTTTGCCCTTTCACAAAATTGTTACAATTAGGTTTCATCTATCTTTTTCTTCCTAATAATTATCATCTCAAATTTCATGCCACTTAATGTGATGTAAAATATCGGCCTATTTCAGACAAATATCTCTCATAAAAAGTAAAAAAAATTCAATAAATCTCTCACCTTACACTTTGAGATCCTAATTATTTGCATCTTAAAGACTCCTGCAACTCTACAAAAATCTCCTATTTAAATCCCTTCTATTTTTTGGAGCAGTTAAACTCCCGTTAAATTTGCTTGAAATACCTCTGACGTAGATTATTCTATTCCACATCTTGTTCAACCGAAAAGAAAATTGTATAATTTGTCTAAGAAATGAGAAGATATATTTTTAATATTTTTTATCTTTGTAGAAGAGGACTAAAATAATTTATTCATATTTGAGTCATTTTAATGTTAAATAACTTACAAAATACAAATAAAACTTGCTTCATAAGGTAAGATGGTAAGTATTTTTATTTGTTTTTAAGATGGCATTTATGACACAGAAAAACAGGAATATCTTTACAAATCTACATAGTATATTCTATTAAGTTGACTTGATTTTCATGGCAAGTGGTGATCCAATATTTAGTGGATTGATACTTTTTTAATTTTACATTTATGTCAGTTTTGTATGGAATCTCATCGTGTTGATCAATCGGTTTGTACTGTTGTCTCATACCTTAATCATCAATTGAGCTTGACGAGGAGATCGCTGAGGGATTGTAGAGGGGCAATGTTCCCGTTGCTTGGGGTTCAGGGACTTAGCCCCCATAATTTTTTTTTCTTATAAGGAGTTGTAGCATTATATGCTGGAGCACTACAATGCTCTAGGTATGGGCTGAAAATAGAGAGCACAATGCTACAGCGTTGTAAGTTGCAGTGCATTGTATTGTAGGGTGGACTCACATATAAAGAGTGGTGCATTGCGGCACTCTAGAGCTTGGCACCACGACATTGCGAGTTGAACTAATAGTTTCTCCTTTGTTTCAGTTCATATTCACTTGAAGTGGTGTGTCATTTGGAGTGATGTATGTGCGTCACTTTGTCTGTTTTGAGTATAGAACTATAAGAGGAGCGAGGAGAGACAAGGCAAGAGTGTGAGAGAAGACATTTGTATAATTTCTCCAAATTTTCATAGTGGATTTCTTGATGTAGTGTGGCTCCGTGATTTTTTCACAATTTTGGGTTTTCCACATTAAATCTTGGTGTACTTTTTCATTGTAGTTTCTTTTCTTGTTTGTGTTCTTTCCTTAATTTTATTTCCAATGATTTAGGGGCCGTTTTATTTGCTAAAAAATAAATGCAAAGAAAAAATAGGATACAAAATAAATATAATATATTTAAAATATCTTAGAATTATTTGATTGAGTATAAAAAAAAATACAAGAGATCTTTTTTTGCTTTGTTTGAAGTAAAATTTATTCAATTTAAAGTTGAGCGGCAAAGGTCGACGTTACCAACAATGAGATGGTGGGTGGACGGAGGTTGTGGTGGCGGCGTCAGCCATCGATGATGATGGTAGCCAACGATGGCAGTGAACAGTGGTTGCGATAACGACAGTAGTTAGTGATGACAGTGGGTGGCAATCACAACGAGTGGGGAATATGCACGGTGTAAATGTAAATTGATAAAAATTGATCCATTTTAGAATACGCCAAAAATAAACTAAACAATAATCTTCAATTCACTCAAAATTTTATTTATTTATTTTTTTCATAAAACTAAAAACTTATAATTCTAAAACCCCTATATATGAAATACTTTACATCCAAAACCCTTCAAACGAAATAACCCTTTAAAGAACTCTTTAATTGCTACTTGTGCCATATTGAATGATAAACTAAGGCTTTGTTTGGCATCATTTTTGTTTTATTTTTAACTTGCTTGTTTATAGTATGTTTTAGCTATTTTATTTTTTATTTCTAAAAATAAATCACATTATTAAAAAAAACACTTAAAGTAGTTTTATATGTTTTAAGAAAACCACCAACACTAACCAATTGCTAGCGGCCATTGTCGATTACAAGATATCATCATTGGTGGCGATGTCCGTCTGTTGTGATTGCTAACCACCTCTAACGAATGCCGCCTACCACCAGCAAATCTCGTCTAGCCAAAACCGGTATCATTGATAATCGATCATCTTCGACCAATGTTGGCGACTTCTCTGACCAATATTGACAACAATCTCTAGCTACTACTGGCGACCGCCTCCAACCAACATCATTGGCCACCGCTAGCAATCCCCTTCGTCCACCACAAATCACCACTATCACATTTGATGGAAATAAAATAAAAATTGATCCCGAATAGCTCATAAATTATTAAGTCATCATTCTTGTTTTCACATAAATCTAACAAATAATTTGTAAACTAAAATACATTTTCCCTCCATACAAGGGAATTCTTACCTTTATATATGATATACGTAGCTAAGATGTATTTTTATATTCCCAAATCCCAGTAAGAGAATAATTTTTCCCATCTTATTCAAATAACTATGGATTTTTAAATGAAAGATAAGTAACGACTAATAATAAATAAATCTGAAAGAAAAAAAATTATGTTAGTGGATGATCATGCTGTCTATATTTATATAAAATAAAAAATAATTAATATTTTGACCGAAAATTTTTATTAAAACAGAAATAATTTATATTTGCAAAAACCACCCTTGAAATAGTTTATTTTCATTTTTTGTAAAGATCATTTGGTCATTAGACAGCTCTGATTATTATATGAGAAAATTATTAAAATTTAAATGATAAGCTCAAAATATTTAAATAATTTTTTAAATTCAATATTTAAATGTACTTAATTTTTAATCATTTGATTGTTATAACTTACAAAGGTAAAATTAGTCATTAAACAGGATTCTCATCTTATATGAGCATTTTTTTCACTTACTTTATAACTGATTCAATAAAAGTTTACACAAAAGTAAGAAGTCAATGATTATTCTAAGAAAATATTTATGTATGCATTCAAATTATTTATAGATCTGTACGATGGCGCATGAATATCATAGTTGTAACATTTGAAAATAACATAACTCACCTTGATCTATTTGGTGAGAGTTTTTACTATCAACCAAGAGATTTTGGGTTGGAAGCTTGCCTAGGTGATATGTATATGAATTTGTCTTAATTGATCTAAGTATTTCTCAAAAAAATATTTGAAAACTTATGAGCTAATTATTAGTCTTAGGCTTCGTTTGGGATGGCTTTTTTACTGCTTCTTGAAGCAGCTTTTTAGTATAAAAATAAAAATTTTTGTATTAGAAAGTAGCTTCAAGAAACAGTAAAAAAGCCGTCCCAAATGAATCCTTGGGATGGCTTCCTTATTGATTCTTAAAGCGGCTTTTTAGTAAATTTTTATACTAAAAAATTACTTTAAAAAACAATAAAAAAGTTGTCCCAAACAAACTCATGCTCTATATTTCCCTTTTCTAATTAAAACTCAGAAGCAATATAATAGTAGCTATTTTCTTTTTAATGTATTTTGTTTTACGTAATTAATTGCAGTGATGTGGACAGACTTGTAAAATTGGTCAAAGTTTTTATTTTTTTTCTTTTTTGAAAAAAAAGGTTAAAACCAACCTTCATTTTGCTTAGACCTCGCATCCTGACATAGGACTGCAATTGAACCGAGATAAGTCGAGCAGATGCTTATTCATGTTTGAGCTTATTTATTATCAACTTGTTCAAGCTCGATTCAAGCTTTTCTATTTATATTAAAATTTGATTTATTTAAAATGATAGATGTTCATATTTGATTCATTTCATGCTTATCAAGCTTTAAACAAACAAATCTTATCGAGCTATCAACAAGCTTTATTTTTAGATATTCATTAGCTTAACAAAAAGTTTTATCGAGCCTATTAACAAATATTTTAACTTTGGTCAAAGTTTTTTAAAAAAAAATAAAAAGCAATTTTTTTTAATTTTTTATTTTTAAAATAATTTGTTTTATGTTCTAGCATACAATCAAAATATACTAAATTTATATTATATATTTATTATTTTAAAAATATATATATATATTTTTTGCCATTAATCTTTATTCAACTGTTGGCTGGCTGGATCCCAATTCAAATATAATTAGAAGTTTATTTGGCTAAAATAGTGATTTGGAGTCTACCAACAAGTTGATAGGCTGACAGTCTCTCTTTCTATTATTCTACTCCAACACATTGTTTGAAGTTTTAGCTCAAAAGGAAGCGAAAATTCAAGAGAGAAAAATAAAAAAACTCACAGTAAAAAAATATTAGGAACTCCTTAATTAATGCCACGTGAACATATTGTTGATTAATTATATTATTAATCATGATTTTGCATATATAATATTTGATTAAGAAGCTTCGAACGAAATTCTGTTGGAACTGATCATAACTCCTGAATTCATTTTTTGTGAGAGTTTCAATTGCTTATTTTGTTGTTTTTAGTTGATTATAAAAATAAAAATAAGTAGAAAAAAAGGAGTGCAGCAAATTTATTTAGTTGATAAAAATTCTATAATTAATTATCTAATCATTTCAAAAGTAATCTGCTTTTTTAAAATCAGAATTAAAAACAAAAAAAATGATGATCACAAATATGGCCTAAGAACTGACTTAAACGTCTGTTTGGGATGGCTATAATATTTTAGCATTTTATAAAGTTAATTATGAAGTTGTTCTGGGAAAAGTAACATAGCTTCTCTGATTGCAAAAATTAACTTTTTATCACAATTTTTTTTCTTCAAATGCAGTTAGAAAGCGACAAGAAAGTAGTAGCAAAACGATATTGTAATTACTATTTGTTGTGAGCTATAATATTCACGGGATAGATTGAGTGAATTTTTTGTCTTAGCGATGCATGGATATCCAACACACAAATAAGTAGTTGAAAAGATAGCAGAAAAACACCAGAAATTTTTTACGTGAAAATTTTGAAAAGGGAAAAACCACGAAGCTTCGCCGAGGTGCAAAGATTCCACTAAATTTGAAAAAAAAGGTTGACATGTCCATTGACTTAGAGACGGTGAAATCACAATAGTTTGGAGAGTTGGATGGAAGTTCGACGACGATCAGGTGGAAGTCCGACGGCGTTTGAGTGGAAGTCCCAAATTTAATGGTTTGAACCTTTCAAATACGCTTCGGTCCCTTCTTTTGATCCCCTTTTTTTTCTTTTTTTTTATTTTGTTTTGATCCCATTTGGCCTCGCATCAGACCAAATTTTGGTGTCGTTGGGTTTGTCTCCTTGAGATGTTCAATTGACTATAAGTTTTGCTGAAATCAGAGTTCTGATGGTCACAAATTTAACTTCAAAAGTTTCCAATTGGGATATGCCTCGAGATTCGTGCCCGATCAAGATAGCTTTTGGTGATGTATCACTATCTAAAAAATAAAGCAACGAGAAAGCTATCCCATTCAGACCCTTAAGTCTAATTTGGATTTCATAAGTGTTAAAATATGGTTTAGGTCATCAAAAGTTCCCAAAGTTCAAGCTAAATTAATTTGTAATTATTAATTAATAATGGACTAGTCTATTTAGAATGATATTAAAATAATTAATTAATCTAATTCCTTATTTTAAAAATAGATTCCTTATTTTAAAAATTTTTTTAAAGTGTAATGAATTTGAATATAATTTATATTAGGCATGTATATCCTTTTTTGTGGAACTTTGACTAAAATGAATAATATGCTAACATTAAAAATAATAATAAAAGATCAAATATCATAAAAAGCATCAAATTTTATATAATTTGACCAAAGTAATAGTCTTTTAAGAGATTGTTAATAAATAATACTACTTGATACATCCTCAAAAAATTATCTTGATCGAGCACGAATCTCGAGGCAAAATCAAGGTGGAAACTTTCAACATTAAAATTGGGACCACCTGAACTCCGATTTCGACAAACTTATAGTCGAACTGAACGTCTCAGAAATACAAACCCAACGACACCAAATTCAACCCAATCCGAGCCCAAATGAGTCCAAATCAAGGGCCTGAAGCGCTGTTGGATGGTTCAAACCATAATTTGGATTACCAACCGGTCTCTAAATATGACATGCTTATAGTCGAATCAAGCGTCTCGACGAGATGAATCCAACGAGCCTAAGATTGCCAAAATCCGATATCTCTAAGGCCTCCAAATATCTAGCAAACGGTCCACAATCAAGGGATTCAACATCGGCCGTCCATTCAAACCACTCCCTAATTACCCTTGATCTTCCACCTATTTATGGGCTATGCCACTCCCTAAAATCTATAAATAGAGCACCCTCTCCTCTTGAAAAATACACATAATCCTAAGAGAGAAAGAGAGAGCTCTTGCCTCCTTGCTCCTCTTCGACCACCGCCGGAGCTTCATCGGACTACCACCTAAGGCCTTGCACTTTGTCGAACCACCACCTGAGGCCCTGCACTTCGTCAGACAACCACATGAGGCCCTGCACTTCGCCGGACCACCACCTGAGGCCATGCACTTCACCGGACCATCATCTGAGGCCCTGCACTTCGCCGGACCATCATCTGAGGTCTTGCACTTCATCAGACCACCACCTAAGTCCCTGCACTTCGTCGGACCACCACCTGAGGCCCTGCACTTCGCCGGACCACCGCCTGAGGCCCTGCACTCTGCTGGATCACCACCTAAGGCTCTGCACTCCACCGGACTACCACCTAGGACCCGAAGTTCTGCCAGATCACCAAAAGACCCCGAAGTTCCGCCAGCACAACATCAGATTTTCACATACCCTCGACTTCAACCCGACGGTTGATACTTGTAATCTGATTGCCCTTGGAGGCGAGTCAGCCCCCTATAATTAACTCAAGTTCTAGTGGAATCATTTCAACTGGGCCAGGCCCCATGGTTTTTTCTTTTTTTAGGATTTTCCAAGTAAAAAATCTTGTGTAAGCTGGATATTCGTACAACACTAAGACATAAAATTTAATCTCTACCGCCACGTATATTCTAACATGCAACACTACTATTAAAAAACATTTGACACTCCGCCTATAATAATTAAAGTTAGGTCATTTGTTTATGTTATGACATCTCAATCATCTATGTAGCATCTTGATAAATGAAGATGATAATAAGCATTTTTTATCCAATTATTTTTATCTTAAATATATGCTTTTTATGAAATTATTAAAAAAAAAGTTGAAAAGTTTGTAAAATATGAAATGATACATTTTTTATTTAAAATAATTGAAAGAACTTAAAATCACTTTTAAGGCATATGTTTAAGCTTGGTTTGCTGCGGCTTTTTAACTGCTTTCTAAAACAATTTTTTAGTACAAAAAATTCTTAAACTAGAATTTTTTGTACTAAAAGCTGTTGTAGAAAGCATTAAGAAAGCCGCTCCAAACGAAGCCTTAATCTTAATAATTTAGATTATCTAATTTTTAAAGGTATTGAATTAACGTTTCCTTATATTTTAAAAGCAGACCCTTGCATTATTCTTAAATAATATTATTTTGTGTTGGAAAATTCACGATGGTAGAGAGATGGAGCGTTTGACGTCATAATTTTGTACGAAGATCCAATACACACATAAATAGAATAGGAGTGCAATAATTTTAAAAGACACTAGAGTTTTTACGTGGAAAAACTATGAAAAGAAAAAACCAAAGATACTAGCCTAGTTAAAATAATTCCACTATTGTTTATCAAATCATTTCAGAGTTTTTAAATGGAAAACTCAAGAAAAGAAAAAACCACAGAGCCTGACCTAGTTAAAATGATTCCACTATTATTTATCATCGGTTATAAATGATGCCACTACTTGAGGGAAGACATCAATACAATGTAAATGACATATTATGTGTTTGAAGTCAAAAGTGCCCTTTAGCAGAAATCCAACACAAATGAAGTTGGGAGTCAGAGTTGATGTCGATGGCACACATCGATCTTATAAATGATGGTGTGTGTTGGCATTATTAGAGATGATATGTGATGAGGTCGGCAGGCATTCGAGTATCTAGGTGACACTAGTCAGGAGATTGTAGGTCGGTGAATCGTAGCCGATGGAACAATGTTCAAAGTTTGAACTCGGGTGACAGTGGTTTGAGGATCATAGTTGGCATGCAATGGTGGTCCGAAGACTATAGTCAATGGGTGATGGTGGTTTAAGGACCATAGTTGGGTGATGGTGTTCCGAATACCATAATCATCGAGCAATGGTGGTTCTAGAATCATAGTTTGGTGACAGTGGTTCAAAGATAGTGATTAGTTGGCGATGAAGGTTGGAAGGACTGAAGTCAGGCGATAATAATCGGAAGATCATAGTCGGATGATGGTGGTACATTTATAACAGAGTAGCTAAAATTTTAGGATAAGTGATTACCTCCCATCGCTCAACCTCTAACCCCATGTTTATTGGCGAGGTCTAAGATCAATAATATATGATGACTATACAATGAAATTGTAAGAAAAAAAAAATATTTAATTGATCTTGATAAAGCAAGTTGTATTGTAAAGAAGTTTGATTGGATGCTATCCACCAAACATAGACTTTGGGCTAGTATGAGTTGAAGTTCTCTTGAATGAGTTCTTCTAGCGAGAATGTTTATGGCTGATGAGTACTTTATTGATTGTCTAAATTCTATGAGCAAATTGTCAGGGGTAAATCAGCCTTAGTTTTTAGGGAGGCAAACTTATAAAAAATAAAAATGTGTATAAAACAAAATTCAAAACAAATTTAATTTATACATGTTTTTTCCTCTTTAAATAATGATCCATTTATTATACCCTAAAAAAATTAGAACGAGTGATAAGTTCTTAAAAATTTGGCCAAGGAGTTGCAAGTCATAAAGCATCAAAGCTATAAAAGCCAACGAGAGGCTTTTATTGACTTGGTAAAATTAAAGATGCATGTCAATATAAAAAATCTATATGAATTTATCTTAACTTTTTTAACTAATTAGGTGAGTACAATTGAGATTTAATAGCAAAGAAAAGGTTGATTTGGAGAGATGGGGTTTAGGGTAAGAGGAAGATGAGGATTTCTCCCACCAGATAAGCCGAGGAAGAAGCTGCTAGGCCTGCTCCTTGCCCGCACACTGGCTTCGACCTTCAAAGATGACCGAAGAAGAGGGAACCAGGAGGGGAGAGATAACTAATCATTCCTATGTGGATCAATATGGATGTAGAATTGAAGAAACTGAATTAAAAAAAAGAAGGCCTAAAAAAGTGATGTGCTTTCAAAGTGGTGAAGAATCTACATGTGGCCATCTCTTAAATACTGTTTAGAGGATCACATATTGACAGTTTTATAAAAAATTCTAAATAAATAAATAAAAAGGCACATTGGCTCGTTAGGTCCATCACGTGGAACTTTCAAATCTGACTGGTCCAAATGCTAGCGGATCTTACGAGTTGCAAACCCAGCTCACACGGGGCAGTGGTATAACGGTAAATTCGCAACGATCGTGAGAAAGGTCCCTCTTGCACACCTCGTGCTTCAACATGGCGCAATATCTCCCGTCCCTTTGGTGGTCCGCTCGCCTCTTATCCTCTAGCGAAATTACCGAAAAACCCCGAAAAAGCGGAAAAGTGCATGCCCCCTGGGAAACTTTTTGCCAGCCCCCCGTGGGCTCCACCATCTCGCCCTCATCTCTCCCCTTCCCTTCTTGCTCAGTCATTTCTCTCTCTCTCTGTCTCCCGAATTCTTCTTTCTGTATCTCTCACGGTTATCGAGCTCCACAGCCTCTGTTCTCTTCCCACCATCTCTCGCAAACCTTTTTTCCTCTTATTTCCCGTTAGGGATTAAGGTGTGACTGAAGAGGCGCGCCGAGGAGTGGCGGAGATGCGTTTCCTGTCGTTTTTGAGCGATCGGTAACTATTCAGTGATCTGGTCTTAGATGTTGATATTTCTTTTGTGGTTATCTCCTGATTGAAGTTTGTTTATCCAACGATTGATTTTCCTGCTTTTACTGGATTTTCCAAGCTTATGTTTCGCGAAGTGTTGAATCTGATGTGGTTATGTTCCGAAATTCGACGGAGTAAGAAGGATGCAGGCGCAGTTATTTCCCTTTTATGTTGAAAAAAATATTAACCGCAGTGTTTGTTTTCCTTTTTATCTGTTAGTTTCGTTGGGATTATACTTTTCTGGCGGTGGGCTGATAATTTTTTTAGCATATTTTCCTTCTCTGAAAATTGGAAATATGCTGGAAATTTGTAAAAATTAGCTTCGGTTGGTAGTTCTAGGAAGGTGAGAATGTTTTGGAATTCTATAACTTGCCTTGGTTTGTTTTTGGGTAGTGTATCCTTCCTTCTTGATGATTAAAAATGTTGGAAGTGGTTGCTTGATTTTATTATTAAATTAACGCACACAAGTTCAACCTGGAGATATAAATGTTCGATGAAAACTGTATTTCTTCTAGCTGCTCATTCTTAGAATCGATAAAGGAAACATATTTGATTTGGCTCCCTGCTTCCAACTACTGCAAGTTCGAGAAAAGAATATGCAGCAAGTACGTTCTATGGAGCCCTTAAAGTGCCCCACTCCCTCTTCCTTCGAAGCTTTATTAATTTTCGTAAGGTAATTTGACTTTTTTTGTTGGTTGAACTGTAGAAAGAGTGCATGCATGGAATAGTCCGTCGAAATTCGTTTTCAATTGCAAAATGTTGGAGGTCGTATTGTACTCTTCACTATCGAATCTAACTCCCGTAGCTAACAACCATGCTAGAAAAATGAACAAAAAAAAGAGGTTATCATTATCTAATATGCTTGCTTCATTCACGATCTGGCATGGAAGCATTTATGACTTTGGTAGGTGTTATACGGCGATTGTTCCTTACGTTCATGATTTGAATGTTTGTGGAAAAAAACTGAAGTGCCTGCAAATTTTCCCTTCTCTTTAGATAATTGTTTATCCAATAAAGACTGACATACCTACATTGTTTTGAAGGTTTTAATCTCCATGCTGAAGATATTTTGCTAAGAGCTTTTTAGTTTTTCATCAAGAACTGTTCTGGAAGTTAACGTGGATAGTGGATTTTTCTGTTTTCTATCTTATTCTGCGAAAGAACCATGGGCTCTCTTTGCGACTTTTGTGGAAATCAAAGATCAATGGTATACTGTAGATCTGATGCTGCATCCCTTTGCTTGTCTTGCGATCGCAATGTTCATTCTGCTAATGCACTTTCAAGGCGTCACTCTCGAACTCTTTTATGTGAGAGATGTTATTCACAGCCTGCGACAATTAGATGTATTGAAGAGAGTATTTCACTTTGCCATAATTGTGATTGGAATGGACACAGCGCTTTGGCTTCAGCTTCAGGACATAAAAAACAGAGAATTAGCTGCTACTCAGGCTGCCCATCAGCTTCAGAGCTTGCCAACATATGGTCTTTTGTTTTGGAATTTCCTCCAATAACAGATTCTAGCTGTGAGCAGGGAATGGGTTTAATGAGCATCAATGAGAATAGCGCCAGTACTTATTGGGGACCCCTTCCAAACAGTTGTAATGCAGATATTGCAGACGTAAGCAAAATTAATAATTTGGAGAATTTGAATAAATCGAATATTCATATTGGTTCTTCTACATCTAGTCCAACTCCTATGATATGCAGTGCTGATCAAGAAGCTGGTTCCGTTGATTCAACAACACCTAAGGTGCATGCCATTTCTGCATTTTTGAAGTTTGAAACAATAACCTCTAACATTGAAAATCTGGCACGTCTTTGCTTTCATGTTAAATCCTGTAGTCTTCTGTTTAAGATGTGCAAGCCATGGAATGTAAGAACAAGTTGTACAAGTAAATTGATGCAGATTATTATCATTTTTTTAACAGAAAAGTAAGAGCTATGAACTATCTACCAATTCCTGAGGTAATGAACATTCCAGGCATCAGGTATTATTAGATCGAATAGTTTCTGTAGGACAGAATTTGACGCAAATTTGGTGAAATCATTGGATGCATTATTAGATAGCTAGTCAACGCATGAATCACTATCTCTGTAAAGCCTAATTACTTGAAAATGCCTCATGGTTGCAACTACTGTGTAATATCCCTGACCCTGAGTAGATAATGTGGGTGACAATAGTTCAAGTAGAACAGTTTTCATGTATAGAGTGTCTAGTGGTCTCCTTGAATAATCTGGAACCTTTCTAAGTTCACCCATGGTGCCAACCAAGAGTGTAAACTTAATGAGCTAAAACATCTTGCTTATTTTCGGCTTGTTTATCATCATGCTAAACACGCGTCAAACATTGACAAATAGTGCTGTCGGTAACTATTGAATGCATCTACAATTTCGTTTATATCTAACTTCTACTGTATATGCAATAATAAAATACAATATAACATCGAGCCTTTATCCCACAGTGGGTCAGTTACATGAATCTTTTTTCTTCATTGTGTCCTATTAAGAGTCAAATTCTATTTAAATATAATAAAAAAGGATAATTCTAATACTTTCTAACCAAGCCTTTTTAGGTCTACCTCTACCTTTTTTAACATAGGTCAATCTAATGCATTTACTCTCCTAACTTGTTCATCGGAAGCCTGATGTTTTATGTGACCAAACCAGATGTTTTATGTGACCAAACCATCTAAGGTGGCTCTCTCTAATCTTATTTGTCATTGGAGCTACTCCAACATTTTCATGTATATACTTGTTTCACATTCTGTCTCTAAGAGTAAAGCCGCTCATCCACTTGAGCATCCTCATCTCTGTAACAATTAATTTAATTTTATGCTTCCTTTTTAATGGCCAACATTCTGCGCCATAAAACACTATAGGTCTCACCACCATCTTTTAGAATTTTCTCTTAAGTTTGAGAGGTATTTTTCTATCGCTCAACAAGCCTAATGCATTCCTCCACATCAACCATCCAACTTGAATTGTACTAATAATATTCTCATCTATTTCACCATCACTTTGAACTATAAAACTGAGATATCTAAAATGTGTAATCTTTTTAATTACTTGATCGTCCAAAGTCACAATTCCCCCACTAGATCTATTACTAGTGAAATTACACTCCATGTATTCGCTTTTAGATCTACTCAAATGAACATCTTATAATTCAAGTTTTCCTTCAACTCTCTCTCTAGTCTTATCAATAAGAAGAAAATCATCAGCAAAAAGCATACACCATGGTACATCCTCTTGCAAATGCCTAGTAAGAACATCCATGACTAAAATAAAAATATATTGGCTTAAAGTTGATCCTTGATTTAATCCAACTGAAATTGGAAAATACTAAGTCAAACCACCTTGTGTTTAAACACAAGAAATAGCTCCTGCATATATGTCATTAATGACTTGAATATAGGCGTTATTAACTCCTTTCTTTTCTAGAACTCTCCAGAGTACTTTCCTTGAAATTTTATCGTATGCTTTCTCTAAATCAATAAATATCATATGTAGATCCTTCTTATTGTCTCTATACTTCTCCATCAAACGTCCAATAAATGCTTAGCTTCCATAGTAGATCTACCCGGAATGAATCCTAATTGATTTTGAGAAACATTAGTATCACGTTGTAATCCTCTATAATTCACTAACTCTTGTGCATCACCTTTATTCTTAAAAATAGGAACCAACACACTTCTTTACTCATTTGACTTCTTTTTTGTCTTCAAAATAATATTAAAAAGTTTAGTAAGCCAAATAATTCCTTCATCTTTTATGCAGTTCTACATCTCTATTGGAATATCATCAGGTTCAACTAATTTTTCAAATTTCATTTTTTAAAAGCATTTCTAATTTTGATTTTACTAATACGATGATAAAAATAAAAATTTCTATTTTCATTTAGGGTGCTAAGGTCACTAAAATCAAATGTATTATCACAATCTTCATTGAAAAACTCATCGAAATATCTCATCCACTTGTGAGAATAAAAATTGAAATGTTTATAGTACTATTTATCATAGAAAATAAAATGTTTTATACATGTATAAAGCAATTTTGATAGTTTTTAATAGTAAAAAATTTGTGATAAATAGAACTTTGTGTAATATATATATATATATATATATATATATATATATATATATATATATATATATATATATATATATATATATATATATATATGAAAATAAATCTATATTATTTTAATATATTTTTGTATACCAAACTCATGGTGAACAAGACCTAATCGAGCTAGCTTTTGTTTGTTTTTTGGCTCATTTAATAAGCAATTTCAAAAATCTTCTTTAAGCTTGGATTGCTTAATGATGAGTCAGTTACATGAATGGTTATGGAGCTGAAGGTGAGGATTTCACTAATATCATTGTTGTATGATAGAATATTTTTGGCGGTAGAAAAATTTTAATAGTTTAACTTTCTACAAAGTTTCAATACATAAAAATAAAAGAACAATGCAAGTGACACCAAAGTTTTTATGAAAGTGGGAAAACATGGGCCCTGTTCTAGTAGAAATGATTCTAATAGTACGTGTCATAAGTTATAAATGATGCATTTTCTTGTAATTGGTGAAAGTATTGATACAATTTAGTAGACATTAACTATTAATTTCTTGCTGGAAGTTGAAGGAACATTGAGGAATCGGGTTTCTCTTCAAGGGATCGTTTATGTTGTATTTGGTTGTTCTCCTTTGAGGATAGGAAACCAGAGACAAAAAAAAAATTGAGTATAAATTTTAATGTTGATGATAGGAGTTGGAGTTGGTGTTGATGATGTCCATTAACTTTTTGGCGATGTCATACATCGACATTGACATTTGTGTTGACAACAAGCATTGACTTTATAGGCGTTCATGTGCATTAATATTATTGGCGACGACAAGCGATAAAGTTAGCATACATTGATGTTTGTATTGATGATGTGCATCAGTCTTATAGGCTAATGCATGTGTCAATATTGTTTGTAATGGTGTGCGACGAAGTAGGTGGAAGACAGTAGTCTGACGATGGTGTAGTTGGGGGTGATGATGGTCCGGTGTCCGTAGTTAGGCAATAGTGGTCAAGAGATTATAGTTGAGCAATAATGATTAGGAGGCTATAGTCGAGTGACAACGATAAAAAAAATTAGTTGGGAAATATTGGTCAATAGACTATATAGTCAAGGGACGCTGGTTGGATGACCAAAGTGAGGTGACAGTGATCAAGAGGCATCGGTTGGGTTATGATAGTTGGGTGATGGCAGACAGATGATGGCCGATTAGGTGATAATGGTTGTGGCGGTGATCGTTGGTGTCAAATGTTGAGTGAAGCTTTAGAGTTCTTCAAATCTCAAAAGCTCTTTCATTTCAATTCGAAGTTCAAGCCTCTCTTCATTTGAAGAATGAGGGTTTATTTATATGTTTTTAGTGATATTTTAATAATTTTAGTCAAGATCTCCATAACACTCCATTAAATAGCCATATTGATTCCTTTTATCATAGACCATTCTCTTAGCATACATCTGAAGAAAGCAGACAAATAAAAGAAGTATTTATTGATATTCATCCACTACCCGAAATCGAAGAATTTATTGAGATTCTAAGAGAAGAAATCAGACAAAGCATAATGTTTTGAGGTATTGAGAGCCCCTCTAAGTTGAAGGGATTGTTCTTGCCTTAAAAAATTTAGAGCAAAATCCAAGAAATGACCAAGATGTGGAAAAAGAGATGATCTTTGGTGTGATGTCTGTAAAAAAGGCCAATCACACTACAGAAATTTGTTGGGAACTTCTTGTCCAGCAACAAATCAGAATAATCTCTTTCACCCTAAAAATCAAACAAAAGAACTTATGCTTATCAAACCAAAGGGAAGATACTAAAGATAAAACTCATTCTGGACTTGAGATCACCTTTGTTGTGGATACGATAAGTCAATTCATGCATGCACCTTATGAAGAACATGAGTGCTGTCAGAGGTTTTCTCAACTACTTGATAGGGAACCCAAGAATGGTGTTATTTTTTAAGAAAGGTGAAATTTGAATAATAAAATTCTGTACTTATGGTGATTGGGTAGGCTATGTAGTTGACATGAGATCTATATTAGGATACTGCACCTATGTTTGGAGTCATTAACATGGAGAAATAAGAAAATAAAATGTTGTGGCAAGGAACAATGTTGAAGCTGAACTTAAAAGCTTGCCTAGTGGGATTAGTGAATTAATTTGGCTTATGTTACTCCTAAAAGAACTTCAATGGTCAAGATTCCTTTGATATTATATGATTGGTGATGATACTACTATAAATATAACACAACCCAGCCTATCATGATTGAATATGTAGAGGTAGATTAATGCTTTATCAAACAAAATTCAAATGGGGATCTCTATTTCCAACTCCAATCAGACTACCAACATCTTGACCAAAGGATTGAATGGACTCTTTTTTGAAAAAAATGATTGACAAGATTCACTTGTATGATATTTACAAACTAGCTTAATGGAGAATGTTTAATTCCAACTACTGTATCCTATGAAAAAGGGAGATATTAAATACATTTTATCTCCTTCCATACTTGGTTTTTCCCTAAATGAATGTTGGCATGTTATTAGCATAAAAGATTGGCTGTTAGTAATCCCTAGATGGTATCCTTGCTGGCTTGACTCACATATGAACTTGTGTTGATTGCGGGATCTTCCTGTATGGCAAATCCTGTAAGAAATCAACCTGACAGCTTTTAGATTGGCCCTTTAAGGAAGATAGCTGGCGTTGGGCTGAAGGATAGCTGATTCCAAGGAATTCTTCAAGTATATTTAGTATTTTGCGAAGTAAAATCTGATGTAATTTTCAGATTTCCTTTTTTTCAAAGATGTGTTAATTTCTTCCCTATTTTTGTCCTTTGTAAACCATTATTAAAAGGACTAAGTTTTGGTCAACAAGAATAAGAAAGTTTTCCCTGTTTTTTTTTTCTCTTTTATTCTCTTTTACATTGTTTTTAACTGCACTTGATTACGGACATCACATTCATTCCAAAGAGAATTTTCTCCTAAGAGCATGTTGAAGAATAATGAAAGTTGTCTTATATATTGCAGCTAAATGTTGGTCATAATAAGGAACTTCATTTATCAACAAATATTTAAGAAATCCTTTTACGATTTAAAAAAATGACAGTCTATCAAGTTGGATTTTGAATTTGCTTATTAATTAGGTTGCATGCAAAAGTTCCATCATTAGGGCTACTTGCAACCTCATTTAAAGTTGTGCTTGGTCTATTTCTCTGCCTTTCGGCTTCATTAAAACCAATACTTGAAAATCATGAGAAAAAAGTTTTATCCCCTGATAAGATTGTGCATATTTTGCAATTTCCAATGTAATGTGCATTTGGTGAGCATTCACTTTTCGTTGACTTGTAGCCTTCTAATGCTGGAATGAAAGAGACTGGAACTGACAAAGACGATTTCTATGATGATTTTTCTGTAACTGTTGACTTGAGTTTTGAGAACTATGAAGAACTTTTTGGCACATCTCATATACATTCGGAGAAGCTTTTTGATGATGTGGGGATCGACAGCTTTTTTGAAATGGAGAGTTCTGCTGCCAATTCCAACTGTCAGGGTGAATTTACTGCTGAGGTAAATTCTAAACTTCCTCTGTGACCTAATGTTAATAGCTTCCTGCAGATTGGATGGCTTCCTCCTGTTAGGAGTAAACTCTATATCCTATTTATCCATTTTTCAACACTGTAATTCTGTTGTTTCGTTTTTCTTGTACAGAGGACTTTTGTGATCTATGCATTTGTTACTTCAGTTGGAGTATATGAAAACCCAAATCATGGATGCTCAGTGCTTGCATTTTGATATGCTAGTTAACAATTGGATTCATATTGAACGTGGGTTGAATTATTTTATTGGAATACTATCCTAACTTTTAGGAAAGAAAGTGCCCTCAACTTAGGGGCAAGTATGATGAACTGTAATTTAATTGCAAAAGAGATAAAGAAACACAAATAAGAACATCAATATTTTCATGATTTGGATTAAGTCTATATCCATGGGTGCATAGAAATCAAATAATTTAGTCAAGGTTTAAAATTGCGCAATTGCGTATCAAGGTGTTTTTCATTCGTAATACGAGGTGTAAGCCTCAAGGCTTTTTGAGGTGTAAGTTTCAAAATCCAAAATTTGAGTAAAGTGAAAATAAAGGTCAAAAATGATTTTTTATATAATACTCAAATTATATGTTAAAGGATGACATATTAACTTTCTATTAAACTATGAAGTAACAAATTGGTATACATATGAAACAAAAAATTGCACCAGGTGTAAAATAGTAAGTGATAAATTGCATGAATGAAATTAAAATCAAAATATTACAGAAGTAAAACAATATAAAATATAAGATTTTTATAAAAGTATTATCTAATATCAAGTTCAACTTCAAAATCTTTCTTTCCCAATTCCCTGCATCCATATTTAATTCTTAAGAAAAGCAGAAATAGTTGGCAACAATTCAGAAATCATCTGCACTTTCATCACTGAGGAGGTTTTTATTTGAATCGTTGTCATACCAAATTGTTTTCTCCTCTGCCTCATCCTGTGTAGCCATTGCCTCACAATTTGCCTTTTCTTCATTTTATTTCAGTCATCTTTATCTTTCATAAATATTTGTCATCAACATAAAGATGAAAGTAATACGTCAAAATTTTTAGGGGAGGAAGTGGTGGTGGTGGTGGGGTGCGGCTTCTCAGTGATCCTTGGCAGTGGCTACAGCAAAGTCGGCGAGCTGGAGGTCGAGGGAGTCGAGAGAAAGCTGTTGTGACTTGGGGGTACATGAAGGCATGATTTGTTCGGAACTTTAATAAAAAAAATATATAAATAGGGTGAGGCGTACGCCTCATGCTAATGAGGCTAGGCGCACGTCAGTCAAACTGAGGCGCACACCTCATAAAAAGTTTGAGGTAGAAGCCTCGAGGCATTTTTCATTGGAATTGCACTGAAGCGGGCCTCATGTTGCACAATTTTAAACAATGATTTATTTAGCTTCAAAAGCGGTACATGAGAAATTACACTTCATACAAAATTAAAGTAGACAAAGATAACACTTTATCTAGTTGAAAGAAAATGCATTTGCTAGTGGCAAAAACGGTGACTAGGCATAGAGAAGGTATGTTATTGTTGCTCCAATAAATCTCTCCACCTCTCTATTGCAGGAGTCCAAATAAGAACTATTCCTTGCCCTGACCAAGAACTTCTCTTGCTAGAATCAAAAGTAATAGCACTTCTTCTTCTTGATAAAACTGAGGAACTCCAATTGCAAGCATCCAAAAAAATCTTCTTCCTTTCATTCTTGGATGACGCCCTTTTCATCTTTCTTTTCCATTCATATCTTTATTGCTTCTTATTGTGAGATAACTTAACACAATATAAACTTCTCTTAATATAATGTTTAGACATAATAGATAGCAAACTTGAATTTTATGAAAGTTGAGTTTGGTAGCCATCATTTTGGAAAATAAGTGTGAATGAATTAATCTTGAGTTATGTTAGCCACCATCTTGAAAAAATCAAATGTGAATTGAGCCATTTAGCCGCTCTTGAAAATCATTTTGAATGAATCTTACACCAATCTTGAAAAACAATATCAAATCTCATCTAAGATAGTTAATGAAATTAGATTGCTCAGTTAATAATCTCTCATTTGTAATTTGAATTTCGTTGTTCTAACCTAATGATCATGTATGAATACTTCTTTGTACAATACCTCCATGTCATCAGTCGTGAAGGTTAGCTATAGCCTTACAATACATCAATCTATTAGTGTCAAACTTGTCAAGCAGTGTCTTAATATTGTGTTGTTCTTTTATTCTAAAATTTTGCCTATAATGTAACGTCCATTTGACCTTTGGAAGCTTTCATTTTATAGATTTTTTATTTGCTACTCTTCTAAAATCATCAGCAAAATATTTCAAAGTATCTCCCACTTTTTTAATAATTGATGCTATATACTTAATACCACTTCTACTTTCATAAGCGACCACATAATTATTGAATCCAATACATCAGCGCATGAAATTATATTCTGCAAAACTTAGAATCCGCCAACTCCAATCACCTTCAAGACAATCAACACATCCTTATAAATCTTAAAGGTGCCAAGATCACTAGAGAATCTATATTTCGCAACACTAAGATCTCTTAAAGATATATTCTTCTTTAAATTTGATGCATACCTGACGCTAGCCAACGATATAATTACAGTGTAATGCGCCTTTAACTTCATAGTATCAAAACCTCTAATCTTGTATTTAGCTTCATTTCCCATGTAAATATTGACACCATAACTTGGTTTATGTGTAAAACACATGTGATTAGAACACATGATTAAAACACTCATTATCTTGAGTCACCAAAGGAGCATCATCATTTTTATAACTAAACAAATCTACAACAGTACTTGCATCAATTGTATCATGATCATATAACATGGTTTCTCAAAAGTGCTTGTAAGAGAGCGATAAAGAGCAAGGTTTAAAATTGCGTAATTGGGTATTGAGGCGTTTTTCGTTCGTGAGGCGAGGCGTAAGCCTCAAAATCTAAAAATTGCGTAAAGTCAAAATAAAAGTTAAAAATAATTTTTTAATATAATATCCAAACAATATGTTAAAGAATGACATATTAACTTTTTATTGAACTATGAAATAACAAATTTACATACATGATTTTTATTTGAGTCTCTGTCATAACAAATTGGTCTCTTTCCTACCTCATTCTATAGGGTCCAATACCTCTCAATCTGCTTCTTCATTTATTTCAGTCATCTTTATCTTTTATAAATGTTTATCATCAACATAAAGATAATACTCCAAAATTTTAAGAGGAAATGGTGATGACGTGCGGCTTTCTAGTGATCCCCTGTGGCGGCTACGACAGTGGTGGCTAAGGTGAAGGCGGTGGGCTAGAGGTCGAGGCAATTGAGAGGAAGTTGTTGTGGCTTGGGGGTGCAAGAAGGCATGATTTTTTTGGGGCTTTTGTATAGGATTTAGGTAAGTTTTAAATAAAAAAATACATAAATAGATTGAGGCGTACGCCTTATGCCAACGAGGCGAGGCGTAACTCAAGGCGGGCCTCTTCCAAGATGAGGCGTAAGCCTCATAAAAAAAGCTTGAGGCGTAAGCCTCGAGGCGTTTTTTATTGGAATTGCGCTGAGGCGGGCCTCAAGGCGAGCCTCATATTGCGCAATTTTAAACAATGATAAAGAGCAACATAGCATAAAAGCTTGATCTTCATCATCAATCCCATCAACATTCCTCAATAGCCGACGAATGAATTAAACTCATTCAAATGTGATTTAATTTTCTCTATTTTTGATAAATTTTGTTGGAGAAGTTCTTCGTTATGTACAAAGAATCTAGCTTGAGACATGAATGTTCTACAATTGTCTCCTTTAAGATCTTTTGTCAAGCATCCCCCAAACACAGCTAAATTGCTGAGAGAGCATTCTCACTTATATCTATTTTTGTCTTCTTCATTCATGATTTCAAGCATCTTGTTACACCTCATGAGTGCTTCTACCAATCCATGTTGGACCAATACATCAGGCATCTTGCTTCTCCCAAGACAAAAACTCTTTGAGCCATCAAACTTCTCAATCTCAAACTTCATGATTATCATATTTCTCATAACCTCTCTTTGATATCAGTTCTTATTAAAGAGTGCTCTTTCAACCTACGGGCAAGGAAGATGATCCAAAAACTAACTATATAGGAGATCAATAATCATAAAGGAGGATATCAATATTTACATAGTTTGGCTAAGTAAGCTTATGTCTACGTTCACACAAAGATTAAAAATTGCACGAATTTTTAGAAGACATATATGAAGAATTACATTCCATACAAAATTGGAGATATGGACAATTATAGCACATTATCTAATTGAGTAAAAATGATTTCTTCTGCTTAAAAAAATGCAGGTTAGACATAAAGAATATGGTGTTGTTGCTCCTGTCTTCACCTCTTTATCATAGGAGTTAAATGAAAATTATTCATTGCCATGTGAACAATAGCTTCTTCTCTTGCTGCAAATGAAATTAGTATCACTTCTTCCTTTTGGAAGTCAAAGAACTTCATTTGCAAGGATCCAAATAAATATTCTTTCTTTCTTTTTTGAATGACACCCCTCTCATTTTTCTTCGTCTTTCTCCTCCACTTATATCTTTTTTGCTTCTTGTTGTTGGATAATTCAATACATTTAACCCTCGCTCTATATAAAATGCTTAGACATGGTTGGTAATACACTTTAATTTACTGAAATTTTTATTTGGTAGCCATTATCTTGAAAAATCAAGTATAAATGAACAAAACTTGTTAGGTTAGTCACTGTATTGAAAAATCAAATATGTATTGAGTTGTTTAGCTACCATCTTAAAAAATTAAGTATGAATGATTCTTAAGTTTGTACCCATCAACCTTGAAAAATAAAATCAAATCTTATCCAAACTAATTAATGAAATTAGACTCCACCTCTAATAGTGACTGTTTAATCATACAACGAACACTGAAGCATTCATCAGAACGTCTGTAAAGGCCCATTATTGACAAAGTTATGAATTATGAACAATATAACTTGGTTCAATATTGAGTTATACACTGCTCAAGAGTTCATGATATCAATCAGTGACTATAGTTCACATCAATTTATAGTTGGAAAGCTCATTCCTGTAAACGATCAATGGCCATCATGAGGAACTTGTGTGTTTTTATTGTCCCGACCATGCTTAACTGCGGCCATTATTCATGTTGCAATTTGTTAATGCTAATTTTACAAGATTTGCTATCATTAGTTACATCAAGGCCTCCTACCACATTGGTTTAGCGATCTCAACTCTAGCTGCATTTTATACAGATAGGCAGATAGACAAGGGAAGAGCTTATGCATTTGGTTAATGATAAAAGCTTCTCTGCAGTTTGGAAGATTCTTTTTTCTAGTACAATTAAGTTAGGCGTTATGCTAAGTGCAGCAACACGCGTTGGACTCCATATAGTTAGAGACATCACCTATTTGAAGGTTCAAAAAAAGTTTAGACAAGATGAAAGTTAAGACTGCCCAATTGGCTTCTATTCTGCCATGTTTTATAAGTTCAATCAAAATAGAATATTAGCTATAATAGATTCTTTCAGCATTTGTGAAAATCTAAATAATCTTTCTATCTGTTGCTTATTCTTCTTTCTTTTGCATGTGTGCTTATGCTGTATGTTAGTGGGGTGCACATGTTGCAAAATGCCCTTGTTATTAGCATTCTAAATTCTTTTCCCATTTTAAAATTCTCTGGTAAGGAAAGATGTATGAAGTATATTTACTAAGATGAAGACACTTATATGCATTGCAGAATTCTTTTGTATTGAAGCTATATGCTGAATTGTATCGATTCATGTAATGTACAGTATAAAATCAAATTTTCAATAATCGAAAGTCTGTTATTTTTTGCTCTAGATATTGTTTATTTTCATCCAGGAGAAATATTCTTTTAGTTCCATCCCTTAGTCTGTATAATCTGCTGTTCAGGTCAAATCCCTGCACGCAGGATGCAGTAATGCTGTATCTGCTGATTCCGTGATGTCAACCATGGTGGCAAAAGCAGACTCGAGCATGTCTATTCCAGCAAGACAAGCTCATTCCAGCTTATCGGTTTCCTTTTCTGGTTTAACCGGTGAGAGCAGTGCAGGCGATTATCAAGAATGTGGGGTGACTTCAATGCTTCTTGTGGGTGAAACTCCATGGTATGCGCCTGGTCCTGAGAGTTCAATACAGGCTACTAACCGGGGTAATGCTGTCATGCGTTACAAAGAAAAGAAGAAAGCACGAAAGTAAGTGTGTGCCTTCTCATAATTTATTTTGGCGTTCGGGGTAAATTACAAACTTAAGATACTTGATATATCTTAATTTCTACTGTCTCCTTTTTTCTTTCCTTTGGAAATGCTTGCAGCTGAAGTAAATGTGAATCTCCTCTGATCCCTATATCTGTCCATAGTGCCCTGGCCTACTCTGAAGGGAATTGGTTTGTGGAGTTATACCAATGTTTTTAATTGCACAATTGGGTATTAAGGCATTTTTCTTTTCATGAGATGAGGCATAAACCTTGATACATTTTTAGGCATAAGCTTAATAATTAGACCATTAATAATAAAAATATAAAATAATAAATAAAATATTAACATCAAAGTAAGATAATTAAAGATCAAAGAAAGTTCATCAAAAGTTATACAAGGCTACAATCAAAATTAAATAAATAGTCTCTCACATTCCCATTTCAACATAAACAAGTTGCATATTGTCATAATTTATGAGTTTAAAAATCTCCTCCACTCTCATCACTTAATTGTTCTTTATTAGAATCATTATTATAGTTAATTATTTTCTGTTCTCCCTCGTACTAAAAATAAGGAAATGAATTTCCAACAACAATACAAGAGGTCTTAGAGGAGAAGCGATGAAAGTGCAACTATAATTGCAATGTAGCTGGATCAAGTGTAGGTATGAGGGTCCTGCTGTTGTGAGTTTGAGGTCATGGGTTTTTCTCGAATTTCGTTTAATTTAGGTATACAAATAAGTTATATATATATATATATATATATATATATATATATATATATATATATATATATTATAAATTAAATTTTAAAATTATCTAAACCCTAATTTTCAAGTCTTATGCATCTTCAAAATTACACTGAGGCTTCATTGAACCCCCCACCCCAATTTAGATGTAAGCCTCATTTAGCAAGCGTTTGATGTACGCCTTGTTGGCTTTTTTTTTTAGATTGCATTGAGACGAGTCTTTAAGTAGGCCTTATGGATTGTACTGAGATGTTGATATTGTGTGATTTAAGATTTAATGAACATTTATAATGTTCTACTTGGATATTGATTTGGGGAATTGTAAAATAAAATAACATATGAAAAAACAGAGTATGTAAAAGAATGAATTATGTACTTTTTCAAGATCATTAAAATGAACTTAGAATGGCAAAGGGGCTTGTGAAGAAACACACTTAGTGACAATGTCATTCTCTATTTGCCTTATGGTGACCAGCCTCCTTTGTAGCTCCTAAATGGAAGACTAGTCAAAATTTGTCTCGGTGAGTAGGAACGTCTTTCTTTATAGGTTTACGGTGTACTGCCAACAAGAGGTTTTGCTTAAATATGGAAGGCTAATCCATATTATATATCAGATCACCTCATTTCTGAGTTAGATCCCCCATTTACAGTGGCTTTTCTCCTTCCTCAAACCAACAATACACATAACTACAATAGGGTGAGCATAAAATCCAATAGATCACACAAAATGTAACAGAGAATTCAGTACACAAGAAAAGAGACAATGTGCATGAATGTTGTGTAAAAAATAAGATCATGTCAAGTTGCCGACTTACGTCTATTGGACTATTGCAGATGCGCACTAATATGTTGGTGAATCTAGTTCCATGTTAGTGAGTAAGAAAGATTATGCATGTTGAGTTTAATGTGTTTATAGTTAATTAAGCGTGGTTAGAAGCTTCGTTTTAGGTCAATATGCTTAGGGGCATGTCAGAGAAGTAGTTCAGATTATGGTAACAAAATCAAAGCATGTGTAGAGACAGTAGTTAGTTCGGGATTATGATTTCTTTTACCAATTTTCCCTAGTTATATCGGAGAAGTTAGAGGGAGAGTTGATTTTAAGAATCCACAATCTAAGCTCCAATGGAAATATGCATCAATACATGCATGCATCGAGAATGGAAGTATCCTTCTAATATATCAACTAAGAACGTTATATATCATCCACTTTGAACCATTATATGTAAGTAATGGTATACTTTTCAAATAGATGAATTATAGCAGCAATGGTTATAAGATATTTGATAATTGAATATACATACTTATACATAAGTTGTACATGAATAATATAATATTAGCAAAAGAATTTATGTGCATGCTATATAATCCAGAGTATATTCCTAGCAAGATCATAACATTGTAATATATAAGGGATTGTTCAAATCTAATTAATAATATAACATAGACAAATAATGAATAGTATAATCATTGGGTGTCAAAACATAATAATGCTAAAATGATTATTCATATATAATTCAAAATATATCACAATAAGTAATTATATATATATATATATATATATATATATATATATATATAATTTAGTAGTACAAAAAATAATTGCTATCTAATATTTATATGACTTGATGATAATTTTTTTTCAGAGATTTTATACAAATATCTTAGGTGGCAAAATGTATTAAGGTCGGCACTTCAATCCTCTTGGCTAATAACAACCCAACCAACCTTATATTTCTCTTCCAAAAATGGAGCCAACACTAGACCCCTAGAGATTTAAAGGATAACCTAAGCCCACTATCCCGCACAAGGAACAAAATATATCTGGTCAGCTCTTGCCAATCTTAACTGTTGTTTGTGTGTGTGTGTGTATTTATATATATCCAACCAATTCAATTTAGATTGCCATCAGCACCAATTTTAGAGCCATCCATATGGATCCCATCGTTCTGTTAAGCTAGAGGCATATGGCTTTCATCAATCCTTCCATTACTAGAAGCATGATGGTCAAACAGGAATTTTAAAGATGCTATAGCCTATTAACTGTAGGACCAAAGTAGCCTCAATCAAGGATCTCGTAGGAGGGGGTCTCTTTTTTTCATTCTTTAGGGGAAATATTGTCGAATTGGTTTTGGATCTTATTTCACCTTTAAGCTCAATTACTAATTTGAGCATCTTCCTATGGACAAAGTCCTCAGGTTGATCTACTAGGTTTTTTATTTTAGTTGATTGTGTACAGGATCAGGCTTGCGTCTTCAGATCATTCACTTATCCAAATTCTACCAACATTTAAGATTGTTTCTGCCACGCAACATGGAGCCTCGCCGCCACCTCCCCACACACACACTTTTTTTTTTTAACTGCATTATATTTCATAGAGGTTAATCCTACTTTTTCCATAATAACATTTTCTTAACTTACCCTTATGAATCTTGGCGTCTAGCCATCTGTGTAGATTGTTTCGTTTTTCTTTATACTATTGAATAATGCTTCTTCCTCTTTCTACTCTTTTGGACAGGTTTGAGAAGAAAATAAGGTATGCCTCTCGCAAAGCTAGGGCAGACACTAGAAAGCGGGTGAAGGGAAGATTTGTCAAAGTCGGCGAAGCTTATGACTATGATCCACTATGCCAGACCAGAAGCTGCTGAATCTACAACCTTATCCTACCATACCGCAGCCTAAACATCCAGTTAGCAGTTTTTGATAGTTGAATCTGGCTTCTTCTTTTCACCTTTTCGTTTTTGCAATGGAGGCCCCAAGAATACTGATGCTTCTAACAGCTCACTCTAAGATCTTGCTGTTTGGGAAGAAAAATATACTTTTTCTTCCTGGAGTGCAAATTTTGCTTGGATTTTTTTTCCATTGTTTGAGAAAAGGTGTATCAGCCACTTCTGCTAGTATTGCCAGGATCCTGAATCGATCAATTGGCCATTCTCTTCTCAGTTCCTCTACTTCACACTTTCTGGAAGAACTCTTAATGAGGTATCCATATTTTAAACCATGCTCTATTCTACTTCCTAGTCTTAACTCGCTTTCCACTATAAATGTCTTGTGTAATTTTTGTTCATCCTCTATGAAATTTGTAAAGAATACTGTCTATTGTGAAAAATCGCTTTGTATGTATGTATTCAGCGCGTTAGAGAAAACCATCTTTGTATCAAAGGTTTGAATAAGAGCTGTAAGCTGTAAAGTTGGGCTTACTGTGAATTTTTTTGTTGTTGTAGTAGAAAAACACTGTAATTTATTATCTGGATTTCTCTCAGCTCAGTGCTGTACTATCTCAGAATAAGGCATTGGCATTAAAATGAAATATTTATCATTTGATATTTGATATCTCTATGGACATTGTAAATTATGGCATTGAGATTATGTCATACAGGTACCGTCTCCTCAAGGTTTTAAAAAGATTGTATTATGCGTTCTTTACAAGAGGGTGTACCCTGATGTATGCTTTATTTTTGGTGATATTCTTTTTGTTGATGACGCTGAAGAGGGGGTTGAAAATAGTTAGATTTATATATTTAATATTTAAATGATAAAATTTTTAATGTTATGTATCAAACAGTGATGGAGCCAGAAATTTTGTCCGGGAAGCCTAAATTAAAATAGTTCTATTTGCCGTCTCATCTCAAATGTTAGAATACATAAATATTTGCCTTAATGACTGATAATCAACCCAAAAGAATGCTTCTGCAGTTTGGGCCTGTGCATGCGGAAGAGAAATCCGCTCGAGGTCGTGATTCGCAAGGGAGTAGCGAAGGGAAAATGAAGCATGCTCCATAGACGAAGGAGAAAACGAAGCATCGAAAAGGAAAACATGCCAAATTTTTTTTAAAATAGAAAATTTTCATAAATTAATAATGATTACATTCTTTTCATAAATAATTAATGAGAATAGTATTCATCATTTTTTTTATATTTATACACAACTTGTTATATGATAATGATTGGATTACATCATTTGATTGAATAATAAAAAATATTTGTCAAATAGATTCATAATTGTATCAGAATAGCCTTATTTTTTAAGACTTTTTTTTTAAAATTCATTAACAAATAAATTAATTTCTTAAGAAACTCTTGTTACAATTTTATATAAAAAATGTAAGAAAAAATTAAAATGAAATACAAATAATCAAAATATAATATTTAATTAAAAATGTTAAAACTCAAAAAATAATAATAATGTCATTTTGTAGAATAAAATAATTATTTTATTTTATTCAAATGTACTTAACTTTTGCTCTCATCAAGTTAATAATAATGTCATTTGATTTTTTTTTTTTAAGAGGGGGCACTTGCGTGAGTTGGCCTAATTCATTGCATTAAGGGCTTTCAGTTGCCAATTCCAAGACTGCACAAATCTCAAAGTTTACTTAATAAATCAAATCTAACGGCTTTTAGTTGCCTTCACAATTTTTCTCTGAATAATCACTGCTATACACATTTCCTTCTAGTTATGGGTTGGCCTAATTCAAAGTAGCTAATATTTTGTTTCGGTTCATTTCACATAAAATTTAAAATTATATAATATTTTATTAAAAATATCTTAATAATGTCTTATTGATACAGATGTTTATTGAAAAAAAAATCTTTATTTCCTAATTCATTGCATTAAAAAAATGTTTATTCTCTAATTCATTAAACAAGTGACACGTGTATGCCATATTTTATCCATTGTTCTAATACTATTAATTTATAAATATTTGTTCAAGAAGCTGCTCTAATGATTCTTATGTGAAAAATTCACGGCTTGATGGAAGAAAAAATTATTTTTACACGTCTATATATTTAATGATTTATTTCTCAATGCTCGCAAATAATTTAAAATAAATATTTCAAGATGTTGAATGAGAGTATTCATCCCACTCTAAGGAGAAATTATTACGTAAGTCCGAATGCCGTCCGGATTTTTCACTCTCTAACAGAGCCCTGCAACGGGTATGGGCGGGTATTGGTACACCCAAGGTCTCGTAGGTGGGTATGGGTGGGTACTCAATATCAGGGGATAAATCAATTTATACTGCTAATCACCGTATATCATATATTATCGCAATCCTCACTATGCAGTGTGCATCACTGAACCGCACTACGATCACGATAAATTTTGATATGAAGCTTGAAAGTTTGTAGTCAGAGCAAAGGGAAATAAGCCTTAAGGTCATCAATCCATGGTGGACTGTGTTCAAAAAGCATAAAAAGTGGGTGAGTATGGGTGGGTACGACATCCTGAAATGTGGGTGGGCAAAGCCCGCCCGCGTAGAGCGTGGGTACCCAACCAGACCCCATGTAGGGCTTTGCTCTCTAAAGGGCTGTTTGGCAGCAGGTTAACAGGATTTATGTAGGACATGAGCACGTTGTGGTGCTTGCTTGATACCTATAGAGAGTGTAGGATCTTAAAAGCTGATTAATTGTTGTGTTTGGAAATGAAATGTTGCTCAGTGAAATAGGGGAGGTATCAGCAAGCGGTGAGGTTATGCCGACGAGGAAGTTATCAGTCATGGGTAAGCTGAATTCATAAATAGTGATCATAGGACAAATGTATTAAGCATAGATTATATATAGTATTAGTTATGATATGAAAAACTCTGAATATTTTTAAGCCCTTAATATAAGATAAAAGTCTAACTGCTAAGCAATGTTTATGGCCATAATTATTATTGAAATGCAAAGTTCTATGATTTATTTACAGTTTTAATGCGATGAATATTATACACATTGCTTCTTTTTATTTTGTATTATTGTGATTTAGGACTATGATATATCCACCGAGTTATATATTTATAGCTCACCCCTTTAGTTGATAAATGTTTTTTTTTAAAGATAAACCCTCTATGGAGTAAATGGATGAAAGATAATGTTTTATTTATAATAGGAAAACAAAACGATGTTAAGTTTTTGTATAGTTTTGTTTTATGTATAAATTAGTTTAAATACTTCTTTTTGTAAATGCCTTCTATATGCCAATTATATTTTTTCATCAAAGTCTTATATGGGTCCTAGTTGGGTACCTATTGGGTACCCACACTGCGTGGACGGGTTCACCCACTCACGCTCGCCCATGATGACTTTTGGGATGTCGTACACATCCACTTTCCACGCTTTTTGAACGCAGTCTGTCACAGACTGATGACCTTGAGACTTGTTACGCTTTGCTCTGGCTGTAAACTTTCAAGCCACATATCAAAATTTACCATGGTCACAATGTGGTTCAGTATTGCACACTGCATAGTAAGGATTACGGTAATATACGGCATACGGTGATTAATAATATAAATCAATTATATTTATCCTATGATGTTGAGTACCCACCAATGAGGCCATAGGCATACCCATATCCATTGGGTATGGGTGGGTACATGAATGGGTGTAGGTATGGCTACCCAATGCAAACAGTGGTGGAGCTAGGATTATTTATCTGCGGGGGCACAAATTTCTAATTTGAAAAATAACGTCATGTTTTTTCATTCGAGCTTGATATTGACATTAGAGTTTTATTTTATTTTTTAAATATCTAACTTAAGGTTTTCATATCTAATTTAAATAAAAAATAATTAAAAATATTTTACAGCGAGCAATAAATATATAAAAAAAGTTACATCTTATTAATATAAAAAACTATAATTAGCATATTTTAAGCTACTTGATTTAAATTTAAATATTGTAATATTTCTCTAGTGTAATTTCTTGGCTTTAATTATATAAATTTCCTTTAAAATAGAATAAGGATATTTTAAAATAATTTAAAAAAATTGATGAAATTTTTAATTTTAAAAAAATAGTAATGTGAAGATAAATGATTAAAATGGGAAAATATATAAATAAAGAGAGAAATATAAATGAAAAAGAAGGGTTTAAGATGGTCTAATAAAAATCAACAAAAAAAATAGCTAACCTCACAAGAGAGATAGTGAAAAATAAATAAAAAAGTTTAAAAATCATCTCACCCTTATGGGGAGATAGAGAGAGAGAGAGAGAGAGAGAGAGAGAGAGAGCTATAACTAGTAGCAAGTATGAATGTTGTGTAACAAAAAAAATGGCAAGAGAGAGAGAGAGAGAGAAGAGTGAAAAAAAAATTATTTCCACCAATGATTGCTTGATTTTATAAGAAAAATGAATTTTGTTGGGGGGGGGGGGCACGTGCCCTAGGCCCCCCTAAATCCGCCGATGAATGCAGGGCTCTATTTTTCACGTTATATGCGAACATCTTCCTGATGAATGAAACTTTTTTGATTTAATGGCTCTTTTGTGATATTGGAAGTCTTTTTTATGAAAAAGAAAAAAAAAAACCAATTTCTTTTTGGTGTATAGAAGGTATGTTGAGCTTAAGCATTCCATCTAACCATCTGTTCCCGCTTTGATACACCACACTCGCATGCTTAAGATTGCTAATGATCAAATTTTAAATTGAGACTTTATTTGGAACGGTTTTCTTACTGTTTTTTATAGTTGTTTTCTAATATAAAAATTTTTTGATTTAAAAAATTATTTTACTAAAAAATTGTTTAAAAATAATAAGAAAGCTGCCCCCAAACAAGCCTCAACAATCTTTGACTAATAAATAAATAAATATACTAAGGGTTTTCAAAGATAATCCCTTACAATAATTCAAGCAGCAATGGCATTCAAGTATTCACATTATTATCAACAGATGATTCCTTGTTGGCCAGCTCGGCGACGGTGCTGCAAGAGCTGCTGTTGCGGCGAAGGGAACTGCGATGGTGACGGCATCGAAATGAGCCTGCGTGTGTAGTCGGCGAGCACAAACAGTTTGCTTTCTGGCTCAGTTGTTTCTGCAGCTCTCTTGCAGCTTTTCGCGGCGAAGAGCTCCCCATTGATTCAGCACTCTTCTCAATCTCCATGGCCTGTCAGAAGTTTGTCCTTTAACCATTAAATGAATAACTCAGCTAGCACTATTCAAATGTACAAGTTGCAATTTTTATAGAACTGATACAACACATCATGGAAAATAGTAAAATGAGGTGAGATTGAAAAGAAACCAAAAAAAAAGAACTTGCTTCTCTTGATTCCACGCAGAAGGGAGAATAGTAATCAGAGGCCAATGGGCCTAAGAAGGGGAAGAAGATGATTTAATACTGTAGGACAGGGCAAGGGGTATCTGTGCGGTGCTCCTCTCCAACACTTTAACCTAAGATGTTTTTCTTCCGAAATAGAAAGATGCTGCTAATTCAAGCATCGCCAGCCCAGATTTAAGAGTTTTTGCGCTTCGTTATTGTGATGGTTCCTTTTAAGCTTGATCGTTCCTGAGTAGATTTGCATTGTCTGGTTATTATTGTTGGATCCAGGCTGCTTGTTTTCCTCTCGTCCACTAGAACACTCGATAAATTTGGCCATTAGGCAAAGGGAGTTGTACGAGGAAAGCAGTTACTTGGGCGTGGAACCCGGTCAATATTACTATTTTAAAAAATGCCTTGAGTTTCTCATTATATGGGTGTCAATTTCTAGTGTCAATTCGAACCCGATCCATTTTTACAAACTGGTCGGTTTTTCTGACCCGAACTCGACCCGCTTCCAATTCGGATCAACTCGACCCGACCTGTAAGACTGCCGCTGGCCTTCGTTTTTTCGTTGCTGTTCGACTTCGGTCCTTGGACAACGTTTCCTTCCGGTCGGATTGGAAGTTACAACATTGATCGGAAGCAACGATGGGAGTTCGCTAGCTGTGAAGGTAACTTTCTCCGTTTTGTGCGCTTCTTCGGCCAAATCCCGTAAATAAGTCATAAATATAGGATTCCAGGTCAAAACTGGGTCATTCTCGGGTTTCCGAGTCAACCCAAACCCACCCAAAATTTAAAAAGGGTCGAAAATTAGGACCCGAACCCGAAATTTTCGTGTCAGGTTCGAGGTGGGTTTTCGGGTCGTGTCAAAATTGACTCCCCTACTCATTCATTTTAATTATTCAAATTGAATCAGCCTTTAAAAATTAAATTTATTGAGTTTCTTTTCAAATTAAATCCAAACTTTTCGGGCTTTTTCTCAAATTAAATCATGATTTTTTTGTCATTCTATTTTTCAGTATTTCAAGCTTGATATTTTTTATCACAAATATTGATATCTCTCATCACCAATACTGCAATTCTTTGATGTGGGCTATGTCGGGCCATCTCACCCAGGCCTAGCGGCCCATTTGTTGTCAGAAGAGGTAGGGTAGTGCTGGGAAGCGTTGATGAAGATGAGCTCATGCAATGGAAGGCATCATCTTCTTCTCAAATGGAGAGATGTATTGGGGTCATTGAGAACTGATGTTGGGTTGCTGATGGTATGCATGAGAAGTAAATACACTTTAAGGCTATGTTACATCACGTTCAAAGTAAAAAAAATAAATAAATAATTTATCAAATATATAGATTCATTTGTATAATTTTAATATTTAATTAGTATGATCATTATTATAATTGCTTTTTCTAATAAATTTATTAATTCATGTAACTAAATAAATATAATTTTATATTTTTATTAAATTTACTTATTTAAAAAATTTTATTTACGTGCATATAGTACACGTGCAATCTTACTAGTATTCATAAAAGAGAAACCGAAAAAGTAATATGAACAAAATTCGAACCTCAATGTAAGTATTAGGGTTATTATAGAGCTTGAAAGAGGAATGCAAAATTGGTGGTCAGATTTTTGGCTGAAAAAGTAAATGTATTATTATATATGACATGAAGAAAAATATTAAAAAAATTATTTTTTTTTTCTAATTTTTCAAGTCATATCATATTGTTGCATCTTGAAAAGTAGTATGAGACCTCTAAATGCAGGCTAATTTTTTTTTACATGGATGGAAAAAATAAATAAATAAAAAATTATGCTCCAATAAATGATTCATCAGGAAAAAAAAATAACTTTGATGCCAATAACAATATTTTTCCTCGAAATGAAGTGTTACTTTTGTTCAAACACAAGGTGGTTTGCCCAAGTTTTTTCCTATTTCAATTCAATTACATCAAGGATTAGCCTTAAGCCCATATCTTTTTTGCTTTAGTCATAGATGTTCTCACTAGACATTTGCAAGAGGTTGTACCCATGTGTATACTTTTTGCTAATGATATTTTTCTTGTTGATAAGACTGGAGAGGGAGTTGAAGGTATACTGGAATTATGGAGGTCAACTTTGAGTCTAAATGCTTTCATTTGAGTAGATATAAACTGAATGTATGAAGTGTAATTTAAACAATAATAAATCTAGTGGGGGGATTGTGACTTTGGGTGATCAAGTTATTAATAAGAGTACACGTTTTCGATATATTGGGTTTATTGTTCAGTGTGATGGTAAAATAGATGGGGACATTATTAGTAGAATTCAAGTTGGATGGTTGAAGACTTGGAGTACAGGAATGCATTGCGCTTGTTGTGTGATAGAAAAGTCTCCCTCAAACTTAAGGAAAAATTTTATAAGATGGTTGTTAGACCTGCAATGCTTTATGGTGCAAAATGTTAGCCATTAAAAGAGAACCATAATATTAAGTTTAGTGTTGCAGAGATGAGGATGCTCAGGTGGATGAGTGGCTTTACTCTTAAAGACAGAATAAGAAATGAACATATACGTTAAAAGGTTGGAGTCGCTCTAGTGGAAGATAATATTAAAGAGAGTCAACTTAGATGGTTTAGTCACATAAAACGACGGCATTCCGATGACCCCGTTAGGAATGTAGATATATTAGATTTGACTTATTTTAAGAAAGATAGGTGTAGACCTAAAAATACTTAGAAAATATTAGAAATAATATTTCTTTATAGATTTAAATGAAAATTTAACTCTTAACATGACATAATGGAGAAAAAGGATTCATGTAGCCAATCCCATATAGTGGGATACATGCTTGATGTTGTTGTTGTAATGAAGATGATCTCATCTTACCCTATAGGTGACACTCATATTCATTTGAATGAATGGTATTTTGATATCTTCTAGCTATATGTATAATTGATAGATGAGTCGTGTTAGGTCAATGATCCAACATGGATCAAATGCCACTCAATTAAGAGTATGTATGTCATCCAATCTATCGAATGATGGAAAATTATGCTTTGTTGTATATTTAATACATGTTGGGCATTCATGCTTCTAATGATAATGTAGCAGGGATGACCTAAGATTTGAGAATAATGTTTTTAGAGATTTGAATATGTAATACCTCGATACAAGTCTCATCGCAGTCATCTACATGTAACGTCCCATGATTTAAGTGAAAGAACATATTTTCGATTCTCTATTTTTTTTCATTCATTTATTAACCAGATCAATTTCTTTTAGTACATAATTCAAATAAATTATTTTAGAACTTCAAAATTTATAAAAAAATATCTATAAAATAAATCACTTTATTTAAAAAAAATATCGGTGAAATTGGTTTGCAAAACGGGCACCTGACTGTCCAAAAATCCCCACTACCGACATGTGCCAATTTCTTAAGAAATTTTACCGGCGTCCAAAAATTATGAAAAAATTTGTGCAAGTAAAATACTACAATAACAATACTATGATGAAGATGATTTACAATTTAGAGTTATAATGACTCTAAAAAATATTATTTACCTGGGTCAAAATACGGGTTATTATAATCTATCCACTTTAAGAAAATGTCGTCCCCGATATTTCCCTTAATGATTCAAGCATAAAATCAATATAAACCAAATTCATGTACAATCAAAACTCAAATCAAATCAAAACTCATAAAAAATAATACAGTCATATAGTTCATTCTATCACATGTCATTTAACTATGTATACAAACTAATGCACCTTAAACTACCAATCCTACCAAACTCTCAATCAATTCCTACAGCTCTGGTAACCATCAATTCTTCCAACAACTATGCTTCGATACTATTTGTAATGTCCCATGGTCTAAGTGATATTTGTAATGTCCCATGATCAAAGTGAAAGAACATATTTTCAATTCTATTTTTTTCATTCATTTATCAACCAAATCAATTTCTTTTAGTATAGAATTCAAATAAATCATTTTAGAACTTCAAAAATTATAGAAAAATATTCATAAAATAAATTATTTAATTTAAAAAATATTGGTGAAATTAGTTTGTAAAACGGACACTTGACTGTCCAAAAATCCCCACATGTACCAATAGGTGCTAATTTCTTAAGGAATTTCACCGGCGCCCAAAAATTATGAAAAAATATGTACAAGTAAAATACTACAATAACAATACTATGACGAAGTCGGTTTATAATTTGGAGTTATAATGACTCCAAAAAAATATTTACCTAAGTCAAAATATGGGTTATTACACTACATGTCCATTTATATTGCCACAAACCAACTCGATATGACTCACATATATAGGTCACATCGTGTTGGATAGTGGTAGAATAGAGGCGGAACCGCACATATCAAGATCTTGTATTTTGAGAAATATTAGATTTCCTTTCGAATAAAAGATACCATAGCTTTAAATTATTTGTACTATACATAAATTTACTCATCCACAAAAAATAGTTTCTTTTTATTTATCCACAAAAGTATATATTACAAATTCTTACTATCACAGTCCTTGGCAACAAGCAGACTCAGGACATGAAAGATAGAAATGTTAGGACCGTTAAAAAATCTAAAAAAAAGAAATATACCTACAAACTAGCTAGACTCAGAAAGATAACCATATATACTCTACTGACCTTTTACCTCTCCCCTAACATGAAAATAAAATGCAGAACACATAACAAACTAACACAGCTTAGCATATTATATTATCCAAATAATTTTTAAAAAATTTTAAAACCAATAAGTTAAAATAAAGTAGTTATTCCAAGCTTAATAATAGACTTATAATAGAGTGGTGTCATAACAACATAGGGTTTTACAGATAACTAAGCATGTTATGGAATTCAAAATATAGTATGTGAGCATAATGTAAAGTAGGCTGAGCAAAATGTAAACAAACATACAATGCATAGCAGAAAGTAACAGAACTTCTGCAGATATACATATATAAATAAATTCCCTTGAACTTCTTAAAAGGAGACAGAATATCATCAGGAGATGCACAATATATAAATCATGCAACATAACATTACAATTAAGTAGTTAAATATAAATTGGGCTATTTACATAATTTCAAAGATTTGCTCTTCATGCAACATTTTAGTAATCAAATCCAGTGCAATGTAGTAAAATTTTACTGACTCAGAATTCTACTAAATTGTCAAAGATTGTGCAGAACTATATTTTAGATATTTAATTATTCTATAGTACTATTTTTTGGTGCATAAATATGTTTCTATAATTTTAGAAAAGTGGTGTTTCAAAAATACCTGGCAGAATTTTTACAGAAAAATACCTAAATATCCAGAACTATATTATTTATAACATACTAGAAGTTATAAGGTAAAAGTTTCCCTGTTTAAAAGTTATCTCAGTTCAAAGACCAGAATTTAATATTTTTTTAATCAGGGAAATCTCAAAACCAACGAATTATCAAAAATTGAGATAAACAAATGTTGACATGTGCCGCAAAATCCAAAGAAAGAAAGGAAAATAAAATAAAAAATGTTAAAATTATCACTTACCTGCAGCTGCCCATGCCGAAGCTCAGCTCGAGTCGCATCCGTAGCCTGCTACAGTAATGATTTATTATGCAAGACGGCGCCTGTCTCCTTGCCTTTGTCCCGACTCAGCTACTGCTCGCTTTAAAATGGGATCGAAGCCTTAGAAGTTGGGGCCTTCTTCTTGCTTCGACTCTCATCGAAAATCTCCTGTCGTTGCTTCCGATCTCCCCAATCTCCTCATTCACCTTTTCTTCCCAACTCCATGCGAACCCACAGCTCGCAACCTCTCTGACCAAACTCCTCCAACCCGACGACCACAACCAACTGAACTCCCTATCACCCTCTCTGTTCTAGCCGACTCCTTCTTTGCCCCTCCAACGACTTGCCCTTCCTGTTGGATCGGAAACAACGGGAGCTCGCTAGCCGTGAAGGTAACTTACCCCCTTTGGTGCGCTTCTTCGGCTCCTCTGTGTTGCTTGCCTTCGCTCCTCCCGACGACGTTCCCTCTTTGTGGGATCGAAAGTTACGGCACTTCGGTCGGAAGCAACAATGTGAGCTCGCTAGTCGTGAGGGTAACTTTCTCCCTTTGAGCTTCTTCGGCCATGTCCCGTTGCCAAACAGCCCATTAGGCATTTTTTTAAAATTAATTATAATTATTTATTTTAATTATAATTAGTTAGTTTTAATTATAAATTAATGATAATTAATTAAAGTTAATTATAATTAACTATATTAAGTATAATTAATATTTAATTAATCATAATTAACTAAGATTAATTATATTTAATTAGTGCTAATTATAATTATTAATTAATTATAGATTAGTTTTAATTAATTAAATTTAATTATAATTAAATATTTTTGATTAAATTTAATTAGTATTAATCATAATTAATGAAATTTAATTATGTTTAATTATCTTAATATAATTAATTGGTAATTAATTATATACTAATTATAATTAATTATTTTTAATTAGAATTACTTATTATTAACTACTAATTAATCATAATTAATTATGTTTAATTATTTTTAATATAATTAATTTTTAATTAATTAATAATTACTTATAATTAATTGATCTAATTATAATTAATTATTTTTAATTATAATTAATATTTATTAATTATAATCTAATCATAATTCACTTAGTTTAATTATGATTAGTTATCTTTAATTAATCAAGTATTAATTATAATTAATTAAATCTAATTATAATTGATTCTAATTAATTAATAATAATAATTAATTGTAATTAATTAAAAAAAAACTCCTCTCTTTCCTCGGTGTGTGTGACGCGCCGGTTAATCACCTATATACGCTTTTCTTAGCGTGGTAGGAGGAAACCCGGTGCGACACATATAACAAGGTACGTAGGCGGCTCTCAGACCCAAAGACAAAAATTTTGGAACTTAATTTGAATATAATATGAGACAAAATCAAACTAAAATTAAACATAATCAAATGAGGTTGAAAGGAAATGGAACTTGGACCCAAGCTTGGACAAGGATTTAAACGAAAGTGGGGGACCAATTTGAACATTCTCAGAGGACTTGAACTCAAGCAAACGACAGAGGACATGCTTTGAGCTTAAATGAACAAGTTGAGAACCAAAGGTTGAACTCAATATGACTACGGGAGGAATTGGACTCCAACTTGAATAAATGGAAGGAACTATAATTCAATTTGAACATCAATTGAACATGTAAATTTTAGATTCAAATTTGAACCTAATTGAAATGAGAATTTAACTTGAACTTTATATGAACAAGGGCATGAACTTGACTTGAATTAGATGATGAAGATTTGCAAGCTTGCAAATTGACTTCAATGAGCTGAGTTTGAACTTATGACTACAGAGAATTGAACTCATACAAATAACTTAACCTTAATATGACAAATGTAAGATCAAAGTGGAGTTGTCAAAAATCATGATCATTCAAATACATCCAAATGAATATCATACAAGTCATATAAAGGTGATGATGATCGAGGCACATATCACTCACATGAATAAATATATTTCCCTCTTACAAATGATAGAAATGGATACACATAATGGTGGGTTTGCAAGCAATTATCAACATGAATACTTTTAGGTCCATTCCGCGTGTTGAAGATTATTCTCAAAGGTGACAAAGAACTTGTCTTTAAACATGGATTTTGATTGCAAGGACATGAATAAAACAATAAATCAATATCTATATGCAAACAAGCAAGTGAAACCTCATAATTGATGAGGATTAAAGGGTCACTCGTGAGTGACAATAACACGCAATAGACTTGATGGATTCATCAATGACATATACAAGGAATGCAATAACATCCCTGCAGCCAACCGTCACTCAGTATTAAGTAAGTACATCAGCCTTCTGTAAGCATAGGTGGATGATACAAAATGAATGCGAGTTCCTACGAGTAGTGGTAGAAGTTCTGCTATGCACACAACATGCCATCTACAAGAAGGATATGAGGAGCCCACGACAACTACTAAGATCAGGGGTGGATTTAAGCTGGGGGCCTTGGGGGCACGAGCCCCCACTGGTTGTTTAATTACTGCCTAACTAAGACTATTTAGAGTAATACAAAATAATTACTTCAGGTTTTGTTCCTTGTCTTCCTCAAGCCTGGGCAGTCTGTTTCCTTTTTCACACACGCGGCTCGCTGGCAGCTCCTTTGTCTTCCTCGTCCTCTCTTTCTTTCATGGCAGGTCTCTCTCTCTCTCTCTCTCTCTCTCTATCGCCCGACTCTCCAATCTCCACATCAAAATTGAACAAAAATAGACATGGGAGTTTTTTGCTTTTGAATTTGCCTTAAAGTGTGTAACTATATAAGCCTCAGATTGTGGGAATTTTTGCCTAAGTGATATATGATCAGTAGGGCGTTCCATCCATTTTTGAGAATTTTTTACTATTAATTCATGATTTGATTACAAATGAATAATAATTGGTATGATATTTTAAACACATTTATTATTTTATTTTAATCCAATTCTTATAAGGTCCAAATGGTATATGTATTTAAGTGCAGTTTGATTATATAATTTTTGCACTATTTTAGTATTTAGATTAAGCAATTTTTAATTTGGAGTCATCTACATTTGTAAGAAGATTGGAAATACTCTAAACAAGTTAAGATTTTATGTTATTTTTTACACTTTATTATGCCTTTCAATTTTATAAATTTTTTAATTACGTAATAAAAAAGGTTGAAAGAATTTTTAAATTTAATAATTTGTGCCCTTACATAAAAAATTTTCTGGCTCCGCCCCTGACTAAGATACTTATACAACCTATAATAAGGCAGCGGCAAGTAAATGCACTTCTCTCCTACAAGCAGGGGGATTCAACAGACAATGAACTAAAAGACATGTCATCTTTGTAGTTAACACTATTTAGTCGTAGGCAAATACACCAGTCTGCCACATACAAAAATATAAGATGCTCAACAAATTCAAACACATACAGACCGTTGCAGTAGATTTGCTACGTAAATAATAAACTATTTACGAGCAAGGGTAGCAAATATATGACAAATATAAGCGCCTACAGGCTTCTGTAGAAGACCTGCGTATACTCATCATACCACTACGGGCAAATACAGAAGAGAACTACAGCAGATACAAACTCTGACGAGCTGCTACAGGAAACCCTACTATATATCTAATGTATTATCCACAAGCAAAATTACAAAGTGGATATATCAAATACAAGTCCCTACGAGCTATCGTGGAAGATTCGTTGTATGCCCAGTGTGTCAACCATAAGTAAAATGCAGAGTAATTGCAACAAATACAGATGCATGTGGCCGGTGTTAGAAGATTTATATGCAAGGCAATGACATGAACAAAGGTATCATGCGAATTGCATTATCTACGGATAACAAGCAAGAGTTTTGTTAGTGCACTACAATCCATATGCAGAAAGCAACAAGTAGTGCACGACAATCTACTTGTATACAACAAACAAATAACTATAGCATAACACCACGCCACCAGATCCGTAATACTCATACAAGCGGACAGAAGGCATGTATAAGCTTTCAAATGAAATGCTATACATACTCAAATGATAATTGCCCGCATAGCTAAAATATTTTTGAATACCCACGTACGTGTATCATAATATGTATACACATAGGTACATCGAGATGCACATGTAATTATAAACCCATATGGGCCTTAGCAAGCGTGTTGTAGGAGCAAACGTGACGTCTAGGGATGTTGTGCGGGTCAATAAATTTGGACTCGATCCTCCTAAGCAGGTAAATAGGAGTCGATAAGGTTCAATAAATAATCATAAAATACCTCCAAATACCCGCATGGGCTCTGGCGAGCGTGTTTTAGATACACAAGTGACATCTAGGGATCTGCGTGGGTCAGTAAATAAATCCAAATTTGAGCCCGATCCTTTTACGTGGATGGATAGGAGTTGACACGGCTCGAACTATCAAATAGATATACGGCCAGGGTGTCGACCGGGATATCTATTTTATATATTCATATTAGGCCTTCAAGGCTTATGAACAAAGAAAATTCACTCTCAAAGGTATAAAGCCTACGAACCCGATCCTCTATCGGCAAGTTGACAGAGTCGACAAGGTTCAACCAACAAAATATAATTGACCCCACACACCCCAATAATGACCGTGTTGAATGCAGATCTCAACTTGAGGGGTTAATTTCAAATATTTTAAAATGCCCTCAAATTTTCACAAGATTCAAGTATTATTGAGAGACCTCAAAGTCACCCAGATAATGGCTGCGTTGAATGTAGATCTCAACCGGAGGGGTTAACTCCATATTTCTAAAGTTTCACTCAAATGCCTATCAAAACCTAAATTCCCACATAATCCAAATCTCTAGAAATTCTAAAATCCAAAAATATTTAAAACTAAAATCCAACCATCAACCACTTAAAGCACAAAATCTATCCACTATTCAAAATAGTTTATCGGGGTGGATAAATTAAAATTTACTTCAGCTCACATAGAGTCAATGCCTAGTCAAAAATATCACTAGGATCCATTCTCAAATAATCTCCTGCCAATAAGAACATGGTATGTATCCTCTAACCAGCAGTTTCACTGCCAAATGGCACTGCAGGATAAACGGTTATGACCCGGGGCCCTCTGAACCGAGTAGTTTTGCCACTAAATGGCACCACGAGATAGCGGTTATGGCCAAAGTTAATACGTTCATTAATGACATCAAATTCTTGAGATATGAATCAATAAGATATGATCGATAGGGCACAAAGCCCTCTATTAGCTAAAATGGATTTAAATTTGCCCCCTTAGACAAACATTCACCTAGGTCTACAAGGTACCCTTCGACGAAGCAACCCATGGCTGCAGACAAGGATCCTTCTGTCATCTTGGGTCGACTACCTCCTCTGACTAAGTAGACTAGGGACCATGATGGCCCAGGACGACGGAACCATATGATCTTAATCGGGTCCATCATCCATTCCCCCACCATCTGCTTTAAGTGAGAGATGGTGAAATTTCAAATTTTAAATATCCAATTCATGTACCCATGACCATGCTGCTACTATATGCCAGATAAAATATACTTTCTATATATCTGATTGACGACTAGCCTTAATCGAAAGTTCTCTCTCATGATTGGGAGGGGTAATTAATTATAGGGGCTTGCGCCTATAGGAAACCAAAACTCAGATCATAAAGTCCTCACAAAATGAGGGCAAAATCTCTATGTGTGTCTTATCTATAAACTCATCTGTCTTTTAAAATTTACCTCGAAACTTAATTATGTTAAAACTCCCCCGAAAAACAACAGGGGGAGGCTGGGGCTGAATTTTCGGAGCTCACAGATTTTTGGCGACTCTACTGGGGCCTGATTTCTCTTTCCATCTTTGGCTAGTCATCTCAGTGTTATGGTAGCAGCCATTTCAACCTGTATTTATAATTCTGAATCTTTCAAAATGATCATTTAACGAATCAAAGACTTGAATATTTTAAAATGACCATTCAACAAATTCATATGGCATTTAGCAGGGTTTTTAGATTTATTTTAATTGCTTGCTTATGCTGACTATTTTTTGTCTATTTTTATTTCTATGTTCTATGTAAGTCTCTGCATTTTGAGACTGTGGGGTAATGTATCAGATGATGATTACTAACCATTTACCTTTCATTTATGAGGATGGATCTACATAGCACTATATTTACTGTTCAACTGGGACGTGATGCTAGCATCTAACTAGCAAACACTGTGATCACTACCAAAAATACTGGTGCGACCATTCAGTTCGGTAGCATTGACTTCCAGGCAGTAGTTGCAGTCGTTGCAAGGACTGCCACAATTCTTGTGAATGGCATAAACACTTAAAGGCATACAAGGAGACTCCAACCTATTGGAGCCTCGACCTGTCACATACATCTGCTAACGCAGTGACCGACTATTAAAGCTGCTACACACCAGACGCATCTGCTAGCATCACGAACCACTGCTATTGGTGAAAATCCTCGTAAGAGGATCTCTGTATTTGAAAGGTTATCACAGCCTAAAGCCCCAACCGCTAAAAGAATTGTGACCGACGAGAGGATATCTGTAGTGACTACAAACACCACATCTCTGCCAATCGGGTTACCTATACCTGGGAAAAATATTGTTGAGGTTTCCTCATCTGGAGGAAAGTTAACAAGAAGGCAGAGGAGGAAGCTGAATGCTAAGATCCGAGCTCAGTAGTAACTCCTTGTCTACCCATCCAATCTGCCGGCCCGGGAGCCAGAAGTAACCATTCATACCCGGAATGGATTCATAAATTTAAAATGGGTGAAGAGGAATAGCTCCACTGGCGAGCTAAAGAAATCTTTCTAGGATCAACGATTTGAGGCCCCAGCCCCTCCAAAGAGAATGAACCTAAGACCTTATCCGCCTGAGTGTATCGAGTGCTAAAGATAGTAAAGGAGAAATGCCTGAAAAAGAAGAAGTTCCAAAGGCCATTGGTCATTGAGACTAGAAGGGTCCCCCCTAGGGAAAGGCAGTCGTCTGATTTGATAGCCAAAAGAAGAAGAAAATGACAAGTCCCACAAGGTGAACATCGGGGTATGACACCTGAACAACAAGTTCAGGGATCCGCATTCGAAAGGTCCCGGTGGAAAGGAAAAGAAGTCTGGAGGCTAAAGCCTCATAGAGAAGAAAAGGAAGAAAGAAGAGAAAGAGAACTAAATCTGGGCGTGACATCTGGTACTGCTTCCCCAAGATCTGCCCCCAACAATAAATAACGTCAAAAGTGGGTCCAAAAGAAGACTCACGATGATGCCCCTCCCGACGGTCGTCACCTGGGAGAATCCTCCGGGGGATCCCGTCGCTCGCCATCTCCTCCAAAGGAAGAGACGACCAACTTTAACCGTATTCCGCATGGTCAAAGAGATCTTCCTCCTAAATCAAGAACTGAAGATCCAGTGACACCGCCACTCGGAGATTCAAGTACTAGAGGAGGAAGGGGAAGATAATATAGAAGAAGAATAATACATGGAAGAAGGAATGGAAGAAATGAACGACACCACGAACATAGAAGTCGTCTACATGGTGAGGCACACCGATGCCAACAAAGAAGCCTATTACGACGACGGTGAAGGTGACGATCGTTGGCAACCGCCACCTAGGCGAGTACACCAACATCACGATGAAGCAGAGTCTACTGCCGGTAGGGGTGGCCAACCCTAAGGAGAAGATGAAGTGAAAGAGATTGAGGGGAATCCCCCCGATGATGAAAATGTCACACTCGCTAATATGAGAAGATAAATAAAGCAGCAAATGAGAGCCAAAGACGGAGAAATCTCTCAACTAAATGAGAAGATGACTGATATGATGACTCAGATAGAGGTAATGATGTAGATGATATAAATGACTATTGCTATCGGTACCGTGCCTAATCCTCCTGCCGATCCTCCAAACTTCCAAGTGCCTCAAGTCTTAAGAGTACAAGGCGCTCCTGAAGGTGGCCACGAGGTGCACCATGTCATCCGTCAGCCCACTCCGCAAAATATAGCAAGTACCTCTGAGCCTGTGACGGATACACAGTTAGAGGGAATAATCATGAAAAATATTAAGGCCATTATAGCTGTCGATCAGGAGGAGAAATTAGTAGGTAATGGTCATCCTTATCCGGCATAATACGATCAATTGCCGTACCAAAAGGGTATTCAGTCCCAAAGTTTCATACCTTCAATAGTAATAATAACCCTAGTTAGCAATTGGCACAATTCAATGCCACCTACGGCAACACAGGGGGAAATGACACCCTACTCTTCAGACAATTCATCAGTAGTTTGACAGTAACTGCTTTTGAATAGTATGTCGAACTGTCGAACGATTCTATAAAGATATTTGTATAGTTAGAAGCTATATTCATGAAGAGATTCGCTAGCGCGACTAAAAAGATCACGATTGCCGACCTCACTCTAGACAAATAAAGAAAAGAGGAGTCGATATTAAAATATATAACCTGCAGGCGTAACTTGAGCATGAGATGCGAGCAGCAGCTCGAGGAAGAGCACGCAGTGCAATTATTAATGAGAAATATTGATGATAAGATGCAATCATTTTTGTGCATGGCTATAATTACCACATTCCAGAATCTGCTAGATAGGGTGGCCAAGTTTAAGAAGTTAAACTTGTCGAGATCAGAAGGCCACTTCGACAAGCTCAAGAAGGCTAAAGCCCCAGATACTAAGAAGGGTGAAACCTATTCTATGTCCTCCCTTAAACTAAATAGGATGAAGTAGGTGGTTTATAATGCAGATAAAGGCAAGCAGCCAACGCAATATGAAGAAAAGCTAAAATAAGTCTACAACCCTAACCCTCAACCGAAGTTGATACTTGGAGGGAATGACAGGCCACGAACTTTTTAAGGCAGAGGGGATCACCCAAGGCAAGTAATAGAAACTGGTGATAGAATATTCCCATCTCTTAAAGATAAGATGAATAAGGAATATTCATTTAAAAGGGAGAGTATCGCTAAGTTATTTTGATAGGCGCTAAAAGAAGGTCTAGAATTGCCATAATACAAAAGGCCAGAAGAGTAAAAAAAATTGGTGACCCAAATTACTGCCCGTATCACCAAGTGCCCGGCCATCCCATCAAAGATTGCTACATCTTTAAGAATTGACTCGAAAGAAAATGCCGGAGGGGAGAGCTCACATTGTCAGATAATGTGTTGTCTTACCCTAGAAAGGAATAAACTCGGATAGTTACGACCTCCGCCGTACCCCCGGTTTAAGAAAGAAATAAGGAAAGGAGGCCAACTCAAGGAGAACAGTGGGAGATTACGGTCTCTAAGAAAACTGTGAAAATGCTGAAACGGCTTGATGGAGTTCCAGGTGTAAAGTAAAATTCTCCTACTAAGCCGGCGATAGATCTCAAGGCGCTACCGATAGTGCGAGCTTCTATTTCTAAATAATTCCCTAACCAAGCTAGCACCTCAAAGTCTGGAAAGGTGAAGTCCTCCAAAAAAAGACAAAACTAAAGAAGACCAAGGGGAAAAAAAATAGCAACCCAAAGGATTATCGACAGTTTGGATGAATACTACCAGACTGTAAGATGCCCTATTAAGCTTGTCGATTTTATGATGGAGCTCAAGGTTGAAGAGGCAGAAAAGGCCGACGAAGAGTTGCTCCCCATAGAAACCTATCGGGTTATTTCAATGACACCGGTGGCTTCAATCAAAAAGGAAAAAGAAGCACCCTCCGAATCATGTATGATGGTATCACTAATGGATTACAGTTCGGAGGAAGATCTGTATTTTCTAGAAGAAGATGGATTAGATCGTGATATCACTTCGCAAATGGAGCAGGTGAACTTGGACAATAATTCTGAATCAATAGATAAATCTCCAGATGCGATGATGGTCAACTTTGAAGAAAATGTATTGTCAAATGAGTTTGAGTAAGAGGAGATCGCCCAGGTGTAACTGAGAAGTGATAAAATGCTACCATCTCTGCCCAAGAAAGGAATCCCTAATAATGAAAAAGGGAAGGAGATAATTATAAACGAATATATTATCCCCAAAGACATGAAAAAGAAAGACACTTCAGCTAGAGGGATAGATTATAATATTTTATCTCACTTGAGAAAGATCCCTACATAACTTAGTATATATGACACTATGGTGATGTCTAAAGATCTTCGGGAGACTTTAATTCAGGCTCTCAAAGACCCCGAAAGATATGAGGCATATTTTGCTGAGCGTAATTTGATGGAAGTCTTACAGGCTCGAAATGAGCTAATCATTACTTTTGCTGAGGATGATATGATGCTTGGAACGACAGATCATAATCGCCCTCTGTATGTCACCGCAGAGAGTGACGGGATGATAATCAGCCGAATTTTGATTGACCCCAGGTCCTCTGTCAACCTTATAAGCTTGAAAGCACTGAGATTGCTCTGTCTTGAGGCAAGATAAGTTAATGGTACACGGCTTTAATGAGAAGGGGAAAAAGACCTTAGAGTCATTGATGCTCTCTTTAGTATTTGGAGAACTCCATACCGATGCAAAATTCCATGTGATTAATGCGAACACTTCATTTAAAGCACTTCTGGGTCGCCCGTGGTTGCATGATTACGACATGGTCTCGTCGAACTACACCAATGTATGAAGTATATTAGGGATGGAGAGGAGTTCAGAATCTCTAGTGATATTCGGCCCTTTGAGGTCCACGAGGTAAAAATCTATGAAGATGCTAGATACTTCATCCCTAAAGAATCAAAGTCATCGAGTTCTCTCGAGACTAAGGCAGTAAACCTAAAGGATGCAAAGCGGCCCAAAAAAGAAGATGAAAAGAACCCAGTGTGGAGAAAGAAGGCAACACCAACTCTTTCCAAGATAGCGATCACTCCTAGATCGAGAAAATATGTGCCTCACCTAGGGAGTGACACAGATGAGGATGAAGCTGCCCCGGTTAAATTCTAAGAAATATAATAATCAACAGCTAGGGGAAGAAGAAGATAAAATATTCAGACGATGACTACGACTATGAGTCTACCTACATGAATAATGTATGTGTACTCTCAAAAAGAATAGATAATCTAATAATTTTAGGTAATGAATGTATAATCATACGTGTTCCCCCACAATATTTCAAAGAAATTGTTCCTCGAGATGTGCATAATATCGAGGAGCTCGTAACATTTTATGTACCTCCCTTAAGAAAAAGGAATGGACCGGGAATCCTATTTTATAAATCTAGAGAGCGTGAGGAGGAAGGGAATAAAGACTGGCTCCACAGGCCCATCGAATATAGGGAATTAGTACTCACAAGGATGCCTATATTTAATACTAAAAATATCCAAAGGATGTTGCAGAAACAAGCCAGAATTCGTACTCCTGCAAAATAACTTCGCATCTATTTAAAGCTCTAGTATCGAAGAAATCCCCACATAATGCAAATAAAGGATATTCTCACAAGGAGATGCCTCAGATTCATTATACAGTAGCACCCTCAAAAAGCGACATGTCAAGCCATCACTTGCAGGGAAATTCAATCCAATGACAGTTCTGATGAAGAAATTTATGAAGTTGATGACTATGAGGATCAACCTGTAGAAGCTAGGCCTGCACCAAAGGAATTGGAAGATGGTGGACAGGCGGCTACTATGGATGAGTTAAAAGAAGTCAACTTGGGAACTGAGGAGGAGCCTCGCCCAACCTTCATTAGTTCCCTTCTGCTAGAAGAGCAAGTGAAAGAAATAAAGGAACTTCTCTATAAATTCAGAGATTACTTTGCCTGGATATATGCTGAAATGCCTGGCTTATCACCTGACGTAGCAGTTCATAGATTGGCTATTAAATCAGATGCAACACCTGTCAAACAAGCTCCAAGGAGAATGAGATTGGAGATTGAAGAACAAGTGATTGCTGAAACCAAGAAGCTTATAGAGGCAGGCTTCATCCGAGAAGAAAAATATGCCAATTGGATCGCTAATATTGTCCCATAAAGAAGAAGAATGGATAGATTCGTGTTTGTATTGATTTTAGAGACCTCAATAAGGCGTGTCCAAAAGATGACTTTCCGCTCACTGTATCAAAACTTCTAGTTGACAACACATCAAATTAGGATATATTCTCATTTATGGATGGATCATCGGGATATAATCAGATTAAGATGGCGCTTGAAGATGAAAAGCACACATCATTCAGAACGCCCATCAGTATATTCTGCTACACAGTCATGCCCTTTGGCCTGAAGAATGCCAGTGCCACCTACCAGCTGGCAATGATGCGTATCTTTGATGAGTTAATACATCAGAAGGTCAAGTGTTATGTAGATGACCTCGTCATCAAGAGTATGGACCAGAAAGATCATCTAAATAACCTAAGAATCATATTTGAGAGAATCAAAAAGTTCAATCTGAAGATGAACTCTCTCAAATGTGTCTTCGGGGTCTCCTCTGGAAAATTCCTAGGGTATGTCATTCTTCACCCAGGAATCGAGATCATCCCCAATAAAATTAAGGCGATCATTGAGATGCCACCTCTTAGAAACCTCCGTCAACTTCACTCCTTGTAAGGATAGCTGGCTTTCATTCGGTGATTCATATCGAATCTATCGGGTATGTGCCAGCCATTTTCAAAACTGATGAAGAAAGATGTTTGCTTCAAATAGGATGAATAATGTCATGAAGCATTCGATAGTATTAAAAGATGCTTGTTGAATCCACCCATTCTCGCGGCGCCAATTATGAGGAAGCCTCTTATACTGTATACAACTGCACTAAAAGAGTCCCTCGGAGTGCTATTTTTCCAACATAGCGAAGAAGGCAAAGAGAATGCACTTTACTATATCAGTTAGAGGCTAATCTAAGCAGAAATACATTATTCGCCTATCGAGAAACATTGTCTGGCATTGATTTTCACTGCACAGAAGCTCTGCCATTACATACTGTCTCATAAGATCACCTTGATATCAATCCTTGATATCAAAGATTGATCTGCTGAAGTTCTTAATGACAAAACCAATATTGACAGGTCATTTAGCCAGGTGGACAGTAATATTACTGTAATTTGATATTGTGTACATGCCATAGAAGGTAGTAAATAGGCAAGCTTTGATAGATTTTCTCGTCGCACATCTAATTTTAGCAGTCTCTCTGCTCAATGATGATTTGCGGATGAACAAATCATGCAGGTCGAGGAAGAGAAGAAACTACAATTTTGGGAGATGTATTTTGATGGGGGCATCGTCGATCAAATCTCCCAGACCTCTAAATCTTGCAAAGGCCCAAACTGGCATCGATCTCGTCTTTATAGAACTCGAGGGAGGTATCATGAGATTCTCGTTCAGTTTAACTGAACCTCAGACCAATAATGAAGTTGAATACGAAGCTTTAATAATGGGACTAGAGATTGTAATCAGTGTTAGGATCACAAATCTCTAAATCTTTAGTAATTCTCAACTTGTAATAAATCAAGTCTTGGGTATTTAGAAGATTTGTAAACTTGAGTTGGTCCACTACCACCGACAAACCCTCAAGATCCTAAAATAAGTGCCAAATGTTAGGATAGCTCAAATCCCTCGATGATAGAACGTAAAAGCAGATTGTTTGGCCAAATTGGCCAAGGAGCTGGCAAATGAAGACAAGTGGTTATCCATATTTATTACGATTAAAAATCACCGGGTCTTAGAGCCAGCAATCTTATAATTTCCATGGGCAGAGGGAATACCAGATTCAAGCCAGCAAGATACAACCCCGGTTGGTCCTCAACCTCCCCGATAGAGCATTACTGATGTTCAGCCAGAAGAACGCCATGTGGCCAAAAGGCATAGATCCAGCCGATATTCAGAGTCGTGGTTACATTGCTTAGATGTTGAAGTTAAAGATAATTGGAGGCAGTCATTCGTCAACTACTTCAAAGAAAGCAAACTCCCGATAGATAAATTTCTGGATACACAAATCAGGAAAAGAGCATTATGATATGCATTTGTCAGTGATACTCCTAAGCAGGTAAATAAGAGTCGACAAGGTTCAACAAATAATCAAAAAATATCCCCAAACGTCCGCATGGGCCATGGCGAGCATGTTTTAGATACACACGTAACATCTAGGGATGCTGCGCGGGTCAGTAAATAAAGTCAAATTTGAGCCTGATCATTCTATGTGGATGGATATGAGTTGACACAGCTCAAACTATCAAATAGATATACGGTCAGGGTATCGATCGAGATATCTATTTTATATGTTCATATTAGGCCTTCAAGGCTTATGAACAAAGAAAATTCACTCACAAAGATATAAAGCCTACGAACCCGATCCTTTATCGGCAAGTTGACAGAGCCGACTAGGTTTAACCAACAAAATATGATTGACCCCAAACACCCCAATGATGGCCATGTTGAATGCAGATCTCAACCGGAGAGGTTAATTTCAAATATTTTAAAATGCCCTCAAATTTTCATGAAATTCAAGTATTGTCGAGAGACCTCAAAGTCATCCATATGATGGCCGCATTGAATGTAGATCTCAACCGAATGGGTTAACTTTATATTTCTAAAGTTTCACTCAAATGTCTATCAAAATCCAAATTCCCACACAATCCAAATCTCCAAAAATTCTAAAATCTAAAATATTTAAAACTGAAACCCAACCATCAACCCCTTAAAGCACAAAATCCATCCACTACCCGTAATAGTTTGTCAGGGTGGACAAATTAAAATTTACTTTAGCTCACATAGAGCCAATTCCTAGTCGAAAATATCACTAGGATCCATTCTCAAATAATCTCATACCAATAAGAACATTATATGTGTCCTATAACTGGCAGTTTCACCGTCAAATGGCACTGCAGGATAAACGGTTATGACCAGGGGCCCTCTGAACCAAGTGATTTTGCTGCCAAATAGCACCACGAGATAGCGGTTATGGCTAGAGCCAATACGTTCCTTAGTGGCATCAAATCCTTGAGATATGAATCAATAGGATATGACCGACATGGCACAAAGCCCTCTGTTAGCTAAGGTGGATTTAAATTTGTCCCCTTAGACAAACATTCATCCTAGGTCTATAAGGTACCCTTGGATGAAGCAACCCATGGCTGCCGACAAGGATCCTTTTGTCAGGTTGGGTCGACTACCTCCTCTAACTAAGTAGACTAGGGACCATGATGGCCTGGGACGACGGAACCATGGGATCTTGATTGGGTCCATCATCTATTCCCCTACCATCCACTTTAAGTACAAGATGGTGAAATTTCTAATTTTAAATATTCAATTCCCATACCCATGACCATGCTGCTACTATATGCCAGATAAAATGTACTTTCTACGTATCTGATTGACGACTAGCCTTAATCGAAAGTTCTCTCTCGTGGTCGGGAGGGGTAATTAACTATAGAGGCTTGCGCCTATAGGAAACTAGAGCTCATATCATAAAGTTCTCACAAAATGAGGGCAAAATCTCTGGATGTGTTTTATCTACAAACTCATATGCCTTCCAAAATTTACCCCGGAACTTAATTCTGTTAAAACTCCCTGAAAAGCAACAGGGGGAGGCCGGGACCGAATTTTCAGAGCCCACAACAAAATGCAACATACCTCAAGCCGAATAACTTTCAAAATTGGGTCGTCAACTAAAAAAGACCCAAAGCAGCTCAAAATGGACTCTCTCTCTCTCTCTCTCTCTCTCTCTCTCTCTCTCTCTCTCTCTCTCTCTCTCACACACACACACACACACACACAAAAATATTAACCGACAACCCAAATAAAATAAATAGAATGAAATAGTGGTTTTAGATATTTTAAATATTAAAATTTGGCTTAGTGCTGCAGTGCCCCGCGGTGCTCACCATGTCGCTCCATCAGAGAGCCCATAATGCCACCGCGCCACCTCCAGTGTCGTCATGTTAAATATTTTGTCAAAAACTTGATGGCACTGGCATCAAAGTGTCACCAACCTAAGCACCGCAGCGCTCTAAAAGAAAAAAAAATCATATTTTCTCAAACATGCCAATAGACCTTAGGACATATTTTAGACTGCATGCAGATTCTCACATGCGCACAGGATATTCTCAGACATATGTAGAAGAGTTCAAATATAGAAATTTAACGAATTACCTTGAATCTGATTGGGTCAAAACAAGTTGAATGGTCCACCGACTTTAAAGGTATCACAACTCTTCCTCCTGAAAGATATCATCCTCAATATTTCAAAGCTCAAATCAGTAAAACCGATCAAGATATAACTGTCTCAACTCAGATTTTTTTCCCAAGTAGCTTCTCTTTTAGTTTTATTCTTCCACTGTACAATGACCATTGGAATCTGTTTATTTCATAACTTCCTAATATCATATGTGAGATTCTTTAATGTTTTTCCCTATAACTTAGTTTTGGACGTATCACAACCTCATCTGATAATATGCATCCAAAATCAGATGCCCACTTTCTCATAGAAGACACATGAAATACACTGCGTATGTTAGATAAGTGGTCAGGCAATAATAACATGTAAGTAGAACTACCAATCCTTTCAAAAACCTTAAAAGGTCTAATATACCTCGGACTCAACTTATTGATTCTTCCAAATCTACTGACATCCTTCATCAGGCTAACCTTAACATGAACAAAATCACATACCAGAAACTCCATAAAATGGTGCTTCAAATCATAATACTTTTTCTACCTATCCCACACCGTTGTCAATATATCTCAGATCAGATGGATCTTTGTTATAGCATCATCCAGCAAAGGTAGCCCTAACATTTACTTTTCTTTCACCTCTATCCAAGATAAAAGTGTCCTACATTCCATACAGAGCTTCATAAGGGGTCAAACATATGCTTGATTGGAAGATATTATTGTAACCAAACTCGATCAAAAGAATATAATTTTCTAGCTTTCGCAAAAGCCCAAAACACACAATCTCAAAAAATTCTTCAATATTTGAATAGTCCTTTCAGACTGTATGTTAGTCTATGGATGAGAAGTTGTACTGAAGTACAATATTATACCCATACCCTACTAAACACCTCTCCATAACGCATAACTTGGAGGTAAATCTGTCTTTATGATCATAGACAATAACCTTTGGAATACCGTGCAGTAGAATAAAGTTCTATATATAGATATGAGCCAACCAGTTATAGAATTAGTCTGTCAATTGAAATGAAATGCACAGACTTTATTGGACGATCTACTATGATCCAGGTCTTAGAAAATTCACAACAAAATCCATTATTACATCCTCTTATTTCCACTTTGGAATAGGTAACAACTATAGAAGACAACCAGGTCACTGATGCTCTGCTTTCATTAACTGACAAGATTTACATTTCGAAATAAAATCCATCATATCTTTCTTCAATTCGGGCCACTAAAACATACATTTCATATCGACATACATCTTGTTGCTTCCCATATGAATCGTATAGTCTGAATAATGTGCCTTATGCAGAACCTCGGTCTTCAGATCTTCAATAGTATATATTCTTGCACAATCTAACACCATAATCAAATATTCGCATTTTAGATTTCTTACCAGAATATAAAACCTGAAAATAGAAAAAAAAAATCATGGAATCATACCACAACAAGAAATCCACTATGAAAAAATGGGAGAAATTATAAAGATCTTCACGCTCACACACTCTTCTTCACTCTAAGCTCAACTCTAGTCTCTAGCTACACTCAACTCTAGTCTCTAGACATGAATACAAGAGTTTCCCCCAATTTACACATCTCTTCAATTGGATACAACTCTTAAAAACGAAAAGAAAACATACTCAACTAACTCGTATTGCAGTGATGTTGTACCCGCAATGCCTCGACGCTGAATTATCTGTCTCAAAATGAGTCTGCAGCGCCTCGGTGGCAAGCTCTCTTTCCACAGGGGATCCACACTGCCACAAACATTGTACTGACATGAAATCTTTTTTCGGTGACATGGTTCCCAACCCCTCAAGCAGGGGGGCATTGCCCCCTTGCGACCCACCAGTACACGTCTTGTCGAGCTCGATTGACATAATTGAAATATAGTCAATAGTATTGCCGGGTTGATCGACACAATAGATTTCACACAAAACTAACACTAATCTCATCAATTTGTCATGATTATTAAAATTAGGCCCTCTTGATTAGATGAATTGGGCCTGACACTAAGCAAATTTGGATCATAATAGAGCAATCATACACAGCTGTCTACCAAAAAATACCAAAGATTATGGTTAAATCATGTATTAGTGATCACAGGTTACCCAATTTGTTGATTAGTTGGCTAAAAAGCATTGATTGGATTATATATATATGATCGCGCCTGATCAAGGCGATTGTAATTCAGATCTTCTTCTTACCAATACAAATTTTCTCCCAATACTTATATTTTCCTTAATAATCTAATTTGATTTAGCGATCTGCTTTACACATTTCTCATCGTCTCCCTGGTCGGATCAAGTCCGATCCATGCCGGCATGGATGAGGCTCACGAGATCCTGCTGAGCTCTCTGAAGAGCTCTGGTGTATCCCTTCCCGTCGGTGTCTCCTCGATCAAGGATTCATCCTCGGCTGCTCTCGTCTCCATCTGCGCCCAATCACTCCGCTTGATCCTCGATTCTGAACCCTCCTCCTTTCCCACCTCGCTTCCTGCTGCAACAGCAGAGCGCTTCAAGATCTGCGCGCAACTCGCAGCGGCGATCAAATCTCTTGGTTACAGAGAGGAACTCGGCTTCCACCAGGTACCTCGATCACTCCATCGAGTCATTTTGCTAACTTTTCATTTTTTCTAAAGTGTGGACATTATCATGGTTTGTTGGGTACCTTATTCCACGCTTGGGCATCATGTCGGGATATAAAATGAATCTATCAAATTTTATACAAGAAAGCATTATCTTTTCCTTTGCAATCATGATAATATTATGACTTTTGGTACCTGTATTGTTCCTGCTGGATTTTGCGTTGGACGCCTTATATGATTACTGTTTTTCATAAAATTAGGAAGGATAGAGAGAAAAGTGATTACGTTTTGAGAGGAAAACCTATTGAAGATAATGTTTTGGAAATATGTTTAGGTATTTTGGGCATGAATCATAGAAATTGGAAGATTCGCCAATAGACCAGGAGGATAGAATTTCTATGAAAAAACGGTAATGAACACATTTAATACTCAATAGAAATGAATGGTGAATAAGGATTTAGAAAGCTGACATTGAATAGTTGGTATGAAGCGAAAATGGCTAGTTGCGCAATCAAATATAGATTACGTTTTTCTTTTATTGTGTGAAAAACTCTAAATGTTGCTCATGATTCCTTTCAAAATCATGAAGGCTTCATTTGGTGCTGCTTTCCGCTTTTCTAATGCTTAACCTTACGAATAGAATTTTATTGACCGGAAAGTATGTTTTGAAAATTCTCATTTTGCACATGCACCTTGTTTATGTCTTCACAGGCATATGAACTGAATTTTGAAGTTGCTCATAATTCTATGTGCAAACATACAACAACAATAACTGCATCAAGCCTTTATCCCACTTAAGTGGGGTCGGCTACATGAATCTTTTTTCTCTATTATATTCTTCTCTATTATATTCTGTTAAGAGTTAAATTCTCATTTAAATCTAATAAAGGTCATTTCTAATATTTTCTAACCAAGTCTTTTTAGGTCTACTTCTAACTTTCTTAACATAAGTCAAATCTAATACATCTACTTTCCTAACCGGGTCATCAGAAGGCCACCATTTTATAATATGGCCAAACCATCTAACCGGGTCATCAGAAGGCCGCCATTCTTCTCTCTCTAATCTTATCTTCCAGTAGAGCTACTCCAACCTTTTCACGTATATGCTCATTTCGTATCCTGTTTCTAAGAGTAAAGCCACTCATCCAATGTGCAAGCATAAATATTTTATTTCATATAGTATAACAAAAGTTCAGCATCAACATGGCTACACAAAATGAAGCCTGCATCAGTAAATATCCTATTTTCTAGGGAGAATATTGAGTATTAGATGCATTCCTCAACAAAAAATTTGTCAGGTTCTTTCAAAATAAATTGGTAAATGCTTGGAATTTTGCTACTTAGTTGCAGTTCATTGCTGATATGTACATGGAATACAATATAAATGTAGTACAAGTTCTCCTGGCAAACATTTTGAAAAAAGAATTTGGTTTATAAAGGTGCTTATTGCACGTTTTTCTTCTCTTTGATTTCGTGAATAGATGGACTCTCTCATGGAGAAACTCGTAATTTTATATGAAATATGTTGATTTTAGTTCATACAACGGAACAGAAGTTCATCATGATCACAATTGTGCCAAGCAAAGCCTTAAATGTTTTTCATCTCGTTACATTTGTTGCACCCTTGCATGTGGATAACATCATAGAGGCTACTTGATTCAGATGTTGTTCATATATGAATTTTATTTACACAACAATGTTATTCAAATAGCATTGTTGCCAACTAAATGCAGCAAACTTGGTTAAGTTTTATCTGCTTAAAGATTTCAACACAATTGGTCTTTTTTTTTTTTTTTTGCTTCCTTATCAAATATTACCTTTAATGAACTAGAAACATGTTTGCCTATAAATTTCTGAACTTGTAGGTATGCTATTTCAAAAAGAGATGGATCAATTGTAAATCAACATTCTTCTGAATTTATGCATTTTCTATGTTTGCATTCTGATACAGGTTGTGATTTTCTATTATATTCTTGTGATTTTTATTAGAGTATTTGAAAATGATCTTGCAGTTTCTTTACCCATCTGATGAGGAATCATATAAGTTGGTGAGATTTCTGGTCGAGAGGCTATCCAAAGAGTCTTCCGAATGCAAAAAAGTTGACACGATTAGGTCAGGCAAGTAAAATCCTGAAAATAGTAAAACTTGTACCAGTTGCTTCAGAGGTATATAAAAGCAACCAGCAGGGTACAGCTGTATCTTTAAAGTTAAATGTGTTGTCATATAGATTCTGGTATGCCCCAGCACAGTTAATCAGAAATAGTTCTGAATCTGAGAATTCAGGATCAAATTATAAAACGAACTTTTGCCAAGAGGGAACTTCTTCACATGATCCATCTGATGGAGATAAAACTTCATTTATGAACCTGAAAGAAAATGGTCTTTGCAACAAGAGCATGTTTCCATGGTGAACCATAATGCAAAATTTGTATTCAGCACTATGGCTGATGTTCATTTACATTTTTCTTTGCATCTGTGATCTTATGACACTCCTTACAAAATTTTATATTGGTTACAACAAAGTTTATTGATTTATGCTAGATCGATTTATGAGAGCTTAGTGTAGCATATTTTGATACTATAACTATTCTTATATTCATTTAAAACAAAAATGTTAGTCTTTTTTATGTTATTGATTTGTTATAGTACCCATGAAAATAATGAATGAAGATAGTCATTCCGTCAGCATGGTTTGTGGAGATGCTGGATTTGGATCTTCATCAAATATTACTCGGTTCCCAGACTAAAGGGTTTTTCGGTGGTCGGGAATGATGAATGTGATGAAAGCTATTAACCTTTCAGATTTTTATTTAGTATGCTTGAATTTTGCATTTTGTCTCAACTTAAGGATGTTTTTAACTTGTTATTCAGCATGCATCTCTGGTGTATCATGTGAAATATTAGTAAATTTCATTATACACTTTTTGCCATGCGGGCTGACATTTTTTCTATTGTTTGAATTCCTTTTGCGACAGTAAGATAAACACTAACTGCAGCTTTTAGGAAGAATGAGTGATTCATATAGAAGAGGATTAATTTGATGTAACGTGTTGATTTTTTGATGGTGGGTTAATATTCCTTTGTTATTAATGTATAGTTTAATGAAATAGGGAGGGGAGAGACTGATGCAATTCTAATCAGCAAGTTTAGCCCAAAGAACATAAATTTTCACAGGCCTATTAAGAGGAGTCGAATTGGACTTTAATGGAGTTGAATAAAACAAATTTTCAATCCTTTTTAAAGGTCATTTCTAGAATTATTTTATTTTATTTTATTTTTATTTATTTTAGTAGGTTCTATTATTTTATTTTGAATGATAATATGTTGAATTTGAACATTTGTTAGGATTGTATGAGATTAGATTTGCCTTCAAATAATTGGTCTTATCCTTATAATAGTATTTCCTAATCAGGGACCAATATTTTGTGATTGATTATCATTGATTGAAGTCATTGTGAGATCAATTGAGTGCTTCTCAGATTGAAGCCATGTACACAAATCTCTCCAAATTATCTATATAGAGCTTGTGGTCTCCTAAAATTTACGCCCCGACCTCTCTGCGATTCTTTTATTTTTTTGGGTCTTCGAGGAGAGTCTTAACGTTTAAGTTCCAAGGCAATTTTTTAGAAGGCAGATTGGGTATTGAATAATATATTACCCAGCGATTTCGCCTCATTTTGCGAGGACTTTATGATCTTAGTTCATATTTTCATAGGCGCAAGCCCCTATAGTTAATTACACATCCCGATAATGAGAGAGAACTTTCGATTAAGGCTGGTCGTCAAACAGATACATAGTGTCTAGCGTATAGTAGTAGCATGTTTAGGTATTTGAAAATTTAATATTTAAAATTAAAAATTCACCACATGGTACTTAAAGCGAATGGTGGGAGGGGGTGGGGGGGGGGGGAATGATGATGAACCCAATCAAGATCTCATGGTTCCGTTGTCCCGGGTCATCACGGTCCTTAGTTTACTTAGTCAGAGGAGGTAGTCGACTCAACCTGATAGAAGGATCCTTGTCGGCAGCTATGAGTTACTTCATCCAAGGGGAGACATGGGGTGAATATTTGCCTAAGGGGATAAATTTGAAGCCGGCTTAGCTAACAGATGGCTTTGTGCCTTATCGGTCATATCATATTGATTCATTACTTAAAAATTTAACGTCGTTGGGGAACATTCTGGCTCTGACCATGATCGTAATTTAATGGTGTTATTTGGCTACAAAATCACGCGGTCAGAAGGTCTCGGTCATAATCATTTACCTGTGGTGCCATTTGGCGGCGAAGTCACCAGTTATAGGACACGTACCACATCCTTACTGACAGGAGGTGATTTGAGAATGAATCTTAATGATATTCTCGACCAGACATCTGCTCTTTATGAGCTGAAGTAATTTTCAGAGTTGTCAACCTAGGCAAACTGTTGCGGATGGTGGATGGGTACTTTTGCTTTAAGTATTTAGATATTTTTATTTCAATTTTAAATATTTTGGTTTTTGGTGACTTCTAAGTTTTGAATTTTCACAAGAATTTGGGAGGCATTTTAAATGTTTGTAGTCCCCGTCGGTGGAGATTTTCTGTCAACACGGCCATCATCAAGGTATTTATGGGCAGTTTCATTTTATTAGTTGAACCTTGTTGACTCTGTCAACTTGCCGACAGAGGATCGGGTTCGTTATCGGCTTTATGCTTTTATTAGTACTTTTCCTTATTATAGACCTTGAAGGCTTAATATGAACGTATAAAACAAATATCTCAGTCGATGCTGCGACCGTATATTTGCTTGATAGTTTAAGCTGTGTTGAATCCTATCTATTCACATAGAAGGATCAGGCTCGAACTTAGGTTCATTTGTTGACCCGTGCAGCATCCTCAGACATCACATGTATGCATACATCATGCTCATCGGGGCTCATGTGAATATATACTTTTGCATGTATTTTGCATGATACATTTGATATGCAGTGTAGTGGCCCTACTACATTAACATAGCATACGGTGTATTTGCATGATATATATATATATATATATGTGTGTGTGTGTGTGTTTATATCTTGTATTTGTGCATTACTCAACCGTGCCTATTCCTGCATGATGTGTTTTGTATTTTATGTGTATATACATGATATTGCATGTTCATGTATTATCATTCCGTAATGCATTTTTCATATTGAATGACATGCTTGCATGATATATTTTGTATATTGTAATGCATGTGTGCATAGCGCATTTGCATATTAGTGTGATGCGCTGCTATAACATAATGTATTTTAAAATGCTAAATTATATACTTGAATAATACATTCTGCCTATTGCAACGCATGTGGGATGGCATTTTAAAGTGTTTGACACCAATCAGTTGTGTGAATGATTGTCATTTGAGTGCACGCAACGTTCTATTTAGAAGCCTGTAGACGCCTTTTGTCCTCTTGTACGAGTGTTGCAGATCCAGTGGCGTGATTTAACGGCATGTTGAACTTCATTTGATGTGCATTGGCGGTGTTGTTTAGCTCATTATGTCTTTTGCATGTTGTCATTTTCTTCAGTATTCAGCTTACAATAATGTATTTCTGTCGGAGAATACGTTGTACGACGCATCAGGAGTCTTCCACCCATCATTTGCAGGTGAGGTGATTTATCTGATGTGATAGTCTGGCATCGCAAATTTACCATCTCATTTTCTCAGTGGCCCGCAGTTTTTACAATCGATTCCTTGCTTTTTCTTACAGTTGAATCATAGCGTTGCGCTATGGGTCGCTTGTTGCTTATGGCGAGCGAAATATTGTATATTGCAAGCTTTGTTTAACGCTGTGTTTGGTTCAGTGCTACGTATTCAAGAGTCACTAGTTGTCGTATGTAGGCGAATTGTGCTCAGCGCGACTCTTCCAATATTACTTGTAAACGGGTCGTAGCGCTGCGCTACGGGTCATTCATGGCTTCTTGCATGCAAGATGTCATGCACTGACGAATTCCCTACAGTCGCTCGTAGATGCATGTATTTAGCACAGGCTCAACGCTTTTGCCTGCAGGCAATGTGTCGCACTCGCTGCAATCTTCTTACTCAAGCCTATAAAGAGTCCACCATACTTGCAATACATTCATTGTCGTTGTTTATAGACAGGACCGTTGTATGTATTGCAAACCTTCTACTGTTATTTGCGGGCAAGCTGTATTGAATGCAAATCTTCTAGCCCCACCCGTAGATATTTGCATTCACTACATTTCCTCTGCATCTTGCTTGTAAATATAGCATGTTGTGCATATGGCGAGTCTTCTACCATGGCCCGTAATTGTTTACATTTGTTACAAATCGATTATCTTTGCTTATAGGATACCGACGGATTTACTGAAAGCTTAATTTTTATTGGTTGTATGAATACCCTGACATTTATTGCATGCTGCCTGTGTATGTCTACAGGGAATACCACCATTTGCAGGCAAGTTTAGTATGTTTATTTGTAGCTCTATGTTGACTGTTGGCTGACTACATTCATTAACAATCTCTTCGTGCATGTTGGCTAGCAAGTCATTACATTCATTGCACATTGATTTTCAGTGTTTGTAGGGGATCAGTGTGTTTGCCTGATCTGGGTTGTTGCTAATTGTGCGAATACCTCAGCTTTTATTACATGTTGTTTGTTGTCACCCGTAGGTGGATTGTTGTATGCATGATGAGTCTATAACTTCTACCTAAGAGCCTACTACATTCGCTGCAAGCTTTTAAATTTTCTATCTTTCTCGCCCGTAGATATTTACATTCATTGCATACCCCTTGAGTGTGTTTGCAAGATATTCGCCATACAGTTTATCCAAGGTTATTGTTTATAGGAAAGTTGGTGTGTTCGTTCACAAGTTCACTGGCATTGATAGCAAGGAGGCTGACTTCTTCACAATTCTCTCGCTTTGCTTGTAGACATATTGCATCCCTTGCATGTCGCTCGTCAGTGCTTGCCGTCGGGTTGATATCGACTGCAGGGTGTTGCTACATTCCTTGTATATTACAATGATGGATTTGTTTGTGTTGCGTGTTGATGCTTGCAGGGAGATTGCTCTTGAATACACAATTGCACTCATGTTAGTTTTCTCGAATATGTTTGTAGGATGACTGTTAGTGTTGTTGTTTGTTGGTGCTTTTATTTTTAATTAGCATGATATTTTTCAATATTTATTGGAAACTTCAGATTATTAGTTGAAAGCAAGTCATCGTATTCTTCCACTACTTGCAAGCAAATTAATTCTGAAGTGTTGTTTACCACAAGTTGCTCATTTGTTCATTGATATTCATCACAAGTATTTCCTGTTCATTGATGTTCATCATAGGTTCTTATTTGCACATTGATGTTCATTTGAATGTTCATCACAAGTTCATTTAATGTTTGTATTTTAATTTGATTGTGCATTTTAGAGTTTAAAGTCTGGTTCCCTGTTTATTAATTTGAGTTCTATTCCCTCCATTTTGTTTCAGTCCATGTCCTCTTGTCTGCTCTGAATTTCGGCAACCTCCCCATGTCTCTCCCGTTTAGGAGAATTTTGGAGAACGGGGCCTTCCCACCATGCTAAGAAAAGTGTGTATGGTAGGTGTCGGATGACATTGCGGCCGTGGTTTTTACCATCCAAAGGAAAGCATGTATGGGTCTTCGAGGTACCTGTTTGAAAATACATAGTTTTTTCCCGCGGGCATAGAAGCATGTGCACCGGTATACTTAAGAGTGTTCTCGTCATGCTAAAAAATGTGTATAGGGCCTACTCGTCTCACCGTAAGCGCAGCACCGAGTTCCCTCCTACCACACTAAGAAAAATATGTATTGGTGGTTTTCCAGTGCGCCGTGAGCGCCGAAAACGAGGTTTTGAGATTTTTTAGAGTTTGAGACATTTATACCTTCGTGAGATGGCGGCGGCGATGATGATGAATAGAATCTTTCTTTTCTTTCTGCCTTTTTTTCTTCTTTTCCTCTTCTTCTTTTTTCTTTTATTTTTCTTGCCTTTTTCTTTCTTCTTTTTTATAATAATACTAATTATTATTATTATTATTATTATTATTATTATCAATAATAATAATTATAACAACAATTAATTAATAATAATAATATAATATAATATTACAAAATAATAGAGGGATTTTACTTATGTGTTGGTCGAGTTGCACATCGGCCAAGGCGGTCCAAGGCAACTAATGAGCTTGAAGAGAGGAAGTGAAAGAGAGGGGCTGTTTTGGTAGAGATTGAAGCAGGTAGTGTTCGGCTGGATCTTAGGGATCAGAAGGCTAGGAAGTTCAGATTGTGTGTGGTTGACGAAGTGGGGGCTTGAGGGTTGAAGGAGGCCGGCGGATCGTGCTGCTGAGATCAGATAGGGGGTTGGGTAGTAGAAGCATGAGGAATAGGTCGAATGTGGTTTTGATTCACGTGCGGGATCGAGCTACAGGTGCGGGTGGCTCGGGAGGTCCAAATGGTTCAGCCTGGAGCATAATGATTGGATAGGGAGCAGCACAGTCGTGCGGTTCGACGTGAAGCTGGACAGGTGAAGCGGGGTGCTCGATTTGGAGGTCGGACGATGTTGATAGCAGTCGAACAGTTGATTCGGCCTGGAGGCGGGTGACGGGCTGGACAGTTGGAGGAGCTGGGGTTTGGGATCAGTGGGATAGGGTAAATCGAGTGGAGGAATCGAAAGATAGGGAGCTCGTGGGCGTCGGATTGGATGGCAGTAGTGGCTGGCAGGTGTCGGCTGGTTGTGATGAGGGATTGAGGTGTTCGGTTCACGAAGGTCAGTCATGGGACTTGGGCAGAGGAGCTCGGTTGAGGTCAGTGGATGTTGGATGGGAGGATTGACGGGTTCAAATAGGGAAGAGGGAGTATGAGATCGGCGAGATCTGGGTTTGGGGAAGTTGAATTGTGATTGTCTTCGTGTGTGGGAGTGTTCGGCCGAAGGTATTCGAACATAACGGGAAGGATCTGGTGGTCGTGGAGTTCGATCACGAGCTCTCGTGTACAGGAGGTCGGAAGATCAATCATTCGAGCGTGGAAGCAGGTGAAATCTATAGAGCTTGAGCGTGGAAGAACAAAACCAAATGAGTAAGGCTTCGTTCTTGTTTTAATAACGTGGCCGAGTGGATTTCGCGACTTGGGCAAGAGATCGTGCAAAGAAATGCGTGTGACATTGGCATCGACGTCGAATAGAGGTACGAGTTGTACTTTTTAAAAATTAATTAATAATAATAATGCTACTATTATTATTATTATAATTATTTTAAAACGACAGAAATTTTATTCTTGCCTTGATTTGTGTGCCATTCTTGAAAAATGCGTGCGCCGATTTCCACGCATGAATTTCTTTAAGCGAAATTATGGTCATTCTTGGATATTGTAGATGTTTTGAATGCAACGGCGAAGTCCGTTTCGCAATCAGACGTCGTTTGGGCAGCGTTGCGCATCAATTTTGGGTGTTGGCCATCAATTTCGACCATTTTTTGCTCGATTTGACTACGAGGGGCTTCCTCTTTATCAAATTCGACGCTCTGATCGCAAGTGCACAGTCCGTTCAGCGATCGGAGGTCGTTTGACCACTTAAGTAACGCATCGTGCTTGCCGACCGTCACTTAAGTTGTCAATTTTTGTTCTTTTTGTGTGTTTTTAATGTATGGGTCAATAGAGCTATTCTTCTCCCCATCTCCATTAGAGAGGGAGTGATTAGACAACCACAACTCTTCTATTTCTATTTAAAAAAGTCCTTTCCCAGACTATAACTACCTCTCTTGTTATACTGAAGGAGAGAAGTATTGTAGTATTATAACAATTTTTTGGAGTGTTTTGTAGTAAGTCTTCTTTTGCTGATCTTCTTAATGATTCATAACTTAATATTTTTACGGTTGATCCATATGAACTTATTTCTATTGCTTTCTTGTTACTATTTTTTTGGCTATATGATAGGAAATACTTGGATTCAAGTATTCCTATCGATCCGGAGGAGGAAAAACAGCAGAAAACTGCTGTTTTCAGTCTTGGACAGCAGCCAAACACAGGGAAAACAGAGAAAAATAAGGCAAAACTGAAAGAAAAAATCACACAAGCACTTGTATTTCACTAGTAGATGCAAGAAAGCAAATAAAGATACAATGTTCTTCGATCCGAGAGAAGAACAACTCTCCAATCTCCGGCAACACCAAGAGCCCAAGACAAGAAACCCTAGATCTCAATTTTCATTCAAAACCAAGATATCCCTCTCTCCCTCCTAATCCCCCTAATTAACAATAAAGGATTCCTACAAAATACCTAAACAGCCCTTTGCATTCAAATTTTTCCCTCCCACACAATCAAATCAGCCCCAAGTGGGGCCCACCTTGTCCGCCCCCCCCCCCCCCCCCTTGCTGTGTTTCGGCGCCTGGAGTAGACCAGGACCGGTCCAGCTGGCCCCTCCTGGGCTAGCGTCTGCGTAATATTACACCCTTCCCAAAAACTCACCTTGTCCTCAAGGTGAAAAGAGGGGAATTGCTCTTTCACTCTTTCAAATGACTCCCAAGTAGCATCGAAATCAGGAAGGCCTCTCCATTTGATCAGCACTTCTTTGTTGCCCATTTTATCTGGTCGGACTCCTGCAAGCTCTAGTGGTTCTAAAACCACCTCTAAATCTTCTGTCATAGTGGCTGGTAGTTCTGCACTCGCTGCATGCTCCCCTATTGCTCTTCTTAGCTGAGACACATGGAATACTGGATGTATAGTGGCTGAGGGGGGTAACTTTAATCTGTATGCCACTGCTCCAATCCTATCCAACACTTCATAGGGGCCAAAGTACCTCGATGCCAATTTCTCATTCCTCCTTCTAGCCACTGTCCTTTGTTTGTAGGGTCGTAGTTTCAGGAACACCTCCCCCACTTCAAACTGCACGTCTCTCCTGTGTGAGTCCGCTTGCTTCTTCATGATTTGTTGTGCCCTCATCAGATGTCTTTTCAGCTCTTCCAGTATCTTGTCCCTTTCCTCTAGGTACTGCTCAACTAACGATATTGGTGTACTATCTCTCCCATAGTGCACTAGGTGTGGAGGGTCCCTTCCATATAGTACTTTGAATGGAGTCATCTGGGAAGCGGAATGGTACGAAGTATTATACCAATACTCAGCCCAAGGCAGCCACTTTGCCCACATCCGTGGGGTTTCGGAAGCAAAACACCTCAAATAGGTCTCCACGCTTCGGTTTACCACCTCCGTTTGCCCGTCCGTCTGTGGGTGATAGGCGGTACTTCTCTTTAGAACCGTGCCCTGCATTCTGAACAGCTCCCTCCAGAACTGGCTGAGGAACACTTTGTCTCGATCCGACACAATCGATTCAGGGACCCCATGTAATCTCACCACCTCCCTGATAAAAGCTGCAGCTACTGACACTGCGGTGTACGGATGTTTTAAGAGGATGAAATGTGCATACTTACTAAGTCTGTCAACCACCACCAAGATGACTGTGAAGCCCTCCGATCTTGGTAAGCCATCAATGAAGTCCATGGACATTTCCTCCCAAACTCTGTTTGGAAGTGTCAATGGTTGTAGTAGTCCTCCCGGAGCCATGGCCATGTACTTATTTCTCTGGCACACTTCACACCTTGCCATCATCTCCTCCACATCTTTATGCATCCCCTTCCAGTAGAGCTCGGATGCTAGCCTCATATATGTCTTCTGAACTCCTGAATGACCTCCAACTGCGCTGCCATGAAACTCCTGCAACAAGTGGGGAATGTGTATGGAAGTCCGTGGCATCACAAACCTCCCCTGATACAATAGTCTCTCCCCCTCAATGCAGTAGCCCGGATGACTACTCTTGTCCTTCCCCAAATCCTCCCTGATCTTCCTCAACTCTTCGCTCAACTTACTTTCTTCCTTGATGGCCCCCCAATCTACCATCAATGGAATTGACACAGCTAATTCCTGTAGCTCCCCTACACATCTGGATAAGGCGTCGGTTGCTTTATTTTCCAAACCAGGCTTGTATTGGATCTCAAAATCATAGCCTAGTAATTTGGATAACCACCTCTGATGCTCCTCGGTCACCATCCTTTGCTCTAGCAGATATTTTAAACTTCTCTGATCAGTCCTTACAATAAAATGCCTTCCCAACAGATAAGGCCGCCACTTCTGAATAGCCAATACAATGGCCATTAACTCCCTCTCATATACTGACTTCAATCTAGCCCTGGCTGACAGCACTTGACTGAAGTATGCAATTGGCCTATGGTTCTGCATCAACACTGCCCCCAGCCCATATCCCGACGCATCAGTTTCCATTACAAAAACCTGGCTAAAATCTGGAAGTGCTAATAATAGAACTGTAGTCATAACTTCCTTTAGTTTCTCAAAAGCCCGGGTTGCTGCCTCTCCCCATAAAAACCCATCCTTCTTTAGTTGCTCAGTCAAAGGCCATGCGATAGCACTGTATCCCTTCACAAACCTCCTGTAGTATCCAGTCAACCCCAAGAACCCCCTTAACTCCTTTAGGTTTCTAGGTATTGGCCACTTCTGCATTGCTTCTATTTTATTCTGGTCTACCGCCACTCCTTCTTGGAATACCGCGTGTCCCAAGTACTCCACACTGGCCTAGGCAAAGCTGCACTTCTTCAGGTTGGCTTGTAACTGATGTTCCTGTAACACTCCCAAAACCACCTTCAAGTGCTCCAAATGCTCCCCTTCAGTCTTGCTATACACCAAAATGTCATCAAAGAATACTAGTACGAACTTCCTGAGGTACTGCTTGAAGATCCTGTTCATCAAGGATTGAAAAGTAGCAGGTGCGTTAGTCAAACCAAAGGGCATTACCAGAAACTCATAATGCCCTTCATGTGTTCTGAATGCTGTCTTGGGAACATCTGCCTCCTTCATTCTGATCTGGTGGTATCCGGACTTTAAGTCCAGCTTGGAAAATACCACTGCCCCAAATAGCTCATCCAATAGTTCATCAATCACTGGAATTGGGAACTTATCTGGTACAGTGCCCTTATTCAGAGCCTTGTAATCCACACAGAATCTCCAACTCTCATCCTTCTTCTTGACCAGGAGGACTGGACTAGAGAAAGGACTTACACTTGGTCTTATGATCCCAGCCTCCAGCATCTCCTGGATCAGCCTTTCAATCTCATCTTTTTGGATCTGAGGGTAACGGTAAGGGCGGACGCTGATCGGGGTCTCCCCTTCCTTCAAAGTGATGGCATGCTCCAGCTCCCTCTGCGGTGGCAAACCCTGTGGAGGTTGAAAAACCTCCCTGAACTACTGTATGACCGGTTGCACTTCAAGAGGAATGTCTCCCTCTTCCCCCACACTGACTTTCTCCAATCGTTGCAGCTCCACCAAGTATCCACCCCCAACCTTCTGGATGGTTCAGATCATGGACTTGAGAGACACCCTCGTCCTAGACAGGCCGACATCTCCCTGTATCACCATTCTCCTCCCCCCCCCCAATTACCAGTTCCATCCGCAGTTCTCCCCAGTTTACCTTGGTCTCTCCCAAAGTTTGCAGCCACTTCATCCCCAAAATCACATCTGTACTCCCCAATTCTAAGGGAAGAAAATCCTACCTCACCTGTATTCCCTGAATAGTCAGCACCACTCCCCTACAAACTCCTCTACCCATTTCTACCTTTCCAGTGCCCATCATTATCCCATAACCTCCTATATCCACTAACTCCATTCCAAGCAGCTGAACAATTTGGGTGGAAATGAAGTTGTGGGTTGCCTCACTATCTATCAACACTACCACTTCATGGCCAGCTATCACCCATTTAACTTTCATAGTGTGACTCGAAGTGAATCCCACTACGGAGTTCAGAGAGACTTCTGCCACATCCAGGTGCAACTTCTCCTCCTCCTCTTCTGACCTGCTCCCACCTCCCTCTTCGTCTTCCTCATCTTCACAAACGAGGAGAACCTGAAGAGTCCGGTCTTTGCACCTATGACCCGGCATGTACTTTTCATCATATCGGAAACACACCCCCTTTGCCCTCTTCTCCTGTAACTCCTTTTCAGTCAGCTTCTTGAACTGTCCTCCATTTCCTCCCCCTCCCATCTTCTCCTTCTACACTTCCTTCAAACTCCCTGGGGTTGGCCCCTTGGAAGGTAAGAAGGTGGTCGTCATTCTGTATGATCCCCCCGAGTAATTTTCCCGGGCTCCCCTTTCTGACTTCTTCTGATCTTCCACCAGCTGTGCCAGTTTCATAGCTTTCCCAAAATTCCTCGGCTCCAACACTCTGACTGCTGATCGTATCTCCGGTTTCAGCCCTTTCATGAAGTTCCCTTCCAAAGCTGACTCCGAGATATGATCCAACTGGCTGGCCAAAAACTCGAACCTATCGCGGTAATCCGCCACGGTCCATTCCTGAGTCAGGGCAAAGAATTCCTCATAGAAGTCACCTCCCCCATCGGCTCGGAAACGCTCTAGTAAGCATTCTTTGAACTCTCTCCAGTTCCGGATAGGCTCCCTCCTGTCCCACCATTGATACCATGCCAGTGCCTTTCCCTCCAAACACAGACCTGCCGCCGTCAACTTCTCCTCCTCTGTCAACCCGTTGACGGCAAAGTATCGTTCCACCTTGTATATCCATCCATGGCCATCCTCTCTCTCAAAGATGGGCATCTTCAGTTTTCTCACCTTGGGATCTCCTCCATATCCTCGGTATCCCCCGTATCCTCCCAATCCTCGAGGAGGAGGTGCTCCCCAAGTGTCCCGATCATCACTCCGGCGATTATACCTGAACCCCTCATCGTAGTCCCCCCTTCTATCTTCAAAATCAGTGCCTCGGCGATGGAATTCCTCCCTTCTCCCTTCAAAATCAGCACCTCGGCAATGAAATTCCTCCCTTCTCCCACCAAAATCGGCACCCCTTCTGTCATATCCCATGCTCATCTCCTCTCTAGAGAGCGGTTTTAGAGGAGGCATGTCGTTCTCCCCTTCCAGGATCTCCACCTCCGGCATCTTCCTCCCCCGGGACGAGTTCGGATTTCCTCCTACGCCATGGCCGTCGGTGGTCTCTCTTATTTCCGATGTCGCCGGATTGGTTTTCATTTCCAGTAGTTTCTTCATCATCTCCTCCATAGCAGAAAACCTCCCTTCCAACCTTTCATTGTTGGTGGAGATTTCAAGGAACTTTCCCTCCAAATCTGATTTCAGTTGTCCGAACTCGCCTTCCAATACTTCCACCTTCTTTCCGGTCATCTTTCCTTCCACGAAAAATCGGAAAACTTCCTTCGAAAGCCCCACAAAACCCGCTGAAATTTCTGTTTTTCAGCCACCAAAGGTCCCACGACGATGCTCTGATACCAATTTGATATGAAATACTTGGATTCAAGTATTCCTATCGATCCGGAGGACAAAAACAGCAGAAAACTGCTGTTTTCAGTCTTGGACAGCAGCCAAACACAGGGAAAACAGAGAAAACTGAGGCAAAACTGAAAGAAAAAACCACACAAGCACTTGTATTTCACTAGTAGATGCAAGAAAGCAAATAAAGATACAATGTTCTTCGATCCGAGAGGAAGAACAACTCTCCAATTTCCGGCAACACCAAGAGCCCAAGACAAGAAACCCTAGATCTCAATTTTCATTCAAAACCAAGATATCCCTCTCTCCCTCCTAATCCCCCTAATTAACAATAAAGGATTCCTACAAAATACCTAAACAGCCATTTGCATTCAAATTTTTCCATCCCACACAATCAAATCAGCCCCAAGTGGGGCCCACCTTGTCCGCCCCCCCCCCCCCCCCCCCGCTGTGTTTCGGTGCCTGGAGTAGACCAGGACCGGTCCAGCCGGCCCCTCCTGGGCCGGCTTCTGCGTAACACTATGACAAGATTACGGGAGGTTATAGTCGATATATTTATGTGATTTAAATAACTAACTATAATCCTAAGTTGATGGAAGCTACTTTCAAGTTATTCTTTTTTTGGTTATTATAAGTAGGCTTTTGAGGCACACACATAATTGATCAACTTTTGAATAAAATTTATATTTTGATATAAAATTCCTCACTGGTTGGGGATCCAATCTCATAATATAAAAGATTTCAAGTATGTTATCTCCTTAGACTAGTTTGTGAATTACTTTGATGATGATTTATTCTTCTTCTTTCCCTTTTTATTTGTCTTTCTTTTTGTTAAAAGTTCTATCATTTGATTAAAAATGAGATTCTGTTTAACCAAATTTGCTACAATTTAATTTTTTATCAATTTATTGAATTTCAATCAATTACATGGCATTCTTAATCATTATTATAGTTATAAATTTCTAATTAAATATATTAGGTATTTCTTTTGAATTGATTTCTATATGTTTCCATTTTTCATCAAAGTAGCAAATAGTTATTTTTGAATAATACCTCATGCCCTGCAAATTTTGCATGGTCATTGCATATTTTTCCATATCGCATATTAGATCTACATTAGACTTAGATCCTAATACTTTCTACATTGATTTGGTGTTAGAATTTATGGTTGTGTCACAATGTCTTTTAAATGTTGGATATAATACCATGGTCAGCTAACATAACAAGAAAAAAAACAAGTATTTAAATGGAATTAGCTTAATCATGATTCTCGATACTTGTAGCATAGATTATTATTGAGTTACAAGTAATATTCATGTATTTGATGAGAAACATAATCCTCTAGTTCTTCCATATTGAATAGATAGCTTGGAGGGATTATTTGACAGTAAGGTAAGTCAAATTTTAAAAAAATATACTTAGGGAAAACAAAATTAGTAGGATTTGGTCAATTTTATTTTTTTTTTAGTGTTTTAAGTAAAACCTATATTGACTTAAAGTAATATAAACGGAAAGAACAATGTCTATTATGCTTGAACTATAGAGATCAACTGCATGATTAATTTAGAAGTTTTAAATAAGGTGAATATAATCTCCTTGAATGCTTTCTTAGATTTGAAAGTTTATGACAATTTTATTTACTTAAAATTATTATATTATTAATATATATTTCATTAAAATTCTTAAAATATAAATAAAGTATTAATTGAGCTAGAATCTCAAGTACAATATATAATTAGAGCTTTAAAGTTTAATTAATCGAATTGATATACCTCCAAAAAAATTACTTGATCAGCACAACTCTTAATACTTTTTTTTTTAGCCTTTTGGAATTAAATTATGGATCATCCAAATACCGATTTCACCAAACTTATAATCAAACTAAATGTCTCGAAAAGATAAACCCAAGGACTCAAAGGTGGTCTGATCTAATGTCAAATGAGCACAAATCAAGCACATGAAGTATGGTTGAAAATTTTGAGACTTTAATTGGAGGATCAAACAATCTTGCATGCTTTCAAGCAAATCGAGCAGTTTGACTAGATGAATCCAATGAGCTCAATATCATGCAATTATGAGGTCATTAAGATGCTTAAATGCACCATAAGTGGATTATGATCAAAGATTCAAAATGAGCTGTTCGATTGAGTGTAATGAAATTTAGCTAAATTTATCAAAATACTACTTCTAAAATGCTATATATAGACTCCCATTCTCCACATAAACGGGATCTAAATTAGAGATTGAAGATAACTTGGAGATATGAAGAACTCTAAAGCTCTACCCGACGTCCAGCAATAGTTGTCCTGTGACTACCATCGCTCGACTGTCGTTTTCTGGCCACCATCATCTAACTGTTGTCATTCGGTCATTATAATCCATTCAACATCATTCGACCGTCATTGTCCAATTATTGTTGCCCACCGCCATCCCCCAATCGTCATTATCATCCTTCAAATACTTTTCTCCCACAATCTCTACTATAAGAGAACAAGCAAGTGCTTTCAACTTTTTAATACCGTTTTCTCCAATTGTGGTGAAGAGCGGATTTATGTAGCTTCAAGTACATAATGAATTATTTCAACTAACTAGGCCTTATAGTTTTTTTCCCTTCTTTGATTTTTCACATAAAAACTCTAATGTCTCATGCATTCTTTTCTTTTATCTGTGAGTATGTTGGATCTTTATGCAAATTTAGGATGTAAAGTCCTCTCTCCACCGCTATGAATTTTCTAGCACATAATAGTTTGGCCCAATATCCTAACAACACTAGTTCAATGACCTGATAAGAGTCATACCAGTAGTAGTGGATTTTCTTGTAATCATGCAAGACTAGGCCCCCCCAACCTTGGAGTATCAGATACGCAGTATTGAGGAACAACATGCTTGAATCCTTCCATTAAACATATAAATTCCCACCAAAAGGTGCTAGGGACTCTATTGTTTTCTGTTATAAAAAAATTATCACTGCAATAGAAAGTATATCATCTGTTCTCTCTCTTGGATTTGGCAGTCAATATATAATCCATTGAGCTACATATCCAAGAACTTGATGCAAAGGTGAAAAGTAGGTAGCAGAGTTATGGGATTGAAAACAAGAGGTAGGGCGTGCTTTTATTTTGGCCGTAATGATTTTTATTGCATATGATAGTTAAAGCTTTTATCATGTGTTTGATTTTTTGTGGCTAAATGGACCACGACTGTCCGTGTAAAGGAAGTTCTAGGGGCTAAATTTTAATGTATAATCGCATTTCTGAGTTTCTTATACAAGATACAGCATCTAGCATACACTATTTAATCATCCTTATTTAATATCATGGTCTATTCTGTAGCATTGTCTGCGACTCCAAGAATTGAACAATGATATAAAAGTATCAGTATTATTTTTGTTTTCTTTTGTACAGTAGGTCTAGTATTTTACCCTAGCTTCTCTAAACTTCAATCTTTTTCTCTCCCAGCTCTTTGTTTTGTCTAAAACAGTTGTACGTGTATAGTTCCTTAAATTCTTTTCTTGTTACATAATAAATTTTAAATGTTCACTCAGCTCAATGTTTCCATGCTTTCTTGAATTTGAATTGTTTCCTCCTACCCTGTAGTTACTTGCGTGTGGAATGCTTAGGTTTTTTACTCCCAGTTATAATACTAGTTATGTGATTTACATACTTTTTAATACCTGTTCGTCCTAAATGCCTTTATTTTTGTTCTAATTTGATTGTCTGCAGCACTCACGTTTTTTTTTTTAAGATGAATAACCATAGATTAATAATGTGGCACGTGGCACTATGTGTGCTATGTCCGATTTCTGGTTGCTATAGTAAGAATGTGTAGATTTATGAAATGTAAGCCTAATGGTTAGTTGAATATTTAAAAAATATTAGCGGTGGTTGAAATAAGTGTTTTTTTTTGTTGACATTGTTTTTGTCATACTGTTCTTGTGAACACTTTCCTGATCCTATATTTTAATTCATTCATGAATGGCAGTGAGAGTTGAGCTCAAGTTTCTATGTTGCAGAAATGTTGCTGAACACTCACTAACAGAAAAAAGGATGAAGCTTGAGCACACATTTTACTCTGAGCAACCGGAAGTTCAAGAAAAGCTTATCCAGTTAAAAGAAATTGAGGAAGAAATAGAAGCCACATTGACTGAAATATCGAAGCGGTGAATCTCACTTATAACATTGTCATATCATCTGTGTTGATATAAGAGCATACTATGTAGACTATGTTCAATTCATCAAAATAAAATTATAAACAGCCGATGTGAAATAACCATTAAAGGCCATGATACTTTAAAATTTTGAGGATTAGATTTGATCTGCCTAAATCATCTGATTGAGGAGAAGGAAAAAAAAATTGAAAATCACACTGTAGCACGTTCAGTATAATATTCATACGTCCATGGTATAATGGATAATTTTTCAGCTAAGAACATGATAGATGAAAGAAAAGTCAGTTATTTTCTTCTTTGCCTATCAATGTTCAGATAATTATCGTAATTCAGCTCTTCTCCTTCCTCTTTCCTTTGAGAAGTATACATTTTTCTTTTGGTTAATTTTTTTTAGCTACACTTCTTTTCATCTTAAGCTTTGAAGTTATTTTTTCAACAAATTGGCTAGGAGCAAATACTGATGTAAAATGTTCCTGTCTTAGGTTAGGAGCAAATATTGATGTAAAATTGCTAGAAGGGAAAAGTGGTTAGGCCAACTCTTACAAAGTTGGAAGTTGTTAAAATAGTAATATCTAGAAAGAATCAAAGCTAATGCAGTTCTGGATATAATTAAAAGAGAGAATCATTCATATGGATGACAAAAAAAAGTAGTAGCACACAGATAATGATTATGATGTTGTTTTTCTTCTAAAGTTCAAAGTTGTTCAAAATATTCCATGATTTTGTACTGACATGCTTGTTCACATGCGGATAAGCATGCAATCATTCATAATTTGAGATATTAATGTATAGCCGTTTTTTTTCTTTTCCCTTTTTTGTTGTTGAATTGGCAATTACATGTATAGATGTAAACCTAGCATCCTAATAATTTCTTTTGAATTCTGCTTTTTTAATTCAAATATTAATATGTACTTGTCCTTGTTAGAGAGGCAGAACATCTGGATCTTCTTGCAGAGTTTGAGGAGCAACCCAAACTTCCTTGCAGAAAATCTTACATTGAACGCATTACTGAGATTACAAAGAACAGCCGTAAACTAGATGCTGACATCAAACAAATCCTTAAGGAGACACGAGAGCTTCAATTAGAGAGTAATTTGATACAGGAACGACTTCATAGGACACATGCTGTGGTTGACGAAACTATCTTCAGGTATGGAGTTTGTCCTTTTGGTGACACCCTTTCCCCTTGGTAATAGTTGATTTTATTGAATCATAGTAAAATAATGATTACTTATATTTGAAGTAAAGATGGTTTGTTTTAGCAGGCTGATGTACCTTAGGGATGGTCTTATGGGTTTTTAGTGAGACATTTGTAGTAGAGTGAAATGTGAGGAATGGAACATTACCGAGATAAAATAAGATTTTCTCCTGGTAGTTAACTTATTTCTCCACATTCCCTGACAAACTGAGCCAGTTTTTTGCTTGATATTGTTTCACGGAACTCTAACGCCCTGCCTGAAGTGTAATACTGTGGGAGGACATGGACCGTTGCATTTGTAAAGAATGGGTATTGATTTCTGGCCATTAAAGCTTTACCGTTGAATTTGCAGCTTGAATGTTAATTCGTATGTCCTCAATGCTTCACAAAATCAACGTCATGAGCCTTGCAGCAAGACTATTTTTATATAAAACGTAAAGCTTTGAATGTGTAAAATATTCAAGTCATAACAAACTTGTGCTTCTTTTTTTTCATCACTGACTTTTGCTTCATTGTGGCTGCATTTATTAGGAACTTCATCATCAGCTCGTCATGGATTTGCCCATCAACTTCTACTTACATGAATTGGGATCAGTCTTAAAAGTTCAAGCTCAAGAATATCTTGTTTTGATAAACTCGACCTGACTATCTAATATTTATAATACAAGAAGAAATAACTCACAAACTCTCAAGCTTCTCAAGTCTTATTTATCAAGGCTTTGTTGGAATATTACTTTAATAATATTGCTAGCATAATTGCATAATTCAAAATAGCATAAATACAAATTATCTTTTGCCCTTCAATAAGAAAATATTCAAGATTTTATTACAAAATTTATTATTTTGGATTAACTTAAAATCAAAAGTTGAATCAGATTCGAATTGAAATTTCTAACTCCATAAAATCCTATAAATAGAAGAAAAAGCAACTTTGGGTTGTGCTTGAGAATTGTAGCTAGATGCTACTGAGAAATTGAAAAAGGTTAGAGTAGACTTGTGTGGTGTTATTATTTAGGATAATTTATGTAATAATTTTCTTGTATGATCTAGATGATCTGTGTTTATTATTACTCTTGTAATTCTACAATAGATTATGAGGTTTTACTTTTTGGTTTGAAGATTTTGGATTCTATTTATGGTGAGATTGAATGCACTTAGGCTTAAAGAAGAGCATTTCCTTATGCCATATTTATTTGTACAATTGTGTGGCTATTTGATAGTAGATCAATTTCTCTCATCTCTTGTGGATGTAAACCAATTTCTCTCATCTCTTGTGGATGTAAACCAATTTCTCTCATCTCTTGTGGATGTAAACTAGTGTTTTGGTCAAAGAATCGAAAGTTTGAACTTATTCTTATCCAAGGACAATGGATAATTTGTGATTAACCTAAACCAATCTATTTTGAATTGGTACTTTAGTAAATATTATTGAGGTAATATCCTAACAATTCTTCTCATTGACTTAGTAATGTGACAATATATATTGGATTTCCTATGTGAGTATTCTCCAAACCAAGCTTTTTAAGCTATCAAAGCCTCAAAGGGTTGAGCATCATTTAACCACATAAATCCCAAAGGAAGCCTAAATTTAACACTCACATGAGACTTGAAGCCTATGTTGCACATGGAAGTGGATACATTGACACCAAAAAATCCACCTATTATTGAATCTCCATACTCTATATATGATTATCTTCTTACTTTGCATATTATAATGATACAACTTGGCATTAGAACTTACTATGTAATATGAGATTGATCTACATAATCACCTCTCATAGTTTTTCCTCTTAAGATGTAACCTCATTTTTTCCCAAAATTGAATTGCATTCATGAAGCTGACATTTTCTTCTTCCCCAAGTCACATTACCTGATGCAGATGATGATGAAACTATAGTAGCTTCATTTGAAGTTTACAACTCTGCAACATATGGAGTTTGCCAACTCGTTTTGCTTACATTCAACCAATGCACCATTATAAATTGTAAGGACTTCAACATATCCCCGAGAAGTGCATTTTGGTTCACTAAGTGCACTCAAATATATCATATTTTTCATGAGGTCTAGCCTTTACATATTCTTAGGTTCGAGTAATGCTGAGTGACATCATTATAGATCTTCAACTTTATCATGTTAAAACAAATCATCTCATGACACATTATTTTTAATATAAATATAGTTATTAGCACATAGCTCACAGTGAAAAATAATTTCTTATGAGGATATGTATGATATGAACAAGTTTAATGACAACTTCTATGAGGAATTCCTTGTATATTTTAACATGAGAAGAAAAAAATATTAGACATGCATTGAGATTTGTGCTCCATCAATGATCACATATCTAATATATATATATATATATATATATATATATATATATATATATATATGTATATTAGATGGAAACAACATCCTCCTATTTATCACAAGATTTATTTATGCTATGATTGGTGGTAGACTTCTTATCTAGAGGTCTCCCTTTAACCAACTTAAATCACAACTTCAAAAAAAAAAAGAATTTATAACATCCTTTATAAGCCAACTGAATCTCTACCATATAACATCATGTCATGATAATGCTTATAAAAGTAAGTTAAAAGCACAATTGTAACAAAAATTGATCCCCATCATCAACCATCAAATTTATATTTATTGATTCTTTAATAATGGAATATACAATTAATTCCTTCATAATTGTTTTCTTAAATAACTTCATCATGATCTCATTCAACAAATATAGTTTAGTTGTTGAGAGAGCTTTTTCATTCAATTCTCTCATATTTTTCGTCAAGTTTTGAGTGCCTTCACAAACTCATGCTAGATTAACAAATCCATATCTTGGTTCTCTAGAGCTCTAAACTCTCGAGCCATCGAGCTTTTTAATCTCATACTTTGTCACCATCATGGTCTTTATGAAGTTATGATTTCAATTTTGTTAAGACATGTAATTATTAAGTTTAGTCCCACGTTAGATAGATGAAAAATATACTGATATAGAAATACTTGTGGCTAATCCTTACCGACTAACTTCAACTCCTCTGTTGAGAATGACGGTGACAATTAGTTTATCAGTTTTAACTTTGACCCATTAGATCCATACTCCCAAAAAGTTTTTCTTCATTTCTTCAATTTCAGCAGTGGCTGAACTTTTGCTCTGTTTGTTGGGAGCAAACCCAACCTACATTAAATTTGATAGTTGCAGTCATACTACTAATTATGGATTCTATTCTTTCCTTTGTCCCATTTGAGTGCGTGAAACCCATGCACTAAAACATGTCTTAAAAATATAATTTGTTTTACCGGCCATTGCTTAGGCTTATTTTATCATCATTAGCATTAACTGATCATATAATTCTCCAGGGAAGCAAAGAAAGATGCAGTGGGTCGGCAAGCATATCGGCTTCTCACCAGCATTCATGACAGCTTTCAACAGATAGCAGACGCAATACTTGCCACTGATAGAGCTCGAAGAGAAGCAGCAGCTCAGGAGGCAAAGCTTGCAGCACTCTCCTCCCGTCGCTTTGACATTACCAAAATCCAAGCTGATCTGGACTCCATTAGAAAGGAAAATGAGTTGTTGGAGCAGAAATGCCACAAATCTTTACCTATATCATAGATTTTTTAATACAATCCTATCGTAACTATATTTTATCCGTCCATGATTGATATCCTTCAGATATACAGTTTTGGCTCATATGGGCTGTTAATACAAAGACGGCAAAGTTTTAGTCTTGAATGAGTTATTATTGAACTTATAAGAGTTAGGGATTTCCTCTTGGAATATTTTGCTGGTAAATGATACAACAATGCCATTTACTGAGTCAATTTTCAGCTTCATTCTCTGTATTTCATTTACTTTGTGACTGGTCATATTCGGTAGCAGAAAGATCAAATAAAAGAACCAGCACTCTTTTCTTCTCATGTTCTTTTCCCATTCAAAATCTGTATTCCTCATCACCTGACTCAGCTCCGTGCGCCCGACCGCACCGCCCACTGCAACCAGCCTCCCCCGAGCTCGCCCAACTCCTCTTCGCTTTGTATTGCTGCTTGCTTCGGTTTTATTTTTCAATTTCGGTATATAAGAGCTTCTCTTAAAATGGTTTCTTCTGTGGGATTTACCATATTATTTTCCTGGCTTTGTAATGCTATCTCGTGACAATCTCTGTTACAGCTGACAGATTTTCCATTGCCAAGTTCTTATGAATGCAACTGTTGATACTTTTAGATATATTGATTATTGAACAAAACCCACTTGAACAAGCCAAATAGTTTGTCTAGCCTTGTATCAGAATTTTGTGACCGCCAGCACTCGCAAGTATGGTCGCCATATGCCCGACTGAAACTTAAGCCCGATTTTCGGTCGCACAAAATTGTTACCGGTAGTTGGCGGCACAAAAAAAAATATTTATGATCTAGGATTAGCGACCGCACTGTCAAATCATCTTTCTGCAACCATTTGGTGGGCCAATATGTCTGACTTGTTAGAAAGTAAACCACACAATAAATAAAAAAATAATTAAAATGAACATCAGGCTTTAATATGAAAAATCTAATATTAGGAAAAAAAATTACGGAGCTATACCACACACAAAAAAAATCACCATAAAAATTAAAGGAAATTGGATAAATCTCTTTCTCTCTCTCCTGATCTCACTTCACTTCTCAATTCATTCTCTACACAACACAAAATACACAAAAGGACATTTTCAATACACCACAAGATGCAACACTTAAAGTGAAACAAGAAAAAAAAAACCACTTAGCCCAACTCGCAACATCGCGGCCTCTACTCCTTGTCTCCAGCACAACTCGCAACATTGGCTCTAGAGAGTGCCGCAACGCTCCGCTCTATGTTTCCAAGTAGAGACTCTTGCGCCGCCGCGTTACAATTTACAATGCTGCCGGCATGGCATTGTACAGGCGTACTGAAAAAAATTCGATAGCAAGACCCTTAACTAATGGAATTAAGATCTAAGAGCTCCCATTGTTTTCTTTGGCTTAATAAGGACGACCATGACAGAGTGGTTAAGATGAACACATTGCCTCATACGATAAAAAATTAGAGAGGAAATACGAAAGTTTCTTCTAAGTTGTTTGAAGTTTGAAGACACATTTTATAGAATGAAGACATTTAATAGATTCGGCATTATTTTACATCGCCTTCAGAATCCTTCAAAATGTAACTATTATGTTTTCACATTTAGAGTGTGTGTGAAAATGAAATATCATTACCTAAAATATAATCTATATCTGCAAAAAATTAAATGAGCCTCAAACCAATAATGAAGATTTAAATGTTTCAACATTCAGCGAGGAGCACAAGTCCAAATATGACTAGTCCTAACAAACAACATATTTAGCACAAGATTTCAATAATAGGGTTACCTCTCATCCTGAAATCAGAAACCCAAAACTTCCCCTTGCTAGAACTTGCACTCCCCTAATGATAAATCTCTAAAAGAAATCAAATTCAAGATAGCTATCTGAACCTTTCTGATCAGCCCCAGGGGCAACTTTTTCACTTGTTGAAGCAACTCTCCCTGGTGCCCTCTCAATCTCCACAGGCTTAGGGATCTCTGGAGGAGTAGCACATCGTATCAATGCCCAGCTCACACCCTCAAAGAATGGATGTTGTTTAATCTCCGTCGCTCCTCGCTTGTACGCAAGCCGATGCTGTGGCTCCTTCACAAGCAACCCCCTGATCAAATCTCTTGCAGAAAAGCTTACAATTGGAGAATCTGGAAACCGTAATGGTTGTCCGACCACATTGAACAATGTAGCCCTGTTTCCAGACCCTTTGAAAGGAGTCTTGCCAAACAAAAGCTCATATAAGAAGATACCAAAGGTCCACCAATCCACTGCACTTCCATGGCCCTCACCCTTGATGATCTCAGGAGCCAAGTACTCATGTGTGCCAACAAATGACATGGACCTTGCATCAGTTGGCTCAGCGATGAGCTCGGGTAGTGGGGTGACTTGGTTTGCAATATCCAGTTTTGGTTTGCGGTCCTTCTTAGATTTGGAGGAGAATAGACGAGGGCCAAAGCAGGTTGTGGGAGCCACACAAGAAGGCTGGATGCATGATGGTTCAATGCAGGCAGGCTGGACACAGTACGCCTGATTGTTGTTTCTCAAGAACTCAGAATCAGGGTTGGAGGATTTGATTAGAGTCGGATTGACTGCACACCGGAGGGAGAGGTCAAAGTCTGAGAGCATTATGTGGCCATCTTCTCGAACAAGAACATTTTCTGGCTTGAGGTCGCGGTAGATAATGCCTAACATGTGCAAGTATTCTAGTGCAAGCAGGACCTCTGCCACATAGAATCTGCAATATAGGAAGTAACTGGTAAAAATTGCTAATTCATCAATACTCATTTTGCTTTAGAGCAGCCTAGAGGAGCATCAAGATGCTAAATGAAGAAATTGATAGCATATAAGTCTACATGGAATAGGTATATTAAATATTTATGTTTCTGATCTCACATGAAACCATGTGAGTAAATATCTGCCAAACAAGTAATCTTACAAAATTATTAATAAAAGGAACACGCTAAGGGTATGTTTCTTTTATTTGGATTCCAACAACAGCATTCTTTAGGATTCTTCAGTAAGTACAAAAACAGGAACTTGTCATGCCTGTCTGAAAAGCTGGAGACAGAATCACGAGCACTTACGGTTTTCTTGCTTAGCAAGTGGAGACGAAGTTGATATGAAATATTGAATTAAAGTACATTTATACTTTTTTGATGTGACTACTAGGAAAAAATGGGTTAATAAGGCTTCGTTTGGTTATTTGCTACTTTTTTAAAAGGCAGTTTTTAAAAACTTTGGTTCAGAAAAAGGAGTTTTGCAACGAAGAAGCAGTAATAAAAAACTTTCTCAAAAAAGCAGAAAAACAGAGAAAACGGTGTTATTGAGAACGTCCGTAAAGAAATCAAACGTTAAAGAAGAAAGAAAATTACAGTTTTAAAACGGAATAAGTGCAAAAAACCTCCAATCAAACAAGGCCTAAGTCTCCATGCCAATATATCATTTCAAACTGCTAATGTAAATACCAGGCATTTGCCTCTTTGGAATTAAAATATTTTTGGACAAGGACTTCATAATTTACCAGTGCATGCTCGAAACCTGGAAAGCAAAATAAACATTCTAAAGGGGAATAATTTATCCTTCAGTCAAATTCTGCAATTTCCCACCAAAAAACCAATGACAAAACTACCTGCAACTTCGATTTAATTAGATGAAAGGCCAGTAAGAAAGCCGTAATTGTACAAAATCAAAGAAAGACACCTCAGGTGGCAACTCTATCAAAAACTGCATATACTGCCAAATTACCATTCGCCAAAATTGTAAATTTGTGTTGGTCATCACTTATAAAGATGCCTTAAATAACAGTCATTTCAAGTGCTACTACTAACGAAGTTACGTTTGGCTTATTATTGATCAGTTAGCACATAGGGCCTCTTCAAAGAAAGGAAAGGCAGGCCCAGGATAACCTTAAAAGCTAAAAATGAAAGTCTTCAAATCTCTCAATTGTGCTGAAATTCTCATCTCCCCAAGAATTTTGTTTGTTTAGATATGCCGTTTGTTTAGTTGGAAAAGACATGCAAAACAATTTGTAAAACCATCATAACAAATTTATAACATATTATTACGTGCAGCCTACATGTAAAATATTTTAAAATTTTTGAAACAAATTCTAAATAGAACATGTATAAAGAGAAAATGAAAGGTGAAGTTCAAGGACTATTTCAGAAAAGGAAATTATCCATATTGGACTACTTAAATTTAAATATAAAAATAAAAAAAGAAATGAGATGCATTTCATACTTCACAGCTTGCTCTGTAAAATGCTTGCTCGGCTGCCTCTGCCGTAGAGTGTGCAGATCCCCTCCAGGACAGAACTCCATCACCAAGCAAGAGAACTTATCAGTCTCAAAATGTGTATATAATGTTGGAAGAAAGGGATGGTCCAAGGATTGCAGTATTTCCCTCTCTGTTTGAGCCCTGAGCAGCTTTTTGCGACTAGCCAGAGACCCCTTATCCATAACCTTCATAGCAAAATAACACTTAGTACCACTCAATTCTGAAAGGTACACACTACCAATATCCCCACATCCCAATCTCTTCAGAAGCCTGAAATGGCTTAAACCCAAAACACCATCTCTAGTCCTGACAACCTGAATTGCTTCCCATCTAGAATCATTTGCTTTATGAGGCTTGTTTATGCTGCTACTTAAGCTGCTACAAGAGCTTTCATCACTCACATCACTGCTTGTGCTGGCCTTGCACATGCTACTCTTGCTACTTTCAACGAAGTCAGCCCGGTCACTTATCTTTGCACTTTCACTAGTCTTTGTTAAGCTAACTGTTCCATTGCTAACTTTTGCAGATGCTGAACTATTCTTTTCACTACTGCGCTGGAAGATTTTCTTTTCCTGATCCCCATTGACGTCTAAGCATTGAAGCTCTGGTGAATTTTCTTGTTGAACTGAGTGCTTAGTATTATTAATAGGAGAATGCAAATTATTGGTTTCAGAACAGCGAACATTCTTTGATGGAATGCAATCGATTGAACCCTTTCTATGGTGATTTGGTTTTTGATCAGCTATATCAGTGGATTTTGGCAACCTTCTTGGTGTATCCAGCTCTGACTTTATGGGCTTAGAATTTTGCAAAGGGGAAGGAATGCTGTGGCAAGACTCTAGTGTTTGATCGCCAACTGTTTTCAGAAGCTGCTCTGGAACTGCTTTAGCAGTAGCCATTGATTTGGAAAATGACATCAGATACCTATCAAACCAGTCCAGACAATAAGAGCATTAATTGGTTCAAATGAACAACGCTCCATTCCACCTCATCAGAAGTAATTCAACCGCACTTTCTTATTACTTGAAGATTTGCAAATTGAGGAAATATCTGCCATCACAATGAAGTTTGTAGGATCAAAATTGTGAACAAGAACAGATATTGTTGCAAATGAATCAGGTTTACTATGAGGTTGGTATAAATAATAATTAGTGTCTATGCACACTGCACCTATTTTGTGCATAATTTGAATAGAAACCTCAATAACACGGGGCTTGAAAAATTAGAATAGAAAACAATAGTAAAGATAAGAAGCTGCGTGGAGAAAAACAAAACAGAAAGAAATTCAAATTACAGCATCAACCGGACGTCCTGTTCAATATCATAGATCGCAATATTCAACTAAACTCTAGCTTAATCACATGTCAAGCAGCTGAGTGGAAAAATCACCGCTGTCCTCCAAGCAAGAGTTCAAAAGTTTGAATTCTCCAAATAAGATTTTTTGGGTGACTACATGTAAGAACTGGTTCGTCCGGTTCAGCTTCTACAAAAACAAGCAGGCGAGCAGCTAATGACCGGGCGAGCAGATAATGACCAGGCGAGCAGATAATGACCGAGCGAGCGAAAGAGCAGACCGAGCGAGGGCGGGCATGGCCAGTGGGTTTGATCGCGTGAACAAGCGAAGAATAGTGTTCAGAAACGAAAAGCTGCGACTCCTCGTGGGGGATAATTGCGAGTCATTTACTCCTGTGGAATCAGCGAATGAATGAAATCTTCAACTGAGAGGAAGAAGAAGGAAAAGGGAGCGTGAAATGAGTTGAGCAGCAAATGAGAGAGATCGAGAGGGTGAGTGCCAAAGTGAGGAAGAAGGAAGGCGAGTGCATGCGATTAGGGCTCAATCATTCTTAGCGGCAAGGAAGAAGGTGATGTAGTTATTATTATTATAAAGTTATGTTTAAATTTTTTTAATTTGATCGTAAGTAATATGTTAATAATTGTTTTAATAAACATAAGATTTAATCTAATGCCCAATTATTATTACTTTGTTATTTAATTTGAAAATATTAAAGTTGAAATTTAACATTAGAAATTTGTTAATAAGTAAATTTAAATAAAGCCTATTTAAAAAGTATATTAGATTTTAATAAAGTTTAATGTATGTTATAAAATAGATATGTAAGAATAACATATTTATGAGTTAATGATAATTTGTAAAGAAAATGAGAGATTAGTGAAGAAATGAATTAAAACTAAAAAGTTAATTAAAGAAAGGATCAGTGAATATAAATAAATTATAATAATGTAGAAATTTATTTTTAAATAATAATATTTAATCAAATTTATTTATAAAGTAAGGAGAATTAAATTTATCTTTGATTATGGGAGTTATTTAAATGAATTAATTAGTTAATTTGAAAGAAAGAGAGAGATTTTAATCAAATAAATTTAAAATAATAAGTTAGAGAAATTAAGAGAAAATTAGAAATTAAATTTTAACGGTGAGATCTTTTTATAGGTGTTAAGTCAATCGACTGAGAAATAATGAGTAAAAGTAAAGCAGCGCAATACCTAAGTTCAACATGAGTACTCATGTCTTTTTAATTACAATAATAATTTCTCTCTGAAATTACATGCATCAAAAGATAATAACACCTCTTTATTAAGTCTTTATTGCAAGCTATATTATGATTTGTCATTTTCACATCCAATAATTGATCATGGTGAATGAAATGAAAATTAATATGTTATGATTTATACTTTTCATAGAAAGTAAATAAATTTTATATGAATGAATTAGCTATATATATATATATGTTTGCATGTGCATGATGGAGAACACCCCCTTATGGTCCTACCTGAGAACGCAATATACCCGTGCACGTAAATGGAAAAGAAAAAAAGAAATGAAAAAGTAGTATCTTCATTGGTACAATTTAGATGGTGTCTCCTGTGACGGTTGTATTATTTATAGAAAAGATAAAAATATGTTATGTGCATAATAGTGATGATTGTAATAAAACAAAATTAAATGGAAGTAATTTATATGTGGAAAAAAGCATGCATATTATTCCAAAAGCCTTGTGTTACTATAATTTTAGAAGCATGATTTACTCACTGAGTTCTTTTACGATGCATTCTTCCTGTTGAAAAATAATTACATGTATAATTCAATTAACTAAAATGAAGAAAATGTGTATCATAAATGCGACGCTCCGAGATAAAGGTATTTATAGTATTTGATTTTAAAGTTTTAAAGTTTTAGTGGCTCTTCGATGTAGAAATATTTAGTTAGTAATTGAAATTTAATCAACCATCCGATCGTCTGTTCTCGCCTCGTTAATTCGAACATCCGAGCCGGGTCGTGACACTACAGTGCTGAAAAAAGCCTATAGAACAACCCTTCATTTAGTTAACAGCTTAAAGTAGTCTAAAATTGGTATACCGGTTGTGTGAAGCTCCAGCCAATTCAAATCAGGAGCGGTTTGTGTACGCAATATTACATATGCATTACAAAGATTGAGATTATTTTTATGACATTACAATGGAGGCACCTAAACAATGCTCTAGACCTAGCCTTAAATTAACGCAAGCTACTTTCTAAAAGCAAAAGACGACCAGATTATACGCTATAGAATTAACACCTAAAGTAGTCCTTGAAACTTAGAGATACTAATTCTAATCTAAGTTCTCCCTGACTTCAATCTAAAGAAACCCACTTGAAAAGGGACCACAGAGAAGAAGGAACAAGCAAGTCAATCAAATCAATAATGAATACAGTAAGTTCAAGAATCGAGGCAACCAAATAGAAATTCTCCATTCACACCACTAATTAAAGTAAGCTATGTTCGGTAAAGAAAATAGAAACGAATTTTATGCCATAAGTTTAGCAATTTAAATCACTTGTATAATTCTCCATGAAACTTCAAATCCCAACATCTAAGCCAGGGACTTCCCTAGCTTTGATGTACCAAAAAACAATTGCAAAATGTCGACCGCACGTAAAGGAACTCAAGCAAAGCAACGATAAGTTCGTTTACTAGTATAGCATTAGTATATACCAGGCAAAATTAATAGTGATATTTCGAGAAATGAGATAACAAGAGAAGATTGAGGGATGCCATAATCTTACCACAACACAGAGAACAAGGGTTCCGAAAACAAAATCCCATCTGAGAAAAAAAAAGGAAAAATATCTCCAGTTCAAAAAAAGGAATAATATCTCCAGTAAGAACTGGCCGAAACTTAGGGCTTTGCATCCTGATCTTTAAAAAAAAAAGCTCTTTTCAGAAAAACCCGAAAAAGCAAACATCAACAAATGAGTAGAATGCAGAAAAACCTAGAATCAACGACAGAAGAAAATGTCAACCGCACAGAATTGCAAATCTTTAAAGCAGAAAAAGTTTGTAAGGCCAAAAAACTGCAAAACAAAGGAGCTCTGGAACATCCTCTATAGATAGAAACAAACCCAAATCAGTCATCAACGCCCTGATACAATACCTTTCCCATGAATTTTCCCAACGCAAACCACTAAACACGCAGCATAGATCTCAAATCACAACTACAAGCCATCATTAATCCAGATCAATTTCAGCAAAAAACATTGACAAACAAAACCAAAGTCTTGATATTGAAATAGTAAAGGGAAAGCGCAAAAGGGAGAACAAAAACAAACTGAAATGAAAAGCCAGAAATAAGAGAAAGAAAAAGAAAGCCAAGTCGATACCTTGTTCATAGAGATCTCCACTTTAGCTGTTGCAGAACAGTTCATCTTTCACCTCCAATCATCCTCAAACATCCACAGAGCAAAAGCGTGAGAGAAGGAAGTGAAGAGAAACGGAAAGGAAGGAACGAAAATGAATAAACAAAAAATAAAAGGAAAGCCTTTGTGTCTCTGTAAATAAGGGTGCGGTCAAAGGTAAGACAGTTTTTCGCATTCAATTTCATTATTTACCCTAGCTATTGAGCCTCTTTCCTTATTTTTCGTCCGACGTCCCCAAGCCTACAGCATCGGTGCATTAACCTCCCAATACCCAATGTGTTGGCTTGATTTCCAATAATTTCTCTCTCCCCCACAAATTAATATATATATATATATATATATATACAAAATATAAAAAAATTTATTTTAATAAAAAATTTAATTGGTAAATAGAATAATTTTAATTTTTTAGTATACTAAAATTAATTTAATTAGTTTTATTTATATTAAAAAATAAAATTAAAATATTTTGAGTATTTAAAAAAAAAATTTAGTCATCATCATCTCTGTCAGCTGCTATTGTCAATCATCTTTGCTGCCCAACCCTCGACAATCGCCACCACCGCATTATATAAATAAAAATATATGATTAAGATACCAAACATATCGTATCTCACGTTAAAATATAAATAAAATAAAATTAAAAATAAAAGTGAATATTGTAAAGCCAAATCATCACAAAAAATTCATTTAAGAAAACACTTTGCTCAAAATATTCTAATATAAATTTTAATTAAAATAAGATTTCGTTTGGGACAGTTTTTTTATTACTTTCTAAAATAATTTTTAAGTACAAAAATTTTTTAAACTAAAAATTTTTCTATTAAAAAGCTGTTTTATAAAGCCGTAACAAAGTTAAGTTATCCAAAACAAAGTTTAAATTTCAATTATTTGATTTTCTTTGAGATAAGTGTGTATAAACTCTTCTTATATATCCCCCTTACTTCAATAATCTTCTTCCTATCTTCAAAAACTTCTAAATTACTCCACAAATCTAAGATCTTAATTAATTTCAGCTATGGAAACTTTTGGTGTGGCATAAGTGCTTGGTGAATACAAGGTTCTTATGGGTCCCCCCAAGCTGACACTTAGCCACCATGCTTGCTTATTCTGCATACTCATCAATTATTTTGGCCCATTCTCAACCATTTCTTTTCCAACATTGTGATAATGTTTCGCTATCATTCTTCAAACAGATAAACAAAGAGAAATAAGCAATCCATATGTACTTAGAATAAATCGTATTCATTAGCACTTCATTGTACAGCTAAAATCTAGCTTTTCACTGACTGTTTAGCCATAGATTTCAACCAGTGAGCTCAATAATGTGATTAAGATTTTTAATGAGAGGAGTATATCTTCTGGAATATATACAAGTATAGGAGAAGGGAAAGATAGTGTTTTCAAATTATATATCGACACATTAGATTTTTCTCAAATCTAAAAGAAGTTTAGCAATTTTTTTTTATAAAGGTGATTATAAAATTGATATGGAGAAAATATTTTTTTTTAAAATTGTAGTAGAAAGCAGCTTCATAGCGCAAAAAATTCTTCTGAATAGTGAAAAAGTGGTGGTCAAACAATAATTGTAATTGCGGTCTGAAAAATAAAACAGTAAGAAAGCTATTTAAAAATAAATAATGAAATGTTTGTACCTAAAAAGACACATTCAGTTTGTGATCTTATAGCATCTATATTCTCTTCTTTTCCTTCAACTCATCTCTTTTCTCATCTTCAATGCCTCAGTTTTTTCAGGAAGTGGTCCATGACTCAGATTTTGAAGCTCATGAGCCTACTGAAAGGCATCTTTTTGAGATTAGGCTAGATATTAAGCTATTAAGCATGCTAAAATATGATAGACTAAACTTTGTAGTATAATATTATCAGTTTATGTAACAAAAAGATGCTCTATATGATAGGACATGATGCCTCCAGCAAGGTAATGTGGCTCTTGAGAAGGCCAACGTAGTGTCATCCAATGAAGGTATTTTATCCCATTTTTTTTGGGTAGAAAACCCAAGGTCAATGGAACCTAATGCCTTGGTGAAAGAGCTGTAGCACATGGAGCTGTTTCTATTGATTATCAACCAGTCTTTGTTAAGGGACTTCAAAGACTAAATAAAATAATTAAGTTCCATTTTGTTCTATTTGTGAGAGGCATGTGATACTGCACATGAAAGGCTTTGGTGACATGGAAGTTTGGTATGAAGAAATTAATAGAGCATGCATGATTGAAGAATAGATGGTCTAATTGATCTGATGAAATAGAATATGATTGTCAACTGGATCAAACAGTATGGTGCTTATTTGAAAATGATGGAGCTGTGACAAAATTCATGTTAGGAAGTTAGAGAATGATAATTTGGGTAGAGCTTGATCTACTTAACAATGATGTTTGCTCCTATGTGAAGCATCCATATTGATATATATGAGATATGGGATGAGGGTAATGAAAATGACATGACAATATGAGTAACTTTTAAAAATAAAAATGTTATGTGAATAATTCAAAACATGCTATGCATGTTATGTGCCAGAAAATTTATGATAGTAGAGAGAGAGATAAAAATTGTATGGCCTTAGCATTATATAAAGATCCAGCACATACACAAATAAAAGAATATCGTAAGGGACGACAGAATTTTTATGTGAAAAACCCAAAAGGAAAAAAATCACAAGGCCTAGCTCAATTGAAATGATTTTACTAGTGTTTGTCATATATTTCAAATGATGTCCTTTACTATGGTTGGAGAAAGTGTTGATATAATGTGGTAGATATAAGCTGTTTAGAAAGAATTCTGAGGTGAAATTTGGAAGAGTTGCGTGGCTTAGGAACCATCTTCAAGAGAATATTTGTTGCTAGTTTGGTTATTCTCCTTTGAGAGTCGAAGAGACCACATGTTAAAAAATCCAGCATAAATTTTAGCTGACATTTGGGAGACAAAGTTGGAATTAATGGAGTGTATCGCCCTTATAGGTAATGACATACGTCGACGTTATGGGCAATAGCATGCGATAATAGGCGACGATGTAATCGGGGGACATTGGTCAGAGGTCCATAATATGCAATAATGATCAGAGGGCTGCAGTTGGGCAATAACAGTTGGAGAATTATAGTCGGGATTATAGTCAGATGATGGTGGTTAAAGGATTATAGTTGAACAATAATGGTTGGAAGATTATACTCGTGCGATTTGAGCATTACATCAAACATTATGTTCAACTGAATTGAAATTTAAAAACTGACAATTTATGTTGAAGCCATGCAAAATTTTGTAGACAACCTAATTGTTTAGACCATAAAAGTTGATCCTAACCGATCTCCAAGAACTCATATTGACTTGAAATTTGAATTATACCACAAATAAGAGAGAGAGAGAGAGAGAGAGAGAGAGAGAGACAACATCAAGTGTTTTTTGGCTTTAAAATGAGAGTACAATGATGGAGAAGGAGAGAGAGAGAGAGAGAGAGAGAGAGAGAGAGAAGATAAGCAAAGGAGAGGATTCTGATATATTGGAGACAACCTACACTCTTTAGCATTGGAGCAAGCTAAGTGTTAATATGGACATCTCTTTTGCTCTCTATTCATAAATACAATTAGTGGGATTAGAGTTTAGGTCCTTTGCCCTTAAAACCTTGAGCGAGGGTTGTCTATTTCTAAGTTTCATTAAGAACTTGCCAATAATTTTTTTAATATATTTTTAGCACTTAATAAGAATTTCATGCCCATTTACGATCCCCATGGAGCCCAGGGTGGACAAATGCCCTTCCTAAAAAAAAAAGCCTATATGAATAGTAATTTTGAAAATTTAACCCCTAAATTTTTTTTTTGCCCTGATTTTGCGTTTTTCCTTCACCTAAAAAATTATTTGCCTGCTCATGTGGCCCGCGCCCCTTTCCTCTTCCAAAATTTTGTGTTTTTCCTTCACCCGTGTTCGCCACTTCGCAAACTCAGCTCCTCCGAATTTCATCCTTCGTTCTTCACATCCTTCCTTTAGAAGGCGCATTCTCGTTTAATACAAGCATCGTCCCCTCTCAAAAGTATGGTTGGTTCCGCCCCCTGTTCATGCCATCAATTTGTCATTATAACAATGATGTATTAATAACAAGATAGTCATTGCAACTATAATCGTTAAGTTCTGTGCAACTGTTCGTCAATCATTATAATGCCATCTAACCAACCAAAGAGGTCTTCACATACGATCAACACTCACGCCTGACTACGTAAAATCCCTCGAAGAAAGAGAATTAGGACATAGGTGTGTAATTCCTTTATCAAACTAATTCCAATTAATTTATATTTATAACACAATCATCTAAATTTTAAAGAGAATAATAAAATTTTCAAATTTTTATAATCAATAATTTACTAAACTCTTAACTATGCAATTGTATCAATGGTACAGTGATAATTATATTTTCAATGCCTACATGTTAGTTTATAGATAAAAAAAATTCAAACATTACATATAGTTCTATTTACTTCAAACATTATAAAAATATATCTTTGATAGCCCATTTGACTTAATCAAATTACATCAAACAATCATTTCCGTAAGTTTTTAGTTTACTTATTGTTGCTTTCACTTGAAATTATGTTACGTTATCTTAATTATTTGATATTATCCTCACATTTATGATTTGCACAACTAATAAAGCAAGTTTATGGCAGACTATTTGTGACTAAGGTTTCGTTTGGGGCAGCTTTCTTAATGCTTTCTAAAGCAGATTTATAATACAAAAATTCACAGTTCAAAAAATTTTTATACTAAAAAACTGCTTTTGAAAGCAGTAAAAAAGCCGTCTCAAACGAAGCTTAAAGTTTCATTTGGGTCAGCTTTATTATTCTTTCTAAAGTAGCTTTTAAGTACAAAAAATTACTTTAGAAAGCAGCGATAAAACTACCCCAAATGAAACCTCATTTTTTTTATTTTCGTCAAATGAAATCTAAATTGAATGCTATTTAGTCAAAGTAATATCGATGACAAAAACTTGTAAATCATATTTAATAATTATATTTATTATTATATTGTTTAAATGTGATGACATTTAAGAAAATATTTATGTTCTATAATATTATTATCTAAATAATACAAGATAAAACATATGGAAATATTTTTTGCTTTCACTCCATCCAATTGATTGTGTAAACTTCATTCCAGCCTACATTGACCCCGCTTTGCCCTTGAAAGAGACGGTCCTAAAAGTCAAATCAAATTTCGTTTGGTAAATTACTCTGCGTTAAGATAACGAGCAATCTTTGTGCCAAATTTGATTTAGCTCATGAGTTAAAATCAATATAAATTATATTCAAAATATATTAAAATTCAGTAATTTAAATATAGAATTGATACTCATCGAAAAATAATCTTGATCGGGCACGAATCTCGAGGAAAAACTCAAGTTGGAAACTTCAAAAATTATTTCGGAGACCATTTAAACTCCGATTTCAGCAAACTTATAGTCGAACTGAGCGTCTCGGAAATACGAATCCAACGACGCCAAATTCAACTCAATCCAAGCCCAAGTGAGTCCAAATCAAGTACCCGAAGCGCTGTTGGAAGCATCAAACAGCTATTTGAGTTACCAAACGGTCTCCGATTTTGGCGAGCTTATAGTCGAATCGAGCGGCTCGACGAGACGAATCCAACGAGCCCAAGATCATAGAATTCTGATATCATTAAGACCTTCAAATGCTTGATAAACGGTTCACGAACAAGGGATTCAATATCGGCCGTTCATCCGGATCACTCCCTATTTGCCTCTGATCCCTCACATATTTACGGGCTATGCCACTCCAGAAAAACAATAAATAGCCCCTCATTTCTCTTAAGAGGGGACCCAAGCCAAGAAGAGAAGAAGAGAAGAAGAAGAGAAGAGAAGCCTAGGAGGGAACAGCTCCTCCTCGTCCACCGCCGGAACTCCGCCGGAACACCGCCGGAAGCACCACCAGGCGCCCGAGGGACGCCAGGGCTCTGCCCGATACGGGAGCAACGTCGGAATTCTGCCCGACGCCGGAATTCTACCCGACGCCCGAGTGACGCCGGACTTCTTTCCAAGTGACGCCGGAATTCTGCCGGACATTCAAGTGACGTCGAAATTCTGCTTGTCCTTGTAACTGATACTCATTGTAATCTGATCGTCCTGAATTTAATGGATGAATCAGCCTCGTGTACTTCAAACAACACTAGTGGAACTCTTTCAACTGGGCGTGGCCCCGTGGTTTTTTCCCTTTTCAGGGTTTTCCACGTAAAAATCTTGGTGTTACTATTTCGATTCTGTTTGTGTGCTGGATATACGTACAACGCTGAGACGGAAAATTAAAATCTATCGCCGCGTATATTTGAGTCCGCAACAGTTTGGCGCCGTCTGTGGGAAACTTATCCCACAACTTCAAGTATTGCTACGATGGTCAACAGGCGTAGCAGTCGCCTCATAGGAGCCTCCCGCTCTCATTCTCTTCAATCCAGAAATCAGTCTATGAATCATAGACATCTGATATCTGCCTCTTTATACCCCGGGGGGCAAAACGCACCTGGAGAGGGGACCTCGGGACCCTCCCTAGAAGAGAGAATTCGAAAGATGGAATAATCTCAAAACGAGATCCTACAACTCTTGCGAGAGACTCGACAGCCGACCCTAGCACCTCAGGAGGAGATTCTTCTCCCTCGAGATCCACCCCGTGTCGAAGCTGTTCAAATTGAACATCTTCAGGCTGAGAATCCTCTTCCTCCACCCAGGAGGCGTTCGCAGTCACGTCAAGAGAACGAGCTGGCTGATACAGCAAGTTCTACCCATCCTCCACACGCAAGTCAGCAATCTCGCCTTCCTCAAGACCTCCCTAAGGAGCTAGCCCAACCTCACATTGCCGAGCTCCCTCGCAATGCCCTACGCCACGAACTGCGACGATTAGTCCGGGAGGAATTCCCTACAGGAGGCATAAGGCAACCTCTTCGTCAGTGGGACTTCCAGGAGTCATCACCCCTGGCAGAAGCCATTCTTCAACACCCTATTCCGGCTGGCTTTAAGCTGCCAAGCATTGAATCCTACGATGGGACATCCGACCCGTACGAGCACATCGACCATTACAGGACCATCATGCATATTCAACGGGCTTCAGATGCACTCCTTTGCCAGGTTTTCCCTGCTACTCTTAAAGGACAAGCTCGAACATGGTTCTATTCACTCCCAGCCGGAACGATCCTCACATTTGTCAAATTGGCCAAAGTATTTGTCAAACAGTTCGTAGCCAACCGAAGAATTGCTAAGGATTCTTCTCACCTTTCTGGGATTCGTCAGAATGAGGGAGAATCATTGAAAGAGTACTTTCAGCGGTTTTCTATTGAGGCTCGACAAATCCCAGGAGTAGACCCAGAATTGCTCAGAGGGGTCTTTCTTGGAGGACTTCGTCCTAGCCCCTTCTATTCGGCACTCATGCGCGATAATGTTCACTCATATGCCGATCTGATCCATCGTGTTGAAGCACAGATATCAACAGACGAGGCAATAAACGCTCACAGAAAATAGTTCGAGCAACCCACTGGAAAGCGCAAGGGAGCACCTGAAATGGACAATTCATCATCACAACGGAAAAAGCAAGGGAAGAGCAATCTACCTCCTAAACCCCCACTGCCACGACGAGAACCCCGACGGGAGAAGGAGTACACTCCGCTCAACACATCTCGAGCAAATGTGTTGATGGCGATTCAAGATCAGGACAAAGTGAAGTGGCCGCATCCTTTGAAGCCGAATACAGGAAACCAAGATCAGTACTGCCACTTTCATCGTAGTCGTGGCCACACTACTGAATCCTGTAGGCAACTTAAGGAGGAGATTGAAAGACTCATCCGTCAGGGCTATCTTCGACAGTTTATTGGGAATCCACCTACCCGAGAAGAAACTCATCCCACTGGGGGGCAGAATCAACCACAAAGACAGCCAGTGAATAACCGGATAACGGTTGGTGAAATTGAAACAATCGCAGGAGGCCCCTTACTATCCGACCAAGTCTTTCTAACTGTGGAAGAAAATCCAACTCCAAAAAAGGCTCGTATCGATCATTCCATCACGTTCAATGATTCCGACTTGGAAGGAGTAAAAACCCCCCATCAAGATCCGCTTATCATAAACGTAGGCATTGGTGACCCGTGTTACAATGTCAAAAGAATTCTTGTAGACAACGGAAGCTCCGTAGATGTCCTATTCTACTCTACTTTCCTCAACATGGGTCTCTCAAGAGAAAAACTTCAAACTGCTGCAGGTCCTTTATATGGATTTGATAATCGACCTGTACAAGCAGAAGGAATAATCAGTCTCCCGGTAGTCCTTGGAGAATTTCCTCGATAGAGTACACACTCCATTCAATTCATCGTGGTAAAGTCAGAGTCAGCTTATAATGCCATCTTCGGGAGACTGCTCCAGTCAATTTTTGGGATCATCGCATCCATTCCTCACCTCAAGCTGAAGTTCCATACCCCATCAGGAGTCGGTGTAGTATGCAGAGATCAACAAATAGCAAAGACCTGCTATCTTAGGCAGATCAAGTCTCGTCCAACGATTACCCTGAGCATCGAGGACTTTGATCTACGGAGCGAAGATATTCCTCAGAGTGCTTCCCCTGTGGAAGACCTTACTACTGTATCTATCTCTGAAGAGCATCCTTCAAAGACAGTGCGAATTGGATCACTGCTCTCAGATGATGAGAAGAAAAACTTTACAGCTTTTCTACGAGAAAATCAGGATATTTTTGCATGGAGTCCAGCGGATATGCCTGGAATTGACCCCGAAGTGATCGTTCACTCCCTCAAAGTCAATCCAACGTGCAAACCGATTATCCAGAAGAAGAGAAACTTTGCACTAGATCGCCAGCAAGCAATTGAACAAGAAGTAGATAAGCTTTTAGAAGCTGGATTCATACGAGAGGTGCACTATCCTACTTGGTTAGCAAATGTTTTCATGGTACGGAAGGGAAGTGGAGCTTGGAGAATGTGTATAGATTACACTGATCTCAATAAAGCTTGCCCAAAGGATAGTTTCCCGCTCCCTCGCATCGATCAATTAGTTGATACCACCTCTGGTCATCAGATGTTGAGCTTTATGGATGCCTACTCCGGCTACAACCAAATAAAAATGAATCATGCTGATGAAGAAGCAACAGCTTTTCAAACAGACAAAGGATTGTACTGCTATCGGATGATGCCCTTCGGGCTCAAAAATGCTAGAGCAACTTATCAGCGTCTCATGAATAAAGTTTTCAAAAGCCTTATTGGACGTACTATGGAGGTGTACGTAGACGATATGTTGGTAAAAAGTCTGGAAAAAACCCAACATATCTCTGACCTGAAACAATGTTTCCACTTGTTAAGGCATTACAATATGCGACTCAACCCCGCTAAATGTGCTTTTGGAGTCGCTTCTGGAAAGTTTTTAGGGTTTATGGTAACCCATAGAGGAATCGAAGCCAATCCGGAGAAGATCAAGGCACTAAGGGACATGGTGCCGCCAAAGAACATCAAGGAGGTCCAAAGGCTGAATGGGAGAATTGCGGCACTATCTCGTTTCCTGGCACGTTCAGGAGACAAATATCTGCCCTTCTTCAAGATACTTAGAGGTGCTCGTAGCTCCGGGTTTCAATGGACAGATGAATGTCAAGAAGCCTTTGAACAATTGCGAAAGTATTTGGCATCCCCGCCACTACTTTCTAAACAAATACCAGGAGAGAGATTGTATTTGTATATGGCTGTATCTATCCAATCCATTAGTTCAGTTCTGATCCGAGAAGAAAATGCTATACAACGTCCTATCTACTATGTTAGTAAGATTTTATCTGAAGTAGAGGGACGTTACCCTTTGGCAGATAAGACAGCATTGGCATTAGTTTATTCCGCCAGAAAACTACGCCCTTACTTTCAAGCCCATTCAATTGGAGTTTACACGAATCTGCTGCTAAAAAGCATTCTGCAAAAGCCAGAAGCATCAGGCAGGCTTGTTAAGTGGTCTGTAGAACTCGGAGAATTTGATATCCACTACTTGCCTAGACCTGATATTAAATCTCAAGCACTAGCAGATTTCGTAGTTGAATGCACCGTTCCAGTATCTGATGTACAACCAAGTGCTTCACCTTCTTCTCCATACTGGATGTTGTACGTCGATGGAGCTTCAGGAAGTTCCGGGGCTGGGGCTGGAATTTTATTAATCTCTCCACAGAAGGTTACCCTTGAGTACGAGCTTCGACTCAAGTTCCCGGCAACCAACAACATAGCAGAATACGAGGCCCTTGTTGCTGGGTTAAGACTAGCAATTGACTGTGAAGTCCAGAACCTAATAGCCCACACTGATTCCCAACTAGTCGCCTCTCAGGTGGAGGGGGATTTTGATATTCACAACCCACAATTGGCTCAATATTGTAGCATTGTAAGGCTACTCTTAGCCCGTATAGGGGAGCATCAAATCATACATATCCTCCGAGAACAAAATGCAAGAGCAGACGCTCTTTCTAAACTTGCTACATCAACAACGGGGGACATCTATAAGAGAAGATGTATCGAGGAAATCTACTTTCCAAGCATTCAGGGTCCATGGGTCATACAGTCAATTGACGAGCCAAGAGAGATGTCTTGGATCGAACCCATCTTGTCTTTTCTGAAAGATGGGGTACTACCCGAAGATCCTATAGCTGCAATACGACTTCGGAGACGAGCTGCAAATTTCACCATTATCAGCAACGAGTTGTATAAGCGCTCCTTCATTGGGCCATACCTCAAGTGTCTCCCACCATCAGAAGCTGATTACGCGCTTCGGGAAGTTCATTCAGGAGTATGTGGAGAACATCTGGGAGGAAGAGCGTTAGCTTACAAGATCATGAGACAGGGATTCTATTAGCCTACAATGAAATAGGTTGCACTTGAATTCACACGAAAGTGTGAAAACTGTCAACTGCATTCTAACCTCACTCATACACCCGCTCTGGAGCTTGCATCCCTTCAAAGCCCCTGGCCTTTTTCCCAATGGGGGATTGATATAATGGGACCTTTTCCCATAGCGACTGGACAGCGAAAATTCATTATTTTGGCTGTAGATTACTTCACCAAATGGGTGGAGGCAGAACCTTTGGCGAAGATTACTGAAGCAAATGCCAAGCAATTTTTATGGAAGAACATAATATGTCGTTTTGGCATTCCCGCAAAAATCATCACTGATAACGGGACACAATTCACCGGGAAGATCTTTACATCTTTTTGTAGGGATTTTCACATTCAGCTCATTCACACAGCTGTTGCCCATCCTCAAACTAATGGAAAAATAGAGGTTACAAACCGAACAATCCTGAAAGGGCTGAAGACACGTCTAGGGAAGGCTGGGGGGCAATGGGCCGAAGAACTCCCCAATGTCCTCTGGGCTTATCGGACCACCGCTAGAACTCCTACAGGAGAAACCCCATATAACCTTTGCTTTGGTACAGAAGCAATCATACCGGTTGATATCGGAGTTCCTAGCCACAGAGTTCAGACTTTCGACTTCAAAAGTAACGAGGAGAAGCTTAGAGCAAATTTGGATCTCCTCCCAGAAGTAAGAGATGAAGCCTCACTCAGAACCGCTGCATACCACCAAAGAGTTGCCCGTCACTACAATCGAAGGGTGAAACCTCGCCCTATCACTATTAGGGACTTAGTACTACGAAGCATTGAAGCCGCTGGAAAAAGCCCTCAGCGAAATAAGCTCTCCCCCCTCTGGGAAGGTCCTTATTTGGTAGCGGCTATGGTCAAGCCTGGAACCTTCAAACTGAAGGATGCTGGTGGAAAAATGCTTCCCCGAACTTGGAACGTGGGCAATCTTCGCAAATATTATCAGTAGGAGTTGATACTGCTATCTGTCTATGTGTTATGTTTGTCTTCTCCTGTAGTCATATTATAAAGTTTTTCGTACATCCCTTATGTGTTGATTATAGAAGAACTTTTTTCTTGTATCCCTAAGTTATTCTAGGGAACTGCTATCTCATATTACGAAGCAATATGATATTCACTTTGTCGTGCTAATGTTTCTTCTCTCCAAACTCTTTTTCTGTGATTCGAGAAGTACACAATCTATATTGTATCTCAATCACTGAATGATCAATCCCAGGGGGATTTGATCTGACCTCTTCCGCACAGGTTAATGTCATCAAGCAAATGCTTTGACTAACAACCTCGGATAGGTCAAGTATCCTAGGAGGATATCTTGAATATCAAAATCATTTGATGATCAATCCCAAAGGGAGTTGATCTGACCTTTTTCCGGACAGGTTAAGGGTATCGAGCAAATGCTTTCACTAATAACCCCGGATAGGTCAAAATCTTTAAAGAAAAGGAATGCCTCACATTTGTTCAAGTCAAAAGAGAGCTCACTAAAATCCAAACTGAAGTAAAACTAAGTAAATTTCATTTGCATGTGAGAAAAGAACATCAACAACATCTTTATATATCACTGAACATCAAGTACACCAGATAGAAACATCAACATCAAGCATATATACAAGCACTAGAAAGAAAGCAAAGAGATACAAAACTACATCAAAGACACCCTATAGAATCTCAACATCATCCTCGTCCTCCTCCAAGGCAAAAGCTCGCTGCAACTCACTCTCCAGCTCTTCACCACCAGAGTCTGAAGAAGCATCACTAAAAGCCTGGCTGGGAGTCAGTCCCTCGATCTCTGCTCCGGTCTTGCGATGTACTGTCCGAACACCCTTCATGAAGCCCCTGATAAAGCCATCCTCTGCGCACTCTGCCTCCAAGGCCTTCACCTCCACATCATAAATATGACTGCGAGCCTCCTGAATGTGGTCCTCAATAATGATCTTGAAAGCATAAGATTTCTTGAACTCTTCAATAACTGCTGACGGTAACTGCTGGGCCTCCTTCTTGGACAGTACACTCTGAAGCCTCTCATTCTCAGCCTCAAGGACTTGCTGAGCCTTTTCCTGCTGCTTGATCGTCGCTTGTGCCTCCACCAACTCTATATGCAGACGATCCATCCGTTCATTCTGAGAAGAGACTGAAGTAATCTTGTTCGCCAACTCAGTTCTGCATCCCTCAAGCTGATCCTCCACCACCTTCATCTCCTTCACTTTACTGTCATATTTCTTCTTGTACTCTCCCTGAAGGTATTTAACCTTCACAAACTCTTTGTTCCAATCATTCAGAGTCTTGGTCATCTCAAGCTTGAAATCAGAATACTGAGACAAGAAAAATATCAGAAATATATTCCTTAAGAAATGTAAAAAAGGAGAAGAAGTGAAGGAGAACTCACCAACTCCTCAGCCCGTCGGCGGCCGATGCACTGATGATTTAACACATCCTCTGGGATATATGACTTGGATGAAGAAGCTCGGGGACCTTTGCTAATAACTGTCAAAACTTCATCTGCCCTCTTCTTCCTCGATGCCTGCAAACCTTCCTCGCTCCCTGGTCGCTTGGAGTGGTTCTTTTGGGGGACCACTTCTGGAACTCTAGCAGACTTCTTCAACATTTGAGCATGTGATCTCCCTGCTTGAGTAGATAATCCGACCTTGAACAAGTACTCCTCATCTACATATCTACTCAAGTAACGCACCTCGTAGTGTAGAGCATCCAAATCCGGGAGTTTGAGTATCCTCAGCAAATCTTCTGCTCCGATGTGAAGAGGGACAGGTAGCTCTTTCAACTTCCCCCACTTCTCCTGAAGACCCCAATCATTCTGCACATAAAAGAAGTTGCTGATCCAACCTTTCGAGGAGTCTCGAGTGCGGATATCCAACCACTTGGACCTGAATGAAATACGTCCCTGCGCATCGCTAAAGAGATGCCCCATCCGAGAAAGGCACTCTGAGGAAAGTACCACTCCGCGGTCTCTGAAAAGCACGATCAGGCCCATCACGATCGACATTACTCTGTAGGAAAATTGAGACAAGCATACCCCACAAAGTGTCAGAATGTCGATCAGTTCGGAGGAAGGAGGAAATCGTAGTCCCGCTCGCAGACTAAATTCATACACCGTCACGTATCCAGGGGGAGGAAAGCAGGCACGATCAGTTCTGGCCGGCACCTTCATCACCAAATCATTAGGAAAATGAAACTTTTTCCTAAATGAGATGAAGGAGTCCTCAGTGACGGTGGAAATCACATCGTCAGCCTTCGGCGCCTTCTGGCCCTCTTTGGAACTTCAGACCGTTGCGCAGGACGGTCTTCTGAAGGAACTTTAGAGGAGGCGAGATCACCCATTTTTGCTTCCTTCACTAAAGAGGGGCGCAGATCTAAGTAGGGAAAATCACCTACGAAAGACTGCGGAAAGCCTCCGAAGTAGGAAGAAAAAGGGAGGAAGAACGGAGGGAGGAAGGGAGAAAGCCGCTAACTTCTAAGCAAAAAGAGGGGCGCCAAATTAAGTAGGGAAAATCACCTACTTAAGAATGGCGAAAAGCCTCAGAATGCCAAAAGCTAGAAAGCCAGAGGAAGAAGGGAAGAAGGGGCGAGTTTTTACTAGGTCCTGGGGGGTCTATTTATAGTTTTCCTTAAGGGGGGGAGGATTCCAAAATTCTATTAAATTCCCTGAAATTTTTCAAATTTTTCGGAATTTTTTGGGATTTTTTCGGAATTTTTCGGGCCCCATTTAAAAAAAAAAAAAAATTTTAACAAAACCGGCCGGCGGTTTCCCTAACCGCCGGCCAAACCGCCGGCCAAGCGGCACGGCGAAAGGGCGCGGCCAGCCAAACCGCGTGGGCCCAGGCAGGAGGCAGGCGGGCCCAGGCGCGGGCCGCGGGCGGGCCGAGTGCGGGCCCAGCGCGGGCCGCGGGCGGGCCCAGCGCTGGCCGCGGGCGCTCCGGCGCGGTTCTGCGCCGCCGGCGGCGGCCGGCCGGTTCGGCCGGTTCGGCCGCCTACCCGTTCCCGGGCTCCGATTTTAGACCCGGACGGTCCAAATTCGACGTTTTTGGGGTCCCCGGACACATTTTTCGACGTTCCGGACTCAATTTTGACACTTTCGGAGCTCAACGGGGCCTCTATGATCAAGTTCGAGCAAACATTTAATTCTTGGAACGCAAATTTTTGCGATTTTGCCAAAGTGAAAAGCCGACACGTATATTTCTGGACTCCTGGAGCTTTGACGTCCAAAAATAGGAGGGCAACTGATACGTCATCGAAAAATAATCTTGATCGGGCACAAATCTCGAGGAAAACTCAAGTTGGAAACTTCAAAAATTATTTCGGAGACCATTTAAACTCCGATTTCAGCAAACTTATAGTCGAACTGAGCGTCTCGGAAATACGAATCCAACGACACCAAATTCAACTCAATCCGAGCCCAAGTGAGTCCAAATCAAGTACCCGAAGCGCTGTTGGAAGCATCAAACAGCTATTTGAGTTACCAAACGGTCTCCGATTTTGGCGAGCTTATAGTAGAATCGAGAGGCTCGACGAGACGAATCCAACGAGCCCAAGATCATAGAATTCTGATATCATTAAGACCTTCAAATGCTTGATAAACGGTTCACGATCAAGGGATTCAATATCGACCGTTCATCCGGATCACTCCCTATTTGCCCCTGATCCCTCACATATTTACGGGCTATGCCACTCCAGAAAAATTATAAATAGCCCCTCATTTCTCTTAAGAGGGGACCCAAGCCAAGAAGAGAAGAAGAGAAGAAGAAGAGAAGAGAAGCCTAGGAGGGAACAGCTCCTCCTCGTCCACCGCCGGAACTCCGCCGGAACTCCGCCGGAAGCACCACCAGACGCCCGAGGGACGCCAGGGCTCTGCCCGACACGGGAGCAACGTCGAAATTCTGCCCGACGCCGGAATTCTACCCGACGCCCGAGTGACGCCGGACTTCTTTCCAAGTGACGCCGGAATTCTGCCGGACATTCAAGTGACGTCGAAATTCTGCTTGTCCTTGTAACTGATACTCATTGTAATCTGATCGTCTTGAATTTAAAGGACGAATCAGCCTCGTGTACTTCAAACAACACTAGTGGAACTCTTTCAACTGGGCGTGGCCCCGTGGTTTTTTCCCTTTTCAGGGTTTTCCACGTAAAAATCTTGGTGTTACTATTTCGATTCTGTTTGTGTGCTGGATATACGTACAACGCTGAGACGGAAAATTAAAATCTATCGCCGCGTATATTTGAGTCCGCAACAAGAATTATTAAAAATATTTAACTTTCTATTCTTTATCTTAATCGATTTTATATTACTTCTTTCAAAATTTCCTTATAATAATTATTTGAATTAAAATTATCTTCACTTTTCATAATAATAGGCAAGAAGACTAATGAGCTTACTTTAACTTATATTTTGAACTTGCGTGCAAGCTCGAACTTAGGCTTTGCTTGGGGTGGCTTTCTTGCTGCTTCTTAAATCAACTTTTTAGTACAAAAAATTTAATTTTTATACTAAAAAGTCTTTTGAGAAGCAGTAAGAAAGCCATCCTAAATGAGGCCTTAATCAACATCAAGTAGTTCTCGAGTTTAAGATACGTCAATTCAAGCGTTTTACTACCACCCGCCATCCAACCCCTCAGGAACGAAAAAAGAGATTTTGATTTTATATGTCGCATGATATGTACAATTGAATATACAATTGAATAAAGGTGTCAATTGTATTCTTATTTGAAGAATTGTGGTAGAAAGTTTATCTCAGATCAAATTAACCTCGTGTTGAGGTATAGTTTTTAGTGACAATGCAAATGTTTGAACAAGATAATTACGCAAACACTCTCCCAAGCACCTTCATTGTCTTCTAGGAAACATCATTGTTTGACCTCAAGTGATTCCTCTGTTGCAAAACTTCACTGCAAATACCCTTCAAATTATATCAAATATATTTATACAATTACGTGTATCATGAAACACATGAAACGCACAGAAAATGTGGGATTTATATATTGCAAAACTATCTTGTTATTTATATTTACTTAAATAATACTCAAAATTTTAAATCATAAAAAAATATCACAATAATTAACTTATGTGAAGTGAAGTACGTGCTTTCATTAGAGGTATCAATTCAGATTAATGAGTTGAGCTAGAGTTTGACTCAAAGTTGACCCAACAAAAAAATATTTGACCTAAACACAACCTATTTAGTGTTCATTATATGATTCAAAATATTTGATCCAAGCTTAAATTAATCGAGTCTGCCTAACTCAAACACAATTCATCCAACCTATTTATTATAAAGATCATGTATTTCATGGATAAACCAATTAATCCATCTCGAACCTACTTAATATGAACCCGAATAATAATTGGGTCAATTTCAAGTTGATTTCGGATTATTTGGGTCAACAAAAATATGAGTCCAATATGAATTGGATGTATAGCTTAGAGTTAGATATGACTTGACTAGTAATTATATTTTGATATAATGTAGACATTAATAACATATAAATCTATATTATTATTATAAAAGCCGCTTGAATTTCCTTCCACATCAAATCTTGATCATCCGTTTTATTTCTTCTAAAATTATCTTGTCCCTTCATTGTATTATAAATAAATAATAAATCTAAAAATATATAATAATTATGCAAATTAATGTCAGCTTTTATTAACTTATTATAATTAATTGATATTTTAAAAATAATTAATATATAACTAAGTAAATAAATGAAGAAATCATTTAAATTCTCTAATGCTTCTTAGTCTTCCTTCATATTGATTAAATATCTCTTTGTATTCTACTTTTTGTATCCCCTAAATAAATGAAAATTATTTAAATTATCTAATGCTTCGTAATCTTCTTTTATATTGATTAAATATTCATTTATATTCCACTCTTCGTATTTTTTACTCTTCTTCATATTGATTAAATCCCCCTTTGTATTCAACTCTTCATATCACCTAAATAAATTAAGAAATCCTTTAAAATCTCGAATACTTTTTATCCTTACTTCATATTGATTAAATACTTATTTGTATTCCTTTATTTGTATCATCTAATTATTAATTAATTTTAACTGATTAATTAAAAATTACAACTATTAATAAATTAAATTCTCATCGTGTGGCACTATAGAATCGATGGCAACCTTTCGTATTTTGTATGCCCTTTCGTATTCCTTTAGCTTATTTCACTTTTTTTATTATAATATAAATCCCCATCCATCCTTCCTGTGCACTCTCAGCAACCCAGCAGCTCCGTTCCTTCTCCCTCTCGTGTGCGGACCAGTGAGCTTACCACTGGTCTGCCCTCCAAGGCATTACCATGTGGACGTGGAGCAGATGCGGCATGGGAAGCTTAACCATAAGTTCTACACGATGCACGCCTTTGTCTCCAACATCTCAAAGATGAAAAAGGCTTTGCTCCTTGGTAATGCCATTTTATATATCAATGAGTTAAGATTGAAGCTACAAGCACTAGAGAGCGGCAAAGAGGGGCTGCAACCTCAGCTTGAGTCAATCAAGGAGAAGAGCAATGCGGGACCTTAAACTGATCAATGGCTAGAGGCAACTGCCGGCATGGAGATCATGCAGCTTCTCAGAGTGGAGGCGATGATATGCATGCAGGCCACCGTGGAAAATGTTAGTAAAAAAATCATCTAATTCTACTTTTTCAATTAACTTGAATTTTACTTTTAACTTCTATATTTGGAAGAAATCAACAGTGAATAATAAACAACAAAGGGTTGCAGTGCACTATACCCCTTCGTTGAGCTTTGAGTTTATAAGCGTGGCATATTGATAGAGCTTCAATTAATCCCCTGCATTATTAACAACATGGGATTTAGGAGCTCAGAAATACAATTTTGGTCTTGAATAGTTCACTTAATTGTTATTGAAAAGGAGAATGAGTAGAGTTGTAATTCATGATTTTTTCATGTTAGGATTTATGATATTTTTCAGCAATTTTCTTAATTATTTATGCTATACTTTTTTCTAATATAAAAGTCACATTCTTATTCCGAATATCTATTTCTTTCAAACATTGTATATTTACTTTTCTTTTTATTCCAAACATTATATTTTTGCTTTCTTAGTGGTTAACCAATTGTCTTATCTTCTTTGCTATCCCTTAGTATGAGGACTTGCTATAATGAGCATAAATGCATGGCAAAGACTCTATGTTTGATTATCATCAGCAGCATGGCATAGGTAAAGATTATATTTACAAACTATAATTTGCTTTATATGTTTTCATTTTTTACAAACTATAAATTCTAATTTCTTGTACAAATTATTTTTTGTTTGTTGTTAGTAATGTTATAGCTCAAGCAATATGCTATCGTCTATTTTCTAGCTTCTATGATTTTTTTCATTTATTCATTTAATTTTAGTCAAATGAACGGAATTTAAAATTATATAGTAATTCATTTTTTTTATAAATTAAATAGGGAGTTCATATTCTAACTCTTTCTCATATTTGTTTTTGTCTTCATCAACAATTTCAATTGATGTTACAATCCTCGTACTTTTCACTAATAATTATCTTATCATTTTTCAATTGAGTTTGATTAATTGCAAGTTATTTTGTTATATTTAGGTCCACTATAAACAAATCTCCTCCTACAATATGGTGTATATCAGAAACAATGTATCTTCATATTGAAGATGTGCGTCTTTTGCTCCTAACACATGATGATGAGGAGGTCAAGTACTATATTTGCAAGCTATAAAGAAAAATATTAACCAACTATTATGAATCTATTTGTAGCAAGCTATTATAAATTAGTTTATCTTTGTCTTTCTAATGACAATAATTTGGTGAAAAAAATGGATGGAGACTTGTTGCTTGAGGATTATTATTGTTATAATGTACAAGTCTATCGTATATAACTTTTGATAGAAGTCTAAAAATTTAATATTATTTTTAATCATGTTACTATTATATTTAACTTGAATATGTATGCCGCTGCTTGTTTGCTAGAAGCCTGTTATATTTGACATCATGTGAGACTTGTTTAATTCGAACTTTTTGTTTATTTGAGTTATTAATTTATTTGAATTCATAAATGACAACATGGATCACAAAAAAAAGTGACACTACACCTTGTAACCTCATCAATAGGTGGCCGATCACCCATCATTAGGGACAAGCACACATAAATCTTATTGCTAATCCCTTATCTAAATTTTATTTTATTCAATTCGTACCTTACAAAGTTATTGTTTTCAATATACATTGCATAAAGTTCATAAGATCTATAAATAGAAGAATTTAAAGTTATTTGAAGACTAGAAAGTGATTAATTTCATCCATAAAATAAGAAGTAATTGGGCTACCTTTTTCTGATTATATTCTTCTATTTTTATCCCACTCCTATTCTCTCTCTCTCTCTCTCTCTCTCTCTCTCTCTCTCTCTCTCCACCAAAAGTTACATGATTCCAAATCAAGCCCATAAGCGAACATAAGGTCATTTCATTGTGACATTTAAGCTCTTGTATCTATATCACCAACCTTGTTATTAAATCTCTCTCTTTATAATTTGATTGTTGATCTAATCTTGCAAGCTAAATAACTCAATAAAAATAAAAAAATCTAGCACCAAATCTTCAACCAATATACATGAAGTAAATCAATTTGGTATGTAAATCCACCTATAAGCTTCCCAAAACATTCTTTGCTTTAGATCAGTGAATTAAGATAGCTACACTCCAATTAATTATGGATAATGTAGATGTATTTGTATAGCACACCATAAACCAAAAGAAGCAAGAATTAGTACTTACTCTAAACAAATCTTATAATATTAGGATCACTCTCAATATAAATTTTTAAATTTTATTAACGTACATTTAATGCACGTACAATTATACTAGTAAATATAAGTCTCAGGTGTCATATAGATAAATAAGCAAGGGTTTTACAAATGTATGTAAATCGCCCAAGAAATTTGTAATGAAAAATGTGGCCCTTAATTTAGTTTAGTACCACTCCATATATGCTCATCAATCCACGCGCACTGCTCGTTACATCAAACGCACCACAGAGCTTGCGCTTTGCGGTGATGGAAAAGAGAGTGTGAGATTAGTAATTTCTTACCAAGTATCTGAAGCCAAAACCAAAAGCCGCCCTTTTTCCGCTGGCGGGCTCCGGCGGAGGCGAGGCGAGGGAAGCTAAAAGCGTCGGCCATCTAGGTATCTGTCTCTCTCTCTCTCTTTCAATGTTCATCTACCATTTGCAATCTTTCTTCATTATTGCAGCATCTAGTGTTGAAATTCTCAGTGTGCGCGCGCGCGCGCGCGCATGTTGATTTTGGCTCTGCTCATTGCATTGGATTGGCATTATGCAATTCTTCCCATTGAAGAAGAGAGTGGTTTCTAAGATGGACGGATTTCATTTCTAGGATTTGCTAATTGATGAGACTGATGTTTTAGCCTTTGGTAGCTAGGGTTTTTGGGTGTTGATTTTTAGTGACTTTCTGTTTGACTCTTGGATTCTGGCTTTTAGGTTTAGGCAGAGCACTAGGTATCTGCGTGCAATGTTGCTGTGCGCTTTTGTATTAATTTGTTTCTTACAGGTATGTTTTTACCGTAGGCCTATGACGGAACTAACCAGGGCCGTGAGACTCTTTTTTCTGGGTAATTTTTTCAATTTTGAGACGCTTTAAATGAATTGGGGAGCTTATTGCATTACCTGTTACCAATGTGTGTGCAGGAGCGTGGCGTCTGCTGGCATGTATTGTCTTTATTGCGCTGATAGATTCTATGAAATGCTCTGATTTAACTAAAGTTTCACGAGAAGCACTACTCACACTAGATGGCAAACTATTCTGTTATACCATCATGTGCTAACTTGCAACTACAGAGGATTGTGCCAAGAGGAAATATTCTCATGCCTAAGAATGTAAATTTGAGGAATCGACCATGGTGTGAACTAACTTCCTTTTTTTATTCTTTGATGAGTATCATAGATATTTTAATATCATTCCATCATGTTTTTTAAATTAGTTGTTGATAAGAGATGTAATAAATGGATAAATGCCCAGAATAGTCTCCAAACGATTAATATGTAATCAATTTAGTTCAAAAGTATCATGTTCCTCCAATTTAGTTCCTCGACTTATATAAAATTTATCCTAAATGGATAAATATTCAATTTTCTATAGTTGATGGACTAAATCGGGATCAATTTAATATCCAAATTTCTCACAATTTTTACATGAGAGGTCATTTGGGATCAATTTTGTTCAGTTGAGGGACTGAATTGGATAAATGTGATATTTTGGGACTAATTGGCTACATTCGATGATTCGAATAGTTGGAAGACTATTTTGTTTATTTTTTTCTTTAATAAATGTATATTGCCTCCATCTACTGTCATGTTATATGTGTAATCTTAATTCTATGGTCAGATTATTTGCATTCTCTCTTTTGCTTGTAGGGATTGCCTTCTATTTGGTAAAAGTCATCATAAATCATATTTTTCATCATCAAGACTTTATATTGTTCAACCTCCCATTCTTATTTGTGCAAATGAAATTCGTGGCTTCAATGAGAATTTCTCTAAGTGTTATTGCTGGGGAATGCTTGTTGACCCGGAGAATGCAGCACCATCAAATTTGGTTTCTGCCATGGATGAAGTGCTTCTGATGGTTAGTGTCATCTTGGCATACTTGGCTGGGGCAGTGCCACAGAGGAAGAATCTTGATTTTATGAGTCACCACACAAAGGAAAACTTGGGTTCATCATCTCCTATGCCTTATGGTAGGTAAGAGTAAGCTGCCACAATTTAACCAAGTACATGTGGTATGCAGATTGCGTTGCTGTAAGACTGCAAACCATGAGTTGATGTGTTTCCAATCTTCATGAACTAGGCACATTACATAGTCATTTGTTTTGATAGGAAGTTTATTTGGCAGGCCTGAAATAAGTGAGAACATAACCAGTTTGAAGACAAATACCGTATGGGATGAAGTTAACGGGAAACTTCTTGATGCGTTGGATACAACTGGTAATGGTGTTATTTTGGATAACAGAGTCGTTGATATTGCAGATGTCAGTAAAAAAGATGCTTTAAGTCTCTTTGCACTCAATCAAGGTCCTACTTGGAGATTGCTTTGGACTACTTTATGGAGGCTACAAAAAGAGGCAGGCATTGCTCTCCACACCACTCTTTTATATATGAATCATAAGGCTGCCTGTTTGCATGACACTGTTATGTTAACATCCCAAAATTAAAGTTCATCATTCCTTTTAATCTTCTTTATAATACACTTGCAATAGAGTATGGTTTAGGATGATGGTTTGGAGAGAGGGAGAGGGAATTGGGTTAGTTCAGCTCTTGTGATACATACAAATTCCACATCATACATGAAGTCCTCACTCTTCATCATATAAATTTGGATAGCAGGGCTTTTGATATTATAGATTTTACTATTTTAGTCCACACCATACAAGCCTAGGTTTGACCATAGGTTTGTGGGTGATAAGCAGTGAAAAAGAGGAGTTTGATGTTTGGTTTTTTTAAGTCTTCTAAAAATAGCTCTTAAAAAGTCTGATGATGATCCTCTTGACAGGTAACTAAGATTTATTTTTAAGTTTGTTTTCCATATTTTACTTCGTAAGTTTTTTTTTTTAATATCAGCATAATATTGTCTTGGAAGGTTTGGCATGGTTATCCCTCTGCAGTTGAATCTACCGGGTAAAATTTCTTTCCCATACTCTTCCACCTATTTTACATACATCATCATTTACCCACTAAAATTATGGGGTTCATCTGTTTACTCAGCCCCACTCTGCTTATAGATGTCTCTATCATAAATAAGTTAATATTGCCAATCTCATATCCGCAAACTTAATTATTGACGATCAATTTTCGGCCATTCCATCACATTGTTTCTTCTCCAAGTGTTAAACCATATAAAGAAGGTTCATCTTTCTGTCAAAGTCTGCCCTTTTACCCATTGCCTCATCTTTGATAATTTATTGTCCTGAATACTTTTTCCCTATTGATGGAAATTTTACTGTTTTTCCTCTGACATTGGCATATTACATATATTTTGTGTTATGTTTGATGAATATTTTTTGGTTTCATGTGTGAACAACCTTTATATGCTTTGACAGGTTCGTGATATTCATTCATCTCATGAAGCTGTTAACCGAGGTACCTGGCTAGTGGTGGTATCAGAAATCTTTAAAGCAATAGTTACACAAATATTTACCAAATGGTTGGAACAGGAACTCTCTTTGGGTGCTGGTGGCCGCAACATGGTACTGCAAAGTCTAAAGTTTTGATTTAATGTTTTGTCTTGTCTCTCGTATTGAAGTTAGTGACTCTCTCAGAATCCTGTTGTTCAGCTGTCTGAGAAATTGAAGGGAAATGATGTGATACTAAACAATATAAAGAGATCAGGGAAGACTGAACTATATGCAGACATTTTGTTCTTTCTCAGATTTGATTCTCTCAGGTATCGAGCTAAATCCCTGCAATTATTCATCCTCATCCCTTTATTTTTCCCCTTTTCATACCACAGTTTGCTTGAGTGATGGGCTACATCAAGGGTAAAACTGCTTATAAGTGCACGTAAAACACATTATGCTTGATAGTTTCTAGCACTCATAGTGCTAAAAGAGTTGTAGGATCTGATAATTTGTCATTGACGTAGTTTTCATTCATCTGTTTTTTTTATAAATCTAGATCTCCACATTCAGTTTTTGTGAAAGTGAATTTGTGTAGGCATTAGCACGGCTGAGCTTCCTGTTAATAAATTTTTTTTCCTCGAGAGAGAGAGAGAGAGTTGAAAAGATATATCTTTGTTAAATTATCTTTCGCGTACAAACATGTATATGCCTATGCCCTACATATAAGTTAGAGAAGAAAAAAATAAAGAAAAATATAATAAATTGAAGTGACCTCAAGAATAAGGAAATATAACAACAATAAATTCTGTAGATTCATACTATAAATAGTTAGCACATATAATACTTTAGATATTGTAGTGTTCCCTTGCAAATTCAAGGTGACAAAATATCAACTTGAATTTGGAAACAATAACGACCAAAGATGTAGTAGTTAAAGGTTTTATTGCTCAGAAGTTGTGAGTGTCATAAGAGAAGCACAATTGATTCACCAATAAGAGTAATGTGAATTCTAGGGGTGTCAAAATGGGTTTTTGGGTCGTGTTCGGGTCCAACCCGAAACTGATCCGCACTCAATTGCTCCAACTTGAACCCGACCCGAATACACAAACAGGTCAGAAATTTGAACCCGGACCCTATCCTCCCCAAATTCGTGTCAACCCGACCCGACACACGAACCTGGGCGAGGTGAGCGCGAGGCGTTTCGTGAGTGTGAGGCGAGGCGAGCGCTAGTGCGAGCGTGTGCCGTGCACGAGCGCGAGCCCAAGTGCGAGATGTGCACGAGCGTTAGGCGAGTGGGCTAGGCGAGCCGCGAGCACGTGGGTCCCTTTGAGCAGGTGGGCCCTTGCTTGCGCAACCAACGCAAGCGCGATGGGGGGTAGCGCGACCTATGAGCAGCGGACAATCATGATTTGCGAGGCTAGCAGAGGCGGAGCACGATTCGAACCCGGGTCAATTTCAGGTTGATATAGGGTTTTCGGGTTAACCCGAACCCGACCCGTTTTTCAAACGGGTTGACCCGGACTCGAAATTTTCAGTTCAAGTTCGGGTAGGGTTTTTGGGTCGTGTCAAATATTGACACCCCTATGTGAATCATACATAGATTGACTAATGACTATGTTAGAGAAGGTGATATGATCTTGGATAGAGGTATCAACTGAGAGTTTTGGTAGAGAATAATGTTAGAGAGAGTCAATTTAGTGTGTCAACAAAGAGTATTGATAGAGTATCGATGCTGGAGAAGAGAGGAGATCACAAAGAAATTGTTGAAGGATGCGATTGAGGTCATGATTGTGATAGGCGTAATCAAAAGTTAAAGCGATGTACGAGGTCAAAGTTGCATCTGTGGAGGGAACCATAGATGTAGGTTTACTATAATAGGTCATTGTGACTTGTTGGATTCCTAGTGATAAGGGAAATGTGAGTGTTGTTGAGTAGGATCATTTGGTTGGGTGTCAAAATGGGTTATCGGGTCGGGTTCGGGTCTAACCCGAACTTGCCCCGCTCTCAGTTGACCTAACGTGAACCTGACCCGGCTATAGAAAAGGTTCGGGTTCGGGTCAACCCGAATTGACCCGCCAACCCATTTTGCTATCAATTTTTGGCATTTTTTTATTTTAGATTTATTTAAGATTTTACGTAATTTAATTAAAAACATAAAATTCAATTAACTGAAATACATCCTCATCATAATTATTTGTTTATTTGAGGCTTTAAGTAACTATAAATGATAAAATGAACACAAATAACCAATTGCATCAACAAAATACTAACAATAATTTAATTTGTTTGAATACTAACAAAATACTAACAAAATGCTAATAATATACAACACATTTAGTGATTTACAGTGTTATACAAATAAAAATTACAAATTATATTTACATTATTTTATAAACACAAATTCTATTTAATCAAATTTGCACCCCCTCTAAGTCTCTAACTGATGTTGTTGATATTGGAGAACTCAAAAGTCAGAATTGGAGATGACACCCCTACTGCAAGATTGCAAAAATGGGAAAAAAACTAAAACAACTAAATATTTATAAGCCCAAAAACAATGGTAAATCCCAAATGCCAAAAAGATATAAATTTAATGTAAACTAGAGCTCAGGTTAAACCTCCAAATTATTCATCAAGTACTAAACTCAGTAAAATGTAAATGAGTAAAGAATATTTAGGGAGTATCATCCAAGGCAGCATTTTTTATTATCTTAGATTGTAGTATCTGTTTAATTATAATGTATCAGTTTGGTCTAAGAAAATATAAAGTCACCTGGTTGCATTTATCCTAAAAGAATTCATACCTTTACTTTAAGAGGTTTCTCATCATTGATCTTTAAAAAAAAAAAATCAAAATAAAGACGACAACAACAACAATCAACAACTATTAGGAACAACAACCACAGGTCCACAACCACTGGTTGTATACTGCATTTACCCGAACCCAACAATCACAACAACAACCACCACAACCACAATAATAACCTATTCCAGCAACCACAACTGTCAATAGCAACCATAACAACAACAACAACAATTAGAACAACAACCAGAACAATAACCAGAACATCAACCACAACAACTGGTTGCATACTTGCATTGACCCCAACCCAACAACCACCAACACCACCACCACAACAACCGGTTCCAAGGGGCACTTCATGTCATCAAAACATAATCTATTAATTTGATTATTTCAATTGCCTAAACCAAGGAAGCATAACACTATAAAAGCCATAGCTGCATAACCATAAATCCTAAACAGTTAAACTAGCATGTCTAATAGAGAAGTATCTATTAGACTATTAATCTAATTATTTCATAAACCAAAGACAACCGGACAAGGAAGTATAAGAGTATATGACTATAACAGCCATAAACTAACAGAGAAGTACAACTGGCAACTGCATAACATTATAACAACAAGAACGCAAATACACAATACTGTAATATCACTCACTAATCACTAATCAACCGTCATCATAGATGAGCACAAACATACAACCCTAATTTGAATCAATGAATCCCAAGCATGCTCCACAAGAAAACTTGTGTGGCAAGCCGTGGAAGTATGAATCATTCACCATAATATGAAGTATGAATCGTAAATTTGGTAAAAAAAAAAAACCAAAAAATCCTAATTTGAAAAACCCTAAATTTATAAATCTTTACGCATGATGTGAAACGGTGAAAGAACTTGAATCAATGAATCCTAGTAACTTCCAAAATCAGCAACACAAAATAGCTATTACCCTAAAATATTAAATAGGCAAAGAGATACAAACAAATAAAAAATCGGTTCGACGTGGAAGGTGGCAAGGTGTGGCTCCATCGAAGGCTGTAGGCACCGACGAGAGAAGCATAGTACACAATATAGATGAGGTCGAGATTCGAGAACAGACGAGCTCGAGAAGAGAACAAGAGAGAAGCCGAGAGATGGGACAACATAAATCAGAAATCCCTAAATGGAGAAATAAGAATAGCTGAGCACAGAGGACGCTGCATGTGAGTCGCGATGTCATTAAAACCCTAAACTAAAAAAGACGTGGGTTATAACCGTGTTAGCGTCGGGTTCCGGGTCAACCCGAATCTGACCCGATTTTAAAAATGGGTCGGTTTATTGAACCCGGACTCAACCCGTATTGAAAACGGGTTGACCCGAACACAAAATTTTCCTGATCGGTTCCGGGCCGGGCTTCGGGTCATGTCAGGTAATGACACTCCTACAATTAGCGGTGTCAAAATGGGTTTTCGGGTTGTGTTCGAGTCCAAACCGAAACTGACCCTCCCTGGATTGCTCCAACCCGAACCCAACCCGAACACACAAATTGGCCAAAAATCTAAACCCGGAACCGACACGCGGACCCGGGCGAGGCGAGCATGAGGTGGTCCGTGAGCTCGAGGCTAGGCGAGCATCGGTGCAAGGCGATCCTCGAGTGGGTGCAATCATGCAATGATGCGAGCGGGCGAGGCGAGCCCGTGTGTTCGTGCATGCGCAACAAACACGAGCGCGATGGGGGCCGGCGTGATCTGCTAGCAGCAGGCGATCACGATTTGCGAGGCAAGCGGAGGTGGAGCGTGATCCGGATCCAGACCCGGGTCAATTACATGTTAACTCGAACCCGACGCGAAATTAGGAACGGGTTAGAATTTGAAACCCGAATCCGACCCGTTTTTGAAAGGGGTTGATCCAGACCCAGAATTTTTGCGTCGTGTCAAATATTAACACCCCTAGAATCAATAAGAGGTCGTGCATAAGAAAGCAGGGGTTGCATGCCAAAGGGATCCTTGATGATCAAGATCTAGGAGATGAGGCAAGAGAGTTGTTCTTGATTTTTGGTGGATATACCTCGATTGTATGTCTAAGGGATTGAAGTTCAAGGGTTGGGATTGATTGCATGTGATGGGTGGTGGCACAATCGGAGTGCAACACATGAGCATATGTGGTTTGCAATCAGGCAAGAGGATGCCTGTAGTTCACATCGAGTAATGAGATCCAAAAGTTTGATCAAAAGGTAGTTGAGACATGGAGATATTGACATACTTAATGCCTTGTAAGAAGATATAAGCAATTATAATGGGTTATTTTTTTATAGAATTATCTTCTTTGTAGGAGTGTATATGTGCCTGTATATAGAAAAGAGAAGAGAATGATAAATGAGAATATCCTTACTAAAGAGGAAATATGACTATAATATATAATGTAGATTTTTACAAGTAGTTAGCACATGTGATGATGGATATGGAAATAAATTTCTTTCAATTCAATCTTGTCAACCCGATGTGGGGCAATCTAGGTTCTGATTCCAAGGAAATCTAAGTCTTTAAGATGATTTGCAATGAACACCCAGAGCATTATCCGATGTTTATGATGCTACTTGCCAACAATATAATGAAAACAAAATCACAATAAGCACAATTCAATTGGAGGCAAACTGATGATAGAATCGATTGTATTTTCCCTTGTGATATTTTGTAGAAAACTGTAGAATTCAAATATGAAAGATTTAATAATAGACCTCCAAATAGAAATTAACCATATGAACTTAGATCATATAAAGTGCTAAAACAAATTCATATAATGCGGAAAATTAATGTGTGGATATTTAGTAGAATGAGTCAGACCTATCTCACATCTATAAAAATCTCTAAATAAATAAAAAGAAGAAAGCAAAAGAAAAGGAAAAACCAGTCAAACAATTTTCTCTCAATTCAGTTATGTCAAGCTGATTACCCTATACAATGAGAAACCAAAGGGACCGGACCATGCAGTGTTAATGATGCTACTAATAAAATGCCAAATGCCTAATGAAAATGAATGCACAATAATCATGATTTCGTGGGAAGCAAACTAATAATAGAATAAATTATTTTCCCCCTATGATATTTGTAGAAACAGTAGATTTAAAATCTGAAAGTTCTAATAATAGATTTCGAAATAGAATTTAACTACCCAGGCTTAGATCATATAAAAGGTTAAAATTAATTCATGTACAAAATTAATGTTCGAATATATTGCAAATGGAGTCAGACCAATTTCATTTTTGTAAAATCTCTCTCTCTCTCTCTCTCTCTCTCTCTTTATATATATATATATAGAAAGCTAGAGAAACTGAAGAACCAGATAAACAATCAAGCCTTGCACTTGACCCAAGGATATCACATCCACACATTTATGGAAAAGAAAGGTGCAAAGGGTAATAACTTTGAGTAATCAAATTTTTGGTTCAATTATTGCTTTGCAGCTGATATCGATCTAAAGGTACGTTCACTGCCACTGCCACTGCCAATGCACCTGAACTGAACGTAAGGTACATTGGTGCCAATGTATCTTACATTTCCTAGATAGAAACTTGGGATTGCAGATGTTAGGTACGTGAATTTCTTACATATGTTACTTCAGCTGGACGTAAGTTACATTGAAAGGAATTTAATTTACATTTGTTACGGGGACCACTGGATGTGACTGTTGTTTCTGACTGTTCCAGACAAGAATTATGATCGAAACCTACTATCAGAATGTGCCTTTTGTAATTCTTGATTGTAATGCATGATAAAGCCAGGAACTGTTCATTAGTAATGCAAACTCTATGAATGCAAAAACCTGCAGCAGACTCAATATAATACTATAGCAACTGAAATTATCCAGCATAAGCTAATGTTTTTGATGTCAGCTGTGGACCTTGATCTCCGCATCATAGTCTGTTAATGTCTTCTTTTTGATTATCCCAAGTCTTGATTATAGAGGTTGAAGGTTGATGTTAGGTTGATAGCCACACCTGCTTTTGTATGATGGAAGACATTCATTTTCACCTGCTTTAAGTTTCTGAATTTCCTTTTCTTTTCATGGCTCGGTAGATTAATGAAAAGTATTTTGGATCTTTCCTTTTGGCTTTCTTGTATATACATGTGATAATTATCTATTATGGTCATTTGACATCCGACAATTGCAATCTATTTTTTCTATCGTTATTGCCACTACTAAATTTTAATTATTTTAATTATTATTGTAATCATTATTCTTTCTATTGCCCTCCTTGAAGTCATCCTGAGAGCCATCATATTGTGTAATCCATTGAAAGCTATATTTGCTGGTCTAAACATATCTATGATATTTTCAGTTTCTGACTTCCATACCTATCATGAGTATATGCTTTCAGTATAAATTGGCATTGGCTTCTTATTTATCAGTCTCTTGTTTCAGCAGGTCTGGCTGCTGTTTTGACACAAACTTTCTTGTTAAACATGGGGTTGAAATTCTAGAGGATTTGGTGATAACATTGGCTGATGCAGTTGCTTGCATATACCTAGAGCTTATTTCTGTTGATAGTGACATGTCAATTGAAATAAATTCGTTGGGCTTAAATATATGCCCCCTCACTACAAGAGCACTTCAGAGATTACGCAATGAGGTGCGCAGTACTGCTTTACTTTAAAAATGTATACTCTTCTAGCTGCTTTTAGCATCATCGTCCATGTAAATTACCATATTTTTGTACTCCAATTCTTGGATATTGTCAACTGTAGCTGCTAATGGATAAACTTTAATGTCCATCTCCTCAATCTGCTTGGTAGGGATGTGGATGATTTGGTTATGCAATATTTGTTCTGTGTTTCTCTCCATGTCCCGTACCTATACATTTTGTTCAGGTTTATCATTTTGTTTTTTAAGGTTTTTAGTTCCAATACCTATCGGAATGCTAGATCAAATCTTAGTGTGTTTTAATGAGCTAAAAGTAAGCCATATCTGGTTATTTTGCAATGTGAATTTATCAGAGTTCAGTCTGGACGCACATCTCATATTTTTATGTCCATGGGTTGGGCAGTTCTTTGTCTAATACCGATGCTATATGACCTATTCATATTATTTTTGTATGAGTTTCTGTTAACAGTTTAGTTGGCAGATAGTTTCTTAATTTTGAAATCAGCAAAATTGAAGTTGTAAGTACTGTCGGCTCGATGTTGGACAATGCAATTGTTGGCCATAGTCTTGTCTAATAATAGAGTTGAGTTGATCATATATTTGTTTTGCAGCATGAAATTGTTCTTCCTTCATTTTTGGCAGCATGGAGAATACTGACCGCAGTGGACTACTCACATAAGCATGCCATAACAATGGGCTTATCAATATACAGTATTGTAATTTGGCAAAATCATGTATTTTTAATGGAATAATGCAAACTCTGTTGAACCCATAAGCCCAAAAAACTTTACTTAGAATTTGATGATCATAAATATCAATAAGGAAATTCCTTATTGGAATGATGATTTCAATCCAGTGTATGCAGGAGATAGGCGCATCATCAAGACAATTCAAATGCAAGATGGTGAGCTGGGTAGCTTATAAAAATGTTTCCTTCGCATAAAAGCAAAACCAAAATAAAAAGTTTGAAGACATGCGCGACAAGAAAGCAAAGTAATGTAAAATGAAAATTTAAATAATAAAATCAAAATATCACGTAACACTATTAAATCACTCTTGTTTAAGAGTCCGATTATTTTGGTTAAAACATCTATCGCTGCTACTCTGATTCTTGAAGTTAGGCTTAGATTGAACTTATCCAAACTTTTGTTGTTTCCATCACATATACTATTCTAGACGCGGTTTGCAAGTGTTAGGATAATTTGATTCAGTTTGTGAAAGACAACACAAAGGTGATTAAGTGGGCCGGATTTCTATTTTAATAGAAGAGCTGATTTCTGCAGCAGGTTTGCACTTTTTTATTTTTTATTTTTGAGTTATGCCGGGTTTAAATTGTAGATCTCTAAATATATGCGGAAATGCAGTATTTTTTTTTCCAGAACGTGTTGTTTATCAATTGCTCCACACGTATTTGATTTCACTAGCAAAGCCAATTCATGTTCAAATATGCATTACCCAACTTATAAAATACAGTTTAAATTTGGATTGTGGGGGGTGGAGGTCTCGGACTGCAGCTACAGACTAATTCTTGTAGTATCTGGCTTCAAGTTTAATAGTGTTTTCTGTCCTTAGTGGTCTTAATATTCATAATAAGAGATATTCTGTAAGAACCTGAATTCTGAACTTGAAATGATTTCACCTGGATCATGGATCGTAGGAAACCTCTATGCAGATGAATTTTGAAGTAATAAATGCATCATTCTTTTTTATACTCTCCTAATCTGTGATACTATTATTAGGTTGTATTGAAGCAGTGGCTACAACAGAACTTTGAATCAGTTGTCTCTTTGTATGAGGACCGCTTCGAGTTATTTGTCTTGTTCAGACAAAAGAAGGATGATCAACTTGAAAGTCAAACTACAAAATCTATTTGGCAAAAACTCTTCTTCACCACGCAAGCAGTTCCATCCGCATTGAATTGTGTTCAGATCAACTCACTTTCCTTGAATGTTAAACGCACCAAAGAATTGCAAGCTTTGACTGGATGGTAAACGCACCCAACTTTGCCAGAATTGAGTCATGCGTGTTTATGAAATCATTCATGTGATACATAACTGACATGTTTGACTGATTAATTATGACATGATGAAGATCCTTCGTTGATGTGCTTAACCTTGCGAATGTTGGACTAGACTGGAATCAGACACATGATAAGATTGTAGATAATTTCCATGACTTGAACTTGTATATTGAGTGAAATATATAATAAAGGATAGAAATTTATGACCATCACATCAAGCAAAAAGGCTAGTTCATTATCTAGAAGTAAACGGAGGGATAAACAGAAGTAAATAGCGAGATAAGGAATCATAAAATGTCAGAACGAAATAGAGAATTTGAGTAAGTTTTTTTGCAAAAGTAATTTGCTTTAGTTGGCATAATTCTTCTATGATTTGTGGTAAACATGTCAGCGCTGTGCGGGTAAGGTTTACATGAAGTGCTGGGAATTTTACAGACTAAAAATTCAGAACTTCAAATAGCATGTTTGGCATTGTGCCTTCGTTTGAATTTGAGTGTCTAGCATGGCATCATAAACCTTCAGGAGACAATGAATGTCGTTGCTTCATAGATACATGCTATTCTTAAAAGGCATATTGAGGATATTGACCTGGTGATATTAATTAGCTTTAATTGCATGTCCATTTCCAATTTCTATTGACCTGGCAATATCTAGGATGCGTTTATAATGTAGTCTAGAACATAATATCATCGTTGTACATTTGTATGATACATAGTACAGCTCTTTCCTTGAGAACCATGTAGACTGGTTGAATGGTTTATACTGAAGTCCTGAATTAATATGAGTCGCCTCTTGTTGCAGGAGATACTATTTCAGCTTGTTTCTGGAATTCTCTGATGTTGCGATGCCATTGGTGAAAGCTTTTTTTGAAAAGGCAAGGAGTGCTGTATCTTTCTTTCTTGTATGCATGATTGGTAGGTCTTTAGGACTTGTTTTTTCTGGTATAAGGCAGTCCCTGGGTTGGAAGTAAGAAGGTAATTTTTTTCATAATTACTGCACAGCTTATTTTTGTGCGTCAATTTTCATTGTAGGATGGAAAAATGATTCGTAAATATCCTTAAAATTGATTACTTGCCCCCCTATCTTCAGTTTTGAATTTGAAAATAGAAGAGAGAAATTGTCTTGAGTTCTCTTTGTAAAGAAGGCTATTTGATTATCAATTTTGCCAAGTCAACCTCCAAATTTAATCTTGTAAGTCCACGGGGGTAAGCCATTCAAAGGCTAATGTAATTCTGATGTTGTCAATTTGCATCTTTTACTGATTGGTATTTGTCAATTCATTTTCTGGTGTCTTAAATTCCTACTGAGTTTTGTTTTAGATTGTTTTAAGCATGATTATACTATCAGAGGTTGAGCTAGCTAATTTTCAATGAGCATCTCAAAAATGATAATGGCTTGATTATACACCCTTCAATCAATTAGAGAATCAAATTGCTCATATTATTACTTAAAAAATTACCCCCTCCCACTTTTTCTAGCCTCTTAATTGTTCTATCACATAAAGATGAATATAAAATTATTAGTGAGCTCTTATGAAACACTCATTCCTCATCATCAATCTCGAGATTCTATTATAAAATTGCTTATCTTATCTAGGTCACCATTAACACTAATATTAAAGCTATTAATTTAGATTTAATAGTTTGATTCTAATTTCTAATAACAATTATCTTGGAGTATAGGGCTCTCATTGATCCATTTATCTTTATGAGGGACATAATGGTATGTCACATTTCAAATAAAAGCAAGTGGGATGCAAGCTTGAAAATTATTAGGATTAAAAAAGCAAAAGAACTCTTAAATTATTTATGTTTGCTATTAGATCAGGATATTTTGGGTCTATGATTTGATAGCATAGTATTTTTCTATATAAATTGATATAATATTGAAAATTTTCATTTTGATAGGATTTTGATAATTGCATATGTCTTGTCGATGTAAAATTATTAAAGAAAAATGATCGGTCCAACTCACAACCCACTAAAAGAGATTCAATACATTTTGCAAAAAACACATTTAAATTATTGTAAAGAATTTTCAATTTATTTAAAATCCAAGGAACAATTTTGTATTGAGTATCTTAGTACATATATGCTAATGGTAAAGTAATTTGACAAAAAATCAGCAAAACATTGGACTCCTTTGTTTTTTCTCCTCAAAATGTGCTTGATAGGTTGACTCTAGGCTTCGTTTGAGACGGCTTTCTTGCTGCTTCTTAAAATAATTTTTAAAAGTTGTTATAAGAAGTAGTAAAAAAGCCGTCCCAAACAAAATCTAAGAGATAGACATAGAAAGTTTAATAATCTCCTGCATCAATTTGTTCCATTCATACTAACTCATTAAATATTTTTTTAATCTATCAATTGGATACTTTAGCTAGTATTACACATTACCAAATTGAACATATGCTATAATCATTAGTGTTGATATTTATCATGAAAACATTAGGTACAACAAGTTTCCTTATGTAAAGAAAAAAAAATTATGAATGGAAGCCTAACAAATGACCACCCACATTTAGGTTTTGTGTGGGACGGCTTTTTTACTGCTTCTTAAAGCAGCTTTTTAGTAAAAAAATTAAAATTTTGTACTAAAATATTGGTTTAAGAAGTGATAAGAAAGTCATCCCAAATAAAATCTTAGTCTAATTGATTAAGGATTTTTTATATTTATGCAGCCCAAGATAAAAACCATATAAAACACCATGATAACAACGGGACTCACAATAATAAAAATGAAAACAAAGTGCTGCAAAAGGATGCTCCACTCATACTTGCTCTATAAAGCTCTGCTCCACTTATAACTGGGCGATCCCCTAATCCAATAGCTATAATAACCAGTATTTAGCCCTTTTGAGCTGAGTTGGTCTTACCATCTTTAATAGATTCAATTTCTTTTCTCCATCTACTGTGCTTATTATATCTCAAATCATTACACTTAAGGCATAAATAAAACAACTAGCGAATGGTTGATTGACCAATGAGACAGGGAGAGGGACAAGTGCCAATGAGAGCATGAGATCCTGCAAGCGCATTAGAGACACGTGAACAAGCCAAGCGGTGTTTACAAGTGCGAGCAACTGAATAGAAGTACCACAACATGTGACACTGAGTGCAACAGCTTAGAAGCAGTGTAATTCGATGTGAATTGAGGAAGAAATTTTTTGAAACTTTTTTTTTTTTCTCTTCTTTTTCCTATTTTTTCTCTCTTGATGTCAATTAAAGGTGCAAACGAGTCGAGTCGAGCTCAAGCCAGGGGGTGTTCGAGTCAAGCTCGACTGCCAAATACCGAGCTCGAGTCGAGCTCGAAAAAGATGAGCTCGAGCTCGACTCGTCTCACGAAACGAGTCGAGTCGAGCGGCTCGTCGAGCTCCTTCCCGACCTGCATCGTCCACGGACAGCTACGTCATCCCGAGCTACGTCGACCGTCGTCCCGTTGTCGAAGCCGCAAACTCGTCCTCCCAAGCCGCGGCTCCGTCGTCCGTCGTCCCGTAAAGTAAATTATTAAGTTTCACACTTACATATGCTTAGGTGCACAAACAACAATATATTGAGTTAATAGGGTTTATGCAACTCTATGGATAACTATTTCAATAAGATGAAATAGGCATTAGATTGTGTATTGCTTGTAAATATTTAATGAATTGTTTTAATAATACAAATTTTATGAATATTGAAATAAAAATATTAATATAGATGAGAGGATGCATTCAAGAATTGTTAGTATTTGGTCCAATTTTATGTTATTTTCAGCTTTACTGTTTTGCTGCATTAGGTTGTTTTAGTTTAAATAGAGATGGCTTGTATTTGTTTGAGATGGTGAATTGAATAAGATTTTAGTTATGTTTTTCCTCCAATATCTGAGCTCTCTCCCTCTACTCTCCCTCCCTCTCATCTAAGAAGAGCAAGATTCATTGAAGATTCATCTTCCTCCAAGATTTTCACAACAATTATTATCAAAGCCCAGTGGAGGTGATTAAGAGGAAGGAGAAAGTTTCTTGTAATCAAGAAAAGGAGAACGAGACGAGTGGAAGTGGTGACATAGGTCAAAGTTTGATCTTGTCTGCTCAGGCGAGAATGTAGGCAGATCAGGTCAGAGGCACGAGCACAGTCGCTCACGCGTGGGAGCAGAGGCGGGACCATGGGTTTGCGGTCGGGCACGCAGGATCGGTCGAGAGTGTAGGAGTGTTGTGCGCGAAGACAGGTGTGTGATTGTGTGTGGACAATAGATCCCGCGGGCTGGCGTATACGGGTGTGTGAATGTGTGAAGGCGTGAAGGAATAGCCGAATAGGGTACACTGATACTGGGCTTGCACTTAGGCAAGCAAGAAGCTAGGATCCAGTCAGATGGCAATGAGTGTGGGTGTTCGGTCGGAGCATAGCATGCAGAATAGATCGCGTGGGAGGCAGCCGTGCTCAGGAGAGTGGAGATAGGAGCGATACGTGTGATCGCGGGGTTGTGCGCGAGGGCGAAAGGGCTGACGTCGCACGGGCCTAGGGTGCTCGCGTGTGAAAATCATCATGGGCATGAGTAGAGAGATGAAACCTTCTTCTTCCTTTCAAATTTTGGCAGTGCTTGGAGAAGGATCATGCAACCCACGGTAGGCAGTGAGAGAGCCGATTCTTGAAGAAAAAGTTGAGGTAGAAGATAGGTGGAGGAAGAAGAGGCAATCAATGACATTTCTTGAGCTGTTCTTTGTGGACAGCATGTGGAGTAGAAGCAGCTACTGCTCTAAATAATGTGGATACAAAGATTTGAGATTGACATGTTCACGGGCGAGAATGATTTTAGCCTTTGGAGAATAAAGATGAAGACATTGCTAGTACATCAACGGTGATATCCAGAGACGGATTTGTGGTGTTGATGGGTCACGTGAAGGCAAGTGAAATGCAATTAAAGGCTCACAACATCATATTGCTCTCCCTTGGTGATGAAGTGTTATGTGAGGTTGTTGAAGAAGAAACGACCATCAAGCTTGAATCCCTTTATTTGAAGCAATCACTTTCCAACCAACTGTTCTTGAATAAGTAGTTGTACATGATGGAAATGGATGAGTCGAAGGATATGACGAAGCACATCGATGATTTTAATAAGATCATTCTAGATCTTAAGAACTTAGATGTGAAGATAGAAGAGGAAGACCAAGGAATTATTCTTCTAAGCTTCTTGTCAAAGTCTTATGAACATATAGTGGATACGAAGCTATATGGAAAGCAGACCTTGATGATGACTAAGGTAAAATCAATATTGATGTCAAAGGAGATTCAACGGAAATCAGAGATTAAGGAGGAGAAGAATAGTGATATTTTGCTGGTCAGGAGCAGATTTGAAGTTAGAAAAGATAAACTCAACAAGAAGTGCTCTCCTTGCCATAAAGAGGGGCATTTCAAGAGGATTTGCCCCGATAGAGAGAAATGCCAACGAGCTGGACTCAAAGAAGACGCAAACTTAACAGTAGCAGCAGATTCAGATGGACATGATTTAGAAGTGTTGATTGCATCGGCAACACATTCAGGAGATGAATGGATATAGATTCAATGATACTATGAGGGTCACAATTTTTTGTGAAATTAGACCAAGGTGGAGATCGTTAGTATTTGACCCAATTTTATGTTATTTTTTATTTTAGTGTTTTACCCCTTTAAGTTGTTTTAGTTTAAATAAAGGTGGCTTGTATTTATTTGAGATGGTGAATTAAATAAGATTTTAATTCTGTTTTTCCTTAAAGAATCTGAGCTCTCTACATCTACTTTCCCTCCCTCTCATCCAAGAAGAGCAAGATTCATTCAAGAGTCATCTTCCTTCAAGATTTTCACAACAAGAATATTAGATTTTTAAGAGTATATATTGAGATTTACTTAGTGCAAATTATATGGAACTATTAAGAGGATTACAACAGATTAGTAAGAAAGATCATTACTAGATCAATGTCATGTTCAATATATTAGATTAACAGTGGCCTTTATTTGATAGGGAGTTTTTTACTGGTTAAAAGATAAATGCTCCATTTCTCATAAAAGGCTTATTTCTTAGCATTTATTATATGTTTCAATCATTGATAATATGTATTTTGGAAGATATTTTATTTAGTCATAGTGTTTCACAAGTCATGTTGACATGATATGGTAATTAACTTTATTATGTTATTTGTTGCACAAATCCCTGTCAAGTTTATGCATATTATTTTGATTGCTAAGAAATCACAGTTTCCCATATAAATAATAAAATATATTGGTATGTAATAAATGTTGATCATAATAATTAAATAATAATCAACATAGAAATTTTATCATCATGTATGATTGTGTGCATAATACATGTATAGTTTGCAAAACTTTTTTGGATAGGCTAGCCTACCAATCGGATCATTAGTGTGAAACCCCTAAAGTAAAAGAAAGCTAAACTCTTAAACATCAAGACGACTTTTGGTGTAATTGTTGTAATTTCATTAAGAAACTTCGCAGTTAAGCGTGCTCATCCCGAAGCACTTCTGGGATCGGTGACCTATTGGGAAGTTACACCAACAGGACAAAACTGTGAGGCTGTTAGGCCAAAGCGGATAATATCTCGATAGCTAAGAGTTTGAACTGTTACAATTAGAGTGACAATTCTTTTAAAAATCATTGAATTTTCATGCTTTGGCAAAAATTATCCCAGTTGAGTATATTTTAGGTTTTTTAGCTAACCATGAATAAATATATAAATAAATATAGAAGCATCATAATAATGATTGATGAGTCATTTATGGATGTATATAGATAAAATATGCATGCAAGCAACGACACGTGCCCCCCCCCCCCCCCAGGAAAAAAAAAGCTTAAATCTAATTCCCCCTCCCGCTCTCGCCCTTGCCCTTGCCGTAAAAATCTCGCATCCGGAGCTGTGGCGGAGCAGGTCAGCAGAAACTGTTGCATCAGCCGCTCTCCGTAGCTTGAAGAAGGTTTGTCTGAAAAATTTCTTTACCTATTTCATTTGTTTTTTTCCTTCAGCCCATGCCCGGAAGCACTCTTCGCTGGCCTTCCATTTCTCTTTAAAAATCTGTCTCTGTGGCCGGTTGCCGTGGAGGGACCACGTGGAGAAGCCAGTCATCTTCCAGATGGAAAGGGAGTCGTAGAGGAGGCGTTGCTGCGGGCATAGCTCGAGGTCAGGGAGTGATTGGTCTGGTTGTGGTAGCTATTAGCTTGTCATTGTTTTAGGTCATCGAGCTTGGCTTTGTCCTCGTCGACTTGATGGGGAATGGAAGAGGCGCGGGAATGCATGATGGAGGTGGCAGGACAGAGGCGACGGTGACGAAAGGGACGTGGGCGAGGAGAGGGACGTGGGCGAGGAGGAGAGAAACTGTCGCACCTGCTTTCCCTTTCTCTAGATTCACAGCTTGATTTGTTTTATTTGGTTTTTTTATGCTAATTGTATGATTTCCCTCTTTGCGTTTGGCTACATATGAAGTGAAATGAAATTTAAAAAAAAAAAAACGCCCCTCTTGGTGTTGTATGGAAGAAATTATTATAGTGAAATTAATAAAAAAAAAACTCATGTAATGAGCTGTGCTAGTTACAAATTTATGTTCTTGCGATTACCGTTAGGCCAAGAGCATCAATTTTATATTAAGCACCGAGATATGAAATAAATAGTGCTTATTTAATCTTAAGAATTGGTCTAGATTGTAAGTATTTTTCATCTTATATTTAATAGTTTATTTTAAAAAAAATTAAAGCTGTCCATGATAGTATCAAGCCTAGATAAAAAAATTTGAGGAATTAAAAAAAAATAGGCCCCCTCTATGAAAAATTTCTGGCTCCACCACTGTATGCAAGTGAGTGTTATATCACATCTTTATAATGATCATCAATCTACATATGAAATTTAATGAATTGTACTGTATAATTTACACTATTAAATGATTATCATATTTAAAAATTTTATATTTTGCATAATATTTATAACTACTATGAGATAAAATTGATTATTGCTTCTTCCTCTTTCTTTGATTACATTTATGTCACATACTTTATTGTTTATATTTTAGTTGGCAGGTTTCGTGTATTGAAAATTTTACTCTTAATAAGACAATTGAGAAAAAAATAATTCATGTAGCGGACCCTATATAATAGGCTAAAAGCTTATCGTATTGTTATTTTTGTTATTGTGGATTATTAGTTGTGCATCATCTATAAGAAAGTTTGAAGACTAATGCTTCATATATGTCACTAAAAAATGATTAAGATTATAATCAGTTGATTCAATAATGATTTATTTATTGGTTGAGTTATTGTAGTTCAATTTTATTTAAATTTTGGTAAGTAAATTAATATGTTTTATTTGATTTTGATGTTCTTATTATCTTATTAGTGGATATCAATTATTAAAATTATATTTTTACATAGCAGAATCATTTCTAAATTTATTTTCTCACATAATTTTATTGGATTTATTTTCTTGTAGGCCCAATAAGCAACGGGCCTTGAATAGAAGCATGCACAGTATCCTCCAATAAAAGAGAAAAAAAAAGAGCAAACGTGTTGGGCTTTCATCAATATCCAAAAAAGATGTACACTCAATACAACAAAATGAATGTCAACCATCTAAATAATTATAATATGAGGGATTTACATACATACTATTTTATTTCATGTTATTTATATATCTAGTATATAAAATTTTAATATTATATGTCTATCATCCATATAATAAATATAGGTGCATGAAATAAAATATTAAAATTTATAGAGTGGTATGGGTGGTAAGAATGAAATATAATAGATGATATATTTGACATTAAAATTTTATATGAGTGATAGAAATATAACATTAAAATTTTAGGTATTAGATATATAAATAACATAAAATAAAATAATATATATGTAAATCTTCTAAAAATGAAATATAATAGGTGTTATATTTAATATTAAAATTTTATATAAATGATAAAAAATATAATATTAAAATTTTAAATATTAAATATATAAATAATTTGAAATAAAAAATATATATGTAAATCCCTTATAATTAACATGCACACGCTTGCCTACGTTTTATGTACCGAGTGGACGGATAAGCCTACTTAGCCGCTTATCTACAGACTCACTCTGGAGTCCGGCCCGAGCAAATCCCCCATCCCATTCCATCCTTCCCTCGCTTGCCATGGCAGAAGTCTCGAGTGCTTTCTGCACTTCATTCCTACCAAAATTCCCTAAACTACCCGTCCTCCCGAACATCCATGGCTTCGCCGCCTCGAGCCGCGCTTCCCACCGTCTCACTCGCTGTTCGATCTCTGCCGAGCCGATGCCCTCGGGAACCAGTAGCTCGACCATTCCGTGGGGCTGCGAGATCGAGTCTCTCGAAAGTGCTTTCGCGCTACAGCGGTGGCTCTCGGAGTCGGGACTTCCTCCCCAGAAGATGGACATCCGGCGAGTTGACGTTGGTGAGCGTGGACTCGTCGCCCTCAAGAGCATCAGGAAGGGGGAGAAGCTCCTCTTTGTTCCCCCTTCCCTCGTAATCACGGCAGATTCGGTCTGTTTTACACTCCCTATTCTTTTCAAGGGGCTGTTTGGCTATAAGTAGGAGTTTTAAATCCTGTAAATCCAGATTTAGTAAATCTTGAGAGGTTTAAAATATGAGAACTGTTTCAAATGATAAGTGTTAAATGTTGCTAAATTCTGATAAACTGATTGACTATCTGTTTCGGGATTTAGGAATTGTGAGATCAATAATAGGACTTGAGACATATAGAAGACCTGAACTAGCTAAAGGTGTGCTGGAATGACGAATGAGTAGCAATATTTCAGGAATTTGGTTTAGTTTTGATTGTTCTGTTGTTTTTTTTTCCCTCTTATTGTGCTGTACTTTTCTTGGAAGAAACTCTTTAGATAGATGATCATGTTTTATTTTAACAAATAGGATTAATTTTTGTTTATTAATGCCTAAGTACTACTTTTGAGATTTGTTGCTTTATTCTAGTTTCTTTTTATCTATTTTCATGAGGAATATCTTTGTACTCAATCTCTACAGTTATGATTTTTGCCTTTTTGAGTTTCCAATTACTTTTAATCCTGTTTATAGGAGTGGACCAATACAGAAGCAGGTTATGTGATGCGGAGTAATTCTGTTCCTGATTGGCCATTGCTTGCCACCTACTTGATCAGTGAAGCTAGTCTTAGAGATTCTTCAAGATGGAGTATATACATTTCAGCCTTGCCTAGGCAGCCTTACTCACTGTTGTACTGGTATGTTAGACTTTAAATCTGAGTAAACTTCAAAATCAGAAGAAAATGGAGTTGCTAATGATGACAATGTCATTGAGAATGCAAATTATTTTGTTCTCTTCAAGAATGTAATTTTAGATTTCTTCTCCACAGCTTTTTGATATCATTGCAGGACGCGTGCTGAACTTGATATGTATTTGGTAGCTTCACAGATTAGGATGAGAGCAATTGAACGGGTTTCTGATGTAACGGGAGTGTGAGCTATTATCCATCTCTTGATTTATTTATTTTGCCAGTACTGTCATTTGTGCATGTTTCATCACTCGGATTTTTACTTTTTGAAGATTTTAAGTTTATTTGGTCTTTTGAGCATTTAAGGTAGTGTTAAAAACAATTTTCTTGTTGCACATGTAGATATAATGATTTAAGGGCCAGGATATTTTCGAAGCACCCAACTGTATTTCCTGAAGAGGTACTCAAGGAAATTTCATTTACTTAGGAACTCGTAAATTTATTATTCTTGTATTTGATTTAGATCATACTGATAAATTGATGCTAGATGATCTAATCCTAGAGTAAATTTCAGTGACCTACTCCAATTTAAGGTGTTTGGCTGGGTGATTTGCTGTCAATCTTTGCTTGCTTGCCACAATTTCCATATTTTGTCGGTTATTCAATGCAAAATTTTAAAACACTTTAGTTCTATTTAACCATGCTTGGTACTTGTATTTTGTCTCAGGTATTTAATCTGGAGACATTCAAATGGTCCTTTGGCATTCTGTTCTCCCGTTTAGTAAGTATATATACATTGTTAGTCAATTCGGTAAAATTTTCTAGTCCTCAATTATGACTCCAGTTGTTGGATTTATTATTGTGGTTGATTATATATATATATATATATATATATATATATATATATATATATATATATATATATTCATTAATTTGATAATGTTTTCACTTTCTAGGTACGTTTATCAGCTATGGATGGAAAAGTTGCCTTAGTTCCTTGGGCAGATATGCTTAACCACAATTCTGAGGTATCTGTTGCATGCATGGCACATCAGATCAATTTTCTGACATTGCACTGGAATGTTTGCTGATGGAAAATGAAGATGAAAGTTCTGCAGTATCTGTTAGCTGCATAAATATTTGATCATTTTTTTGTCATTGTACTGGAAAGGTGTAGAATGAAATTGGAGATAGTCATTACTTTTTGTTATCCATGTATTTTCTTTATTGTCGGTAAAGTCATAGGCTTGCACAGATTGTCTAACGCATTTGAAAAATAACCTCACTGGACTCCAAAATTATGAAATAAATGTAGTGGGGAGTGTCATCTTCTCTACACGTGAATAGGTTCACCAGCTTAACTAGAATATTTCAACATCACATTGCAGATGCTTAGGATAGCGCAGTGATGATAGTTCTGTTAACATCAACATCAGCCCCATACAAATGGTTCCCTCAATGGTTCAACTAGCAGAACAGCATTCAACTTCCATCTGACGACCTCTTATTATTAGTAACCCTGTTCTCTCCCAGAATAGTGATATTCTCGACCAGACATTGACTCTTTATGAGCTGAAGTAATTTTCAGATTTTTCCACCTCGGTAAATTGTTATGGAGGGTGGATGGATTTTGCTTTAAGCATTTGATGATTTGTTTCATTTTAAATATCTTAATTTTGGGTGTTTTTTGGAATTTTAAATTTTTATGGGCATTTGCGAGGCATCTTTAAATATTCATGGTCCCCTCCGGTTGACATTTTCTATTAATACGGCCATCATCAGGATTTTTTTGGGCAATTTCATTTTATCGGTTGAACATTGTTTACTCTGTCTACTTGCCAACAGAGGATCGAGTTCGTTGTCGGCTTTATGCCTTTATTAGTGAATTTTTCTTATTATAGACCATGAAGGCTTAATATGAATATATAAAATAAATATTCCGGTCGATACCAAAATCATATATTTGTTCGATAGTTCGAGCCATGTCCACTTCTATCTACTCACATAGGAGGATCGGGCTTGAACTTAGGTTCATTTTTTGATCCGCGCAGCATTCTCAGATGTCACGTGTGTACCTACAATACGCTCGCTGGGGCCCATGCGGGTGTATACTTTTATTTGCATTTTGCATGATGAATTTATATGATGGATGTTTGCATGTAATGTAGTAGGTGCATATGACATATCTCCGTACTTGCATACACCCTTGCACTTTTATCTGCATGTTTACATGCTCACGTATGCACCTATATATTTACATGCATACATGTATGTTGGCATTTTGCATTTGCACACTGTTTAATCGTATTTGTGTGATATTTTGCATCTTGTGCATTGGCCTGATATAGTGGCACATGACATGCATGTGTGATGTATTTATGTATCACCTATTTGCTTGCATAATGATAATACGTGCATGCGTAATACATTGGCATATAAATGCGGTATATTGTTGTAGCGTAATGCATGTTATGCTACCGAGTGTCGTGTTTGTATGAATTATTATGCCTATTACAATACATGTACTAGGGGGGATATTTTAAAATATTTGGCACTAATCAATTGTGTGGGCAACTATTGTTTGAATGTGCGCAACATTCTATTTAGAAGCTTGTAAACACCTTTTGTATGCTTGTACGAGTGTTGCAGATCCGGTGGCATGGCGGTGCACTGCGTATCATTTGCCGTTTTATGCACGTAGACTATCGTGCACCAACGAGTCCCCTGTAGTCATAGATAATTGCATTTAATACAATTTTTCTACATTTACTATAATCCTTATGCATTTTTGCTTGTGGATAGCATGTTGGGTGTATAACAGGTCTACTACGATCACTGGTAGGCACTTGCATTTTGCTGCATCATCCGCTTCTGCTAGCAGTGAATCAATGTATTTCCCAGCCATTTACTGATTATTGACTGCAAAGGTGTCGTAGCATCTATTGCATGTTGATTATCGCCGTTGCGCATGCGACAAATCTTCTATTATTGCTAATAGGCATTTGCACTTACCACTATCTTCTATCTCATGCCAGCTCTCCGTTGTCATATGTGGACAAGCTGTGTTGAATGCAAATCTTCTGGTGCCACTTGTAGGATACCGATGTACTCACTACAAACGTTTACTACATGCTACATTTGTATGTTTGTAGAAGACTTTGCTATTTGCAGGCAAATTGACATGTTCATTTGTGTGCCGTTGTCGGCTGCCGGTCAATTTATATTCGCATCCAATCTCTTCATATATGTTGGCTAGCGAGGTTTCTATGTCTACTGTACATTGGTCTTCCAATTTTCGTAGGAGGCCGATACATTTTCCTGCATGCTACTATTGGCTATTGGTTGAACTGCATTCGCCACTGATTTATCCTTGTATGTTGATTGGCGAGTCGCTCCATTCACAGCTTATCTGTTGTTGTTGCTTATGAACAAGTTAATGCACTCGTTTGTCAACTAATTGCTATTGACTTTCCTACGCACATTGATTGGTGTGTTGCTATATTTGCTGTCGTCACTCATAAGTGGATCGATGCACTCGCTTGTCAGTTGATTGCTGTTGATCAAATTTTGTCTGTCGTCATCACTCGTAAGTGGGCCAGTGTATTCATAAACTGGCTGATGTTGAGCGTAGGGAAGATGCCACATTTGTTGCATGTTGCTCGTCATTGCCTGCAGGAGTTATGTCGAATATCACAAGTCCTTCACTGCCTTGAAGGTAGCTTATGGCTTGCACAGTAAATTTGCTTGTTGATGTTTGCATCTCAACCGGCATGATAACTCCTTGACATTTCATTGGAAGTTCTGTGCTATTGATTGTAAGCATGTCGCTACACTTTTCATTTGATCCTTGCTTGTAAGTGAATCGTTAGCCAATACTTGCATTCATTGTACGTTGCACTGCGTACATCCACTTGTGTTGCTTTTTGATGTTTGCTTGCAATTGTTTAAATGCTACAAGTTAATTACATTTCATCATTTGTCATTTATGTGCACTGAGGATTTATTCACCTCGGGTCCTATGTTTGTTCATTGATGTTCATTAGAATGGTCCGAATTGTTACTTAGTGTTTGTATTTTTAGTGTGATTGTGCATTTATTAAATTAAAGTCTGGTTCCCTGCATTTTTGGTTCAAATCCGCTATAAATTTGAGTTCAGTTCCCTGCAGCTTTGTTCAGTTCAAGTCCCCTGTAGCTTTGTCCAAATCAGGTTCCCTGTTCTTTGAATTTCGGCAGCCTCCCGACGTCTCTCCCATTTAGGGGAAAATTCGGGAGTCTTAGCTTTGCCCACCATGTCAAAGAAAGACGTGTGTGCGCGGATGTAGTCTTCGGTCCCACCACGTCAGAGAAAGGCGTGCATGGGTCTGCAGGGGTACTTGTTTGAAAATGAAGTTTTTCTCGGCCGGCACTGAGGCACGTACACGGGTACTTAATTTTTATCCCGTCACGCTAAGAAAAGCGTGCGTAAGGCCCACCTGTCTCGCCACAAGCGCTACATCGGGTCCCCCCACCCCTAGAGAAAAGCTTGTATAGGAGGTCCCCTGGCGCACTGTGAGCACCGAAAGCGGGATTTTTGGAGGGTTTTGAGCTTGACGACGTCATTTAGACCTTAGGAGACGAGTGAAGTGATGGCGGCGGTATCGACGACGAGTGTGCACAAAAATATCCCTTTTTCTTTTTCTTTTCTTCCCCTTTTTTCTTTTTTATATATAATAATAATAATAATAATAATAATAATAATAATAATAATAATAATAATAATAACAACAACGGAGAGAGCTGATTGGGTAGTGGTTAAAGAGGAAGTGTAGTTGCTATAGGTTTGTGAAGACTTGGCTGATTTGGTGAGTTGGAGAAGTGTGGGGGAGTTTAATAGAGCCTTTGAAGTGTGGAGAGGTGAAGGTTGTGAGGGAATTTTTGGGAAGGGAGCTGCTAAGATATTCGACGGGTTGAAGGTTGACGGGTATAGATGAAGGCTTGTTGTGGGTCTTGCGATCGGTTGTGTGGGTTTGATCGGCACTGCAGAGAGGAGGCGAAAAACGGTTGGGGAGGTGGAAGTGCTATGGAAGATTGCGGTTAGAGCAGGATGACGGGTTCGGTCACAGAAGAGGTCGGAAGTGGGAGCTGCTGCTAGGCTGCGAATAGGAGAAAGATCGGACCTTTGGTCCGGCTAGGCTCGTTTCTTGCTACCAGACAGATAGGAAAGTAGGGGGGCTCGAGCAAGGGGGAAGATGGACTGCTGTGTTGATCGGCACAATGATAGAGGCGGAATCGGACGTCTGGATCGAGTGGGATTGAAGGTGGCTTGCGGCTTTAGGGGCGGGTTGAAACAGATTTATGTGGAGATCAGCTAAGTTCGACTATGAAGGAAGGAGGAGGAGACGGTCAGTTATTGGAAACAACAAGAGCAGGTTGCGATTTAATCAAGTGTCGGCACAGTAGGAGCTAGGTGCCGGGCGACTGTGTGGATGCAGAAGGGTCGGGTGAGGGTCGATCAAAGCGGGATCGGATGCATAGAAGGAGATCTACCGAAGTGCAGTCGATGGGTGAGCAAGTCGGACGGGCTCGAAGGGCCGATCGGATGCAGAGAGTTCGGCTTGTGTGGTTCGGATGACTGATGGCCTGAGGTGTAAACGAAAGATTGGAAGGACCGAGGGATCCGATCGAAGGTTGACGGTCGGTTGAAGCGGCTTTGGTTGACAAGGCTCGTTCAATTAAGTGAAGGGGGTCGTGCGTGGAAAAAGTCTAAGAAGCGGGGGCGGAGGGAAACGAAAATTTCCCTCTCATTCTCATTTTGACAAAGGGGCGGAACTTCACCCGAGGTGGCGATAGTAGCTATCGAGGCTTCAGCTTCAACGAGATTTCAGAGACTTGATCGGAGACCGAGGTAAATGAATTTTGATTTAATTTTTTTAAAATTAAATTAATAATAATTATTATAATACATTATCATTATTATTATTATTAAATTATAAAATGACAAAAATGAGCCAATCACTCAAAGTTGCATCGATTTACGCGGCGTTTCTAGAAATCCACGTATTTTGCCTTGGAATGCGCGCCGATTTCCTTGTGCGACTTTCATTGAACAAATTTATAGTCATTTTTTGGTATTATCGGCTTTCCGAATGCAACGACGAAGACCGTTTTGCGATCAGACGTCGTTTGGACAGTGTCGCGTGTCAATTTCGGGTGTTGGTCGCCGATTTTGACCATTTTCGCTCGATTTGATCGTGATGGGTACCCCTTAAGCGAATTCGACGCTCCGATCGCAACGACGCAGTCTGTTTGACGATCAGAGGTCGTTTGACCTTTCAAGTGTATTATCGGCTTTCCGAATGCAACGACGAAGACCGTTTTGCGATCGGACGTCGTTTGGACAGTGTTGCGTGTCAATTTCGAGTGTTGGTCGCCGATTTTGACCATTTTCGCTCGATTTGATCGTGAGGGGTACCCCTTAGGCGAATTCGACGCTCCGATGGCAACGACGCAGTCTGTTTGACGATCAGAGGTCGTTTGACCTTTCAAGTGACGCTTTACGACGCGCCGGCGCGCACGTCACTTAATTCGCCGATTTTGCTTCTTTCGCGTGTTTTGAGTGTATGGGTCAACAATATGATTAACTTTTCATAAAGTAGACTTTTTTTAAGTGGCAGTTAACCCCGTACCTCTGAAAAAAAAAAAGTTTTTGTTTCCATGTCTAAGTAGAACACTTGATTCTATTGTTATGACTGTGCTATTACTATTTCATAATTATGATGAATTTGGAGAATGTTCTTATTTATCATTTTTTTTTTCTTAATCCAAGTTTCTTTTCCGAGTGTTTCAGGTAGAAACATTCTTGGACTATGATAAATCATCAAGAGGAATAGTTTTTTCCACTGATCGAGTTTATCAATCTGGTGAACAGGTAAATGGTTTTTAAATTTGCTGGCCTTAGGGAAGGATATATTGTTTTCTCATATGTAATATTGAGTGAAAACTGATTTTGGGAACATGCTGTGGATCACACAAAGGGAAGAAAGAATTATTTTTTATTCCAGAAAGTATCAGATGCAAGTTAGCATATAGGTTGGTCTATGAATGAATAAAGAAAATATTTGCAGTAATATAAATAAATAAAAAATTTAAAAATAGGTCATAAATTTCAATGTTTACCATGAATCTATGGTGGGATCTTGATTTCTTTCCTCAAATGAATTTATGAGATTTTGATTTTTCATAGGACAATATTTCGCCTAGGAAAGGTGTAAAATTTACGGGTAGATCTTCTATTAATAAGTTAATCCACATAGTTAGCATCTTTGTAGTGTTTAAGTCCTAACTTTTTACTTATTTTATACAAACTTTGTATTTATTCTAAGTAAATTCCCCTAGTAGGATTAGCTTACAAGTAATGAATAATTTAATGAATAGCCTAAAGGTGAACCTCCTTTGGCTCATCTATGAATTGACTAAACACACTCACAACATAAGCTATATCTAGGCTCATATGTGCAAGATAAATAAGTTTTCCTACTAACTTATGGTACATGTCTATGTTCACCTTAAGGTCTTCTTTTGCTTCTCATAATTTATGATTTGGGTCAATTGGTGTATAAGCGGGATTACAAGCCATATTTCTTGTTTCCTTTAATAGATTTGTGACATGCTTTTGTTGTGAAATGAGATACCTTGATATGAGTGAGCTACCTCAGTTCTTAAGAAATATTTCAATTTTATTAGCTGTATTATCTCAAATTCTTTGATCTAACACGACTTAGAGACTTTTTTTTTGCCTCGTCATCTCTTACTACAATTATATCATTCACATATGCTAACATTTTGTGACTCCCTTTCTATCCGAGTGTTTAATAAGCAAGATGTGATATGTCGGAGTTTGCTTATAATATGCAGAAAGTGAATAAATTGGCATTCTTTATCTTTAAACAAACTTAATAATGTTAGAAGTTCATCATTTAAATCTGGTCTATCAATATAGTTTTTAACCGTGTCAATTTATTTGAATTTTTGGAGTCTTGGAAACTGTAATAATTGGTTAATTAGTTTGAGAAAATGCTTTAATTACTAATATCATGTAGCTTACCATTTTTCAGGAGAATAGAAGGATTCATCTAGCGTAGTGTCGAATGTTTTGCTCACGTATCTTGAACATTTTGTACTTTTAAATAATATATCAATTTTTTTGAAACGAAAATATGGTAAATATTAAGTTCTATCTTCAATTAAAAAAATGTCCTATGATAGTATTACATAACTCGGAGAAGCTAACAACGAACTAAATAACACATGGAGCTGGAAAGTACCTTCTCTGTATAGTACATCTTATCAGCTCAAATTGCAGTTGGGGGTTTTAAGTTTCATTTTCTTCTTGCTTAATAGATTATTTGATTTTGAAGGTGTTTATTTCTTATGGAAAAAAGTCCAATGGAGAATTGTTGCTTTCATATGGGTTTGTTCCAAAAGAGGGCACAAACCCAAACGATTCAGTTGAATTGTCCTTATCTCTTAAGAAGAATGACAAATGTTACAATGAGAAAGTGGACGCCTTGAGGAAACATGGTCTCTCCACGTAAGTATTGAACCATCAATTTTTAGGTTTAGCCTTGATTATTGTTCCAATTATTGTGTAATGATGGTGATCTCCATGCTTGCTACTTGGGTCATGACAAAATTCTAATATATATTTTTTTAAAGGTTGATATACCTTAGAAAGACCAGTATGTAGCCCATTTTATAGTTGTGCTAAAGTTAATGCCTTTCAGTGACCTAGGTTTCTTCTCATTGGTCTAAATTACCTTTTTAAATGATCAGGGTGTAAATGTGCAAGATTTGTTTGGGTTCATCTTATTTGTTAATCTTAAAAGCTGTTAGAGAATACCAAGATTGAATGTCTATATATATATATATATATATATATATATATATATATATATATATATATATGCAGAAACAAGTACAAGCATGCATACACCCTCAATTGTATACATGCGCATTTTTTGTTTTTTTACTTATTTTTAAAATTTTTATTAAGTTGAATGTAAAAGAGCCAAGCTATTTTCACATTTGGCTCATGATGTAAATTAGCCTGTAAAATGAGAGAAACTTGCTAATTATTGAGTCAAACACCAGCTGTTCTTGAATATGATGCCAATGATTGTCTCTAGGTTGAGATTGCTTCCATTACTTCTACCCTCTCTGAATACCGCACTTGCTCCTCTAGATCCCTTAGTGGCTGCCATTACCACGAGTCTCCTCTCCCATTACTTTCTTAAGCCACTCTAGCTAGCATAGGATTGGGCTTCAACATTGCTAAAATGTCCTCTAATTGGTCCACACATATCCTGCCATCTGAAAATGCCTATTCCATGTGGAAGAGTTCATAACCAGATCTGGTGTAGTTGTTAAAGATTCTTTAGCATGATATGAAGCTTCTATGTTCAAGTCATGGAAATATTCTAAAATTAAGGTTTAAGGATAATTATATCAACCCCTCCCCAAACTCTGCATTAGCAGGAGCTTTGTGCATTTGCTATGCTCATTCAATCCACCTCCCCCTCCTATAATGCATTACCAAAACCATCTCCTTTGTAGTGCTATCACCAACTGAGCCGGCTCATCGCTTCTTGCCCTTTCATTAGTGTTTTCCTGAGACAACACACTATTGTCTAACACACTACCACTACTCCTTCCACACTTAACAAACACACAAATTGAAATCAACACTTCCCTTCTTTCATTTAATGGGAAGGGGATAATGATGGACCGGTCATTAGACCAGTCCAGCTGGTCCGCACTGGACTAGCCGGGTCTATATGAGAGTTCCGCCTCCCTCATGTGCCGCTCAAACCATGGGATCCAATAGCGTCGATTAGGAAGGTTTTTGGAGGGATTTAGGAGGGAAATTTGAATGTAGGGGCTGTTTAGAGATTTTCTTTTGGATTGTTTGCATTAAGGAGTAGGTTTTCTGGGGGATTAGGGCATCGTGAATTTGGCTGATTTTTTCTGTTTTATTCTCGCTGTTTTGGGCTCTAGCTGCGTCTAAAGAGTTGGGAGAGACGTATCTTCCTCTCAAATTGAAGATCCATTATATCTTGATTGTTTTCTTGCATCTTTCATCAATTATGAAGTTTCTTAGTGATTTACCACCACAAATTTCTAGATTTCTATTTTATTTTTGCTTAAATTCTAGATTTTAGCCACGGTTTGCTCTAGTTCTGCACGTATTTCCTATCAAATTGGTATTAGAACATCGATTCGGGATACTTATGGCAGGGAGAAAGATGGAAGAATTGGAAGGAGATATGAGACAATTAATATCAGATTTTGTGGAGAATATTTCTGAATTTTAAAATCAATTTTCAGCCGTCTATGAAAAGATGGATGAGAAGTTTGCCATCGTAGAGGAAATGTTGAAGAAGTTACTTGAAGCTCAACCCAAGACAACAACATCGGAGGCAAAGGGAGCCATCGGCAGACTAGGAAGTGGGGGGAGCCTTAATTCGTTTTGGGGAAGGGAAACTCAAGAGGTGAAAATTTTTGAGGGAGAATACAGGATGCCTCCTAGAGCCTATTTCTATGGAGGAGATGAGTATCGGGTATAAGCACAGGGGTGCTGATTTTGAAAGGAGGGGGATTTTTAAGAATGGTTTGGGTACGAGCACAGAAGGAAAGATCGGGGCATTTGGGAAGCACCTTTTTTTCGGGGAATGAGAGGCTACAGAGGATTCAGGGGAAACAGAGGCAATCCGTGGTTAAGGAAGTTGAAGATGCCCATATTTGAAGGCGGGATGTGCATGGGTGGATCTATAAGGTAGATAGGTATTTCGCCATCAACGGGTTGACGGAGGAGGAGAAATTTGACGGCGGCTGGTCTGTGTCTGGAGGGGAAGGCATTGGTCTGGTACCAGTGGAGAGACATGAGGCGGCCCATTCGGGGTTGGAGGGAGTTCAAGGACTGCTTATTAGAATGTTTTCGAACCAATAGGGGAGAGGACTTCTATGAGCAGTTCTTCTCCCTAACGCAGGAGGGTTCAATGGCGGAGTATCGTGACAGGTTTGAATATCTAGCTAGCCTTCTTTCTGAGACTGTGCTAAAGGGGAACTTCATGAAGGGGCTCAAGCCCGAGATTTGGGCGGCTATGAGAGTGGTGAGACCACGTGACTTGGGAGAGGCTATGGAGCTTGCGCAGTTGGTGGATGACCAAAAGTACCTGGAGAGGGGAACCATAGGCAGTAGTTCAGGAGGCTCGTACAGGATGACCACCACCTTCCTAGCTCCCAAGGGATCAGCATCGGGAAACCTTCGTGAGGTCCCAAAGGAGAAGCCTGGAGGAGGGGGATTTGAGGGAAACTTCAAGAAGCTCACCGAGGAGTTGCAGGAGAAACAGGCGGAGGGATTATGCTTCAGATGTGATGAGAGGTACACGCGGGGGCACATGTGTAAGGACCGAACTCTTTAGGTTCTTTGCATCTGTGATGACAAGGAAGTTGAGGAGGGAGGTGAGAGCAACGTCGTGGTAGAGGAGGAGAAGTTGCATCTTAACATGCCTGAAGTCTCCTTAAACTCAGTGGTGAGGTTTACCCCGAATCACACTATGAAAGTGAAAGGAGACATAGCTGACAGAGAGGTGATGGTGTTGATCAACAGTGTGGCTACCCACAATTTTATCTCCAATCAAGTCGTTGGCCAATTGGGGGTGAAATTGGTGGATACCGGGGGCTAGGGTGATGATGGGCACTGGGAAGGTGGAGATGGGTAGAGGAGTGTGTAGGGGAGTTGTGCTGACTATACAGGGGGTTCAGGTGAGGGAGGATTTTCTCCCATTGGAGTTGGGGAGCATTATTGTCATTCTGGGGATAAAGTGGCTGTAGACCTTGGGAGATACCTATGTCAATTGGGGAGCATTGATGATGGAGCTGGTGGTGGAGAGAAAAAGGATGATGATCCAGGGAGATGCAGGGTTGTCCAGGGCTATGGTATCTCTCAAAATCATGTTCAGGACCATATAGGAGGTGGGGGAAGGATTTCTGGTGGAACTGCAGAGCTTAGAAGGGATCAATTAGAGGAGGGGGGGCATTTCTCTTTCAGTACAACCACTCATACAGCAGTTCAAAGAGGTTTTTCAGCCATCTCATGGCTTACCACCACCAAGGGAGCAGGAGCACGCTATCACCTAGAGGGAGGGGGTGTCACTGATTAGTTTGCAGCCTTATTGCTACCGTCAGATCCAGAAGGATGAGATTGAGAAGCTAATCCGAAAGATTGGAGGCGGGGATCATTAGGCCAAGTGTGAGCTCTTTTTCTAGTACAGTCCTATTGGTCAAGAAGAAGGATTAGAGCTGGAGATTTTGTGGACTATCAGGCTTTGAATAAGGGGATTGTGCCATATAAGTTCCTCATTCCGGTGATTGATGAGCTACTGGATGAGCTATGTGGTGCAGTGGTGTTCACCAAGATGGATTTGAAGTCGGGATACCATCAGATCAGGATGAGAGAGGAGGATGTCCGGAAGACTGCATTCAGGACACATGAAGGACACTACGAGTTCTTAGTGATGCCGTTTGGCCTCACCAACACCTCTGCCACTTTCCAATCCCTTATAAATAGGGTATTTAGACCATACCTCCAGAAGTTTGTATTAGTTTTCTTTGATGACATTCTGGTGTACAGCAGAACAGAGGAGCATCTGGTGCACTTGAGGGTGGTATTAAGGGTGTTACAAGAACAGCAGTTGAGAGACAACCTGAAGAAGTGTTGTTTTGCACAGGCCAATGTGGAGTATCTGGAGCATGTGGTATCCCAAGAGTGAGTAGCCTCCGGTCATGCTAAGATTGAGGCAATGTTGAAATGACCTCTACCTAGGAACCTGAGAGAGCTGAGAGGGTTCCTAGGGTTGACGGGATATTACAGAAGATTTGTGGGAGGATACAGTACCATAGCTTGGCCACTGACGGAGCAGTTGAAGAAGAATAGTTTTTTATGGGGAGAGGCAGCTACACGAGTCTTTGAAAGATTGAAACAGGCCATGACCATAGCCCCAATGTTGGCCCTATCAGATTTCAGGTAGGTTTTTGTAGTAGAGACTGATGCCTTAGGGTACGGATTGGGGGCAGTACTTATGCAAAATCACATACCCATAGCCTACTTCAGCCAAGTATTGATAGCCAGAGCGAGGCTAAGGTCAACCTATGAGAGAGAGAGTTGATGGCCATCATTTTATCAATTCGAAGTGGCAAACATACTTATGGGGCCAACATTTCATCGTCAGAACGGATCAGAGGAGCTTGAAATACTTGTTAGAGCAGGGATTATAACTGCGAAGCATTAGAGGTGGTTGTCCAAACTGTTGGGCTATGACTTTGAGATCCAGTACAAACCAGGATTGGAGAATAAGGCGGCTGATGCCTTATTTAGATGTGTGGGGAGCTCAAGGAGATGGCCATTTCGGTACCACTGATGGTAGATTAGGAAGCTATCAAAGAAGAAAGTGTGTAGGATGAGGAGCTGAGGAAGATTAGGAGGGATTTATTAAAGGATGAGAGCAGCCACCCAGGTTATTCCCTAGAGGGAGAGAGACTGCTATACCATGAGAGGTTTGTGAAACCATGAACCTTAGTTCATATTCCTCACTTGCTGTAGGAATTTCATGGAAGCACGGTTGGAGGTCATTTGGGTGTGCAAAAGACTTACAGAAGGTTGGCAGCTGAATTGTATTGGAAAGGGATGCATACGGATGTGTAGAAGATGGTGGCTAGGTGTGAAGTATGTCAGGGAAACAAGTACATGGCTATGGCTCCAGGGGGATTATTCCAACCCTTGGCTCTTCCAAATAAAGTGTGGGAAGAGGTTATCATGGATTTCATAGATGGGCTATCACGATCTGAGGGGTTCACAGTGATTCTGATGGTGGTTGACAGGTTGAGTAAGTATGCTCACTTCATCCCCTTACGACATCCCTATATAGCTGTCACAGTACCAACAGCCTTCATCAGAGAGGTGGTTAGATTGCATGGAATTCTGGAGTCAATAGTATCTGATCGAGATATGGTATTTGTCAGTCAATTCTGGAGGGAGCTTTTCAGGCTATAAGGAACAATTCTCAAGAGAAGTACCACTTACCACCCTCAGACGGATGGACAGACGGAGGTAGTCAACAGAAGCCTAGAGACTTACTTGCGGTGTTTTGCTTCAGAGACACCTCGACTGTGGGCCAAGTGGTTAGCGTGGGCAGAGTACTGGTACAATAGTTCATATCACTCAGCTTCTCAGATGACCCCTTTCAAAGTGTTGTACGAAAGAGACTCCACACACTTGTTGCATTTTGGGCAGGGGAGCACACTAGTCTCTTCAGTAGAGCAGTATTTGGAGGAAAGAGATAATGTGTTAGAGGAATTGAAGTGGCGCCTGTTGAGGGCTCAGCAAATTATGAAGAAACAGGCAGATGGGTACAGGAAGGACGTCCAGTTCTCAATTGGGGATAAGGTATTCTTGAAGCTCCGCCCTTACAGATAGAGGACAGTAGCGAATAGGAGGAATGAAAAGCTGGCAACAAGGTACTTTGACCCCTACGAGATATTGGAGAGGATCGGAGCTGTGGCTTGTCAATTGAGATTACCCTTGATCAGCGACTGCTACCATACACTCGGTGTTCCACGTCTCCCAGTTGAGGAGAGCTATTGGGGATCATGCAGCCAGTTCAGAGTTACCGGCGACCCTGACGGAGGATCTGGAGGTGGTGTTCGAACCACTGGAGTTGAAAGGGGTGTGACAGGGAGAGGGAGGGATCAAGGAAGTACTAATTAAATGGAAGCATCTACCCGACTATGAAACCACTTGGGAACCGTACGAGAAGGTAAAGTATCAGTTTCCATCATTCCACCTTGAGAACAAGGTGGGTCTTTGGGAGTGGAGTATTGATTAGACCGATCCAGTCTGTCCGCACTAGACCGGCCCGGTCTACACGAGGTGGAACATATTAAGAAGGTTTTGGGAGGGATTTAGGATGGAAATTTGAATGTAGGGGCTGTTTAGAGATTTTCTTTTGGATTGTTTGCTTTAAGAAGTAGGTTTTCTGGGGATTAGGGAATCATGAATTTGGCTGATTTTTTCTGTTTTGTTGTCACTATTTTAGGCTCTAGCGGCGTCTTGAGAGTTGGGAGAGACGGATATTCCTCTCAAATTGAAGATCCATTGTATCTTGATTATTTTCTTACATCTTTCGCCAATTATCAAGTTCCTTAGTGATTTACCACCACCAATTTCCAGATTTCTATTTTATTTTTGCTGAAATACGTGGCTTTGCTCTAGTTCTGCTCGTATTTCCTATCAGATAAGTCTTTGGTAAGGTTGATTTTGGAGTTGGGGAGATGGGTAGTGGTCAGGTGTCTATGTGCTAGGAGGTGTGATGCAACACATGGACCCAACTTAAAACCATCGCTAGACCAAAATCTAGGTTGAATCAAATCGATTTATTAAGTTAAATTGTGTTTGCATATTAGTCTTATTTTTATTTAAATCAGGTAGAAATGATCGTTTTGGATGATCTTAGTTTTAGAAAGTATTCTTTTGGTTAATATTGGTTTTTAAATTTCAATTAGATGATAGAAATTGATTTTAATTTGGATTAGATGATAGGATTAGTTTTAAATTTGAATTGTAAACTCTATTTCATTATTATTATGCATTGAAATTAAGAATTATTTTTATATTTTCTTTCTCTCTCCTCTCTCCCCCATTGCAGTCCATCCTCAGTCTTACCGGAAGCAGAATTATTGACCCTTCTCTTTCTTTATCCACATGCTTTCTCTTTGAAAGAGGCATGGTTCCTGAAACTATCCATTTTATTTTTTCTTTGGCTATTCAAGTTTGAGCGCCCATCAATCAGTTTATTACTTTATTCGATGAAGAGAGCCTCCCTCTCTTTCCCGTCTCTAGGTTCTCTCCTCAAATCCTAACTTCCAATGAGCAAAATTAAACAAATTGAAGAGAAGAAAAAACAGAATGATAAAAAAGGAGACAAACTTGTGTAAGGCCTTCATGGAATATTTTTTTCTTAATTATAAAGAAAAAAAAAATTTCTAATATCATATTACAAACCAGCACAGGCTATTATCTAATTGCACCGTTGCAAGTCACTGCAACATCCCAATTTTCAGCCTCTACATAAAAACTTAGTAACCAGCTCATTGTGTAGTTCTTTGAAACTTATTATATATTAAAATGTAAAATTACGTTAGCTGAAAAACTTCAAAGCTGTAGTCAGCTATCTTCCCCTTTAATGGGAGCTTTACCATGCTTGCTTGTTAGTGAGCCTGCTGAGTCCTTTTTTCCAACAAAATGACTTCTCACATTGAAGCTTGTGAAAATGACTTGTAATATTTTCATCGAGAAGTCTCTTAACTGTTTTTCTGTTGAAGTTTGCGTTGTCCACTCAAAAAACGAGATAAAGTGGGTTCAATCGGCATTTTCAGTTCTGTTGTCTAAATAATACTTTTGACATGAATGATTAGCTGAAGCAAATATTTCTATTGATTAATTATACTTGTATCTATGCTGCTGTAGACCATTTGAACATCTGAGATACTGATATATGATGATGTTCCTTTTATTAAACGAGCAGGCCTCAGCAGTTTCCTCTGCAGATCACTGGCTGGTCCCTGGAAATGATGGCATATGCTTACCTTGTTGTTAGCTCCTCTGATATGAGGCAACGATTTGATGAGGTTTGCTTGTCCCATCTTAGAAACAGCACTTTCTAGCGTTTATGACGTCTGTGTCCTTACTTTTGGAAACTTGAAAACAATCTGGTAAAAATTAGGTTGTAATTTTGTACTTTATTGTTGTGAGCAGAGCCATACAAATTCGCTAATATGCAAGGTCGGCTATGATTTAAGGCTGTTTGTTTTGAGCTATTAGGAGTGTAAAGGGAATTCATGAGTTTCGAGTTTTCAAATATTTAGTACATAAAATAAATGTAAAGTATATTTGTAAGGAATTCAGAACATCTCCCGAGGCTCATTTTTGACTAATCTGGAAATCACTGAATTGGGTGAATCCAAAATTTTACCATTGCGATCCATCTTTCGCAAAGCCATCCCTGAGTTCATTGACCTTGCTGAGCGCACGACCCGCCTCCTTGTTCGTCGTCGCTGCCATCCCCTTGTTTGCCTTCATTATTGTTCCAATGTCCACCATGCCAGTTGGGGGCCCATGATACCATGAAGTCCTTTGCTGCCAACCGCGCCAAACTCATCCCTGCATCCACCATCCCTATCTTTCAGTGCCATAGTTCTAGATTAATTGAAAAAATTGGTTTTAGAATATGTTAATACAAACATATATTTTTTAAAAAACATTAATACAAAAATTCAGATTTATTTTACAGCCAATTAAAAAAAAGTTTCCTGAATTTATTTTTTAATCAAAAATCAACTTTAAATATTTCAAATGCATAGTATATGTCCTAAATACTTCTATCAAACTGCTCCTTAATCAACAAATATAACAATGTCAATAACTAATGGTTAAATTAAAAAAGCACGTCTGTGTTTAAGGAGGCTAGATTTTTGTCATTTGAGATCTAAAAACATATTCGCTGTTCTATACTCATGTCTTCTGGAAGGTGACGTTGTAAGAGTATTTGATCATTTTTAATCTCTGATAATTGCAGATGGCTGCTTGTGCGGCCGGCAAAACCAAGTCAAGAATGGGAATCAATTATCCTGAACTTGAAGAGCAAACTCTACAATTTATATTGGACTGCTGTGAATCCAGCATATCGAAGTACTCCAAATTCTTAGAGGTATCAGACTTAAAACTATTTGAATGCAAGAAAATCCTTCTTAATTTTTCAATGGCATTCTTCAAAACTGAATACCTTCCTTTTAGTTATTGATTGAACTTTTCGGCAAGCAATTTTTGTACCTTGATTTCAGTTTGAATGTGGAGAAAAGCAATTTTTGTACCTTGATATACTTTCAGAAGACAGATGCTATTAAAAAATGGCTTGCATTTTTAGAAAATGAATAGGCTGAATTAAGGTGCTGTCTTAAGATTTAGGCTTCGTTTGGGATGGCTTTCTTAGAAGCAAATTCAGTATAATCTCAATGTTTCAATATTCATATGGTTGCAAGGTTTACAGACATTTCAAAATCTACTCATGACATTATACTGAATTTTTTAAGCTAATAATTTATCTTTTGAGAGCTTTGACTGTGACTTTTTTTTAATCTGCACTTTTAAGGGAGGTAGTCCTCTTGATCCTATAACAACAAATGCACAAGAAGCAAATAGGAGACTACTATTGAAACAGCTGGCAGTAGCTCTGTGCACGAGTGAACGCAGAATACTGTTTCGTGCCCAGTATGTAAGTATTCAAACTCCATGTTAAGCTAATCCCATCAATAAAATCCTCTACAGATTGATCTTCAGCTGATGAATAATATTTATTTTGGAATTTCCATTGAATGCAGATACTCAGGAGAAGGTTGCGGGACATTAGAAGTGGAGAGTTAAGAGCTCTTACGATTTTCAATGGATTCAGGAAACTCTTCAAATAAATCTCACAGTTCCATGATTGCATCGTTAAGATCATCAATAGCATTTACCATAATTGAAGGATTTTTTTTAGCTGTGGAGTCTTTGAAAATGAGCTTGACATCTAAGTATGTTTCAAATTTTCTCATTAAAATTTGCTTCTAAAAACAGGATGGATGATTTTTTTGTTTACCTGTATGAATAGTTATTTAGAAATGGTGTGACCGTGTGAAGCTATTTTCTTATAATCTTTTTGTAATTGATTATATTGACTGCATGCCTTGCCGAAACAAACGAGCCCTCAGTGTCGTCTGAGGCTCTTATTTTTCTCTAAAAAAGGATGAAAGAATATAAGTATTAGTTAAACATATTTATTCTTTTCTTCATCTCTTTGCAGGTCTCATTTTTATATGAAAATAAATTGTATTTTGACATTATAATCAAAATTTTAATTAATAGAAGCATAGTTATAAAAAAATCCATTTGTACCTCCATTAGAATTTAGAAGCAAGTTGCTAGCTCTGCTACTGGATGTTGAACAAAGAGAAAGACTTCCGACTTCCCGCGCCACCGGTCGATCGTGACTCCTCTGTAGTCTAGCAAACTGCCAAGACAGCCGTGCCCTAGCCCCGACGCCATCTCAGTCTCGCGCATAGAGGACTAAGTCGGCCGCCGATTCCTACCTCCTGGCCCGCCATCGACTCGTCGGATTTGCTGCCGACCCCGTCGCCGTCGAGTTTGCCTGTCGTCTTTGTGCCCGAGCTCGTCCGTCCCTGCCTCCTACCCGTGCCTCTCCCTCTCTGCTTAAGTATATATATATATATATATATATATATATATATATATATATATATATATATATATATATATAATGATATTATGTTATATTATAATACATTTATTATTTTAATAAAATAAAAATGAAAAAAAAAGATATGGGGGATTTTCAAATAGGTACTAAGGCAGGAGAAATTTGAAGGAAGTTCTGGGGATGATACGGTCCCCCGAAGCCCAAAATCGTTGATCTGATCCGACCCAGTGGATCTAAAGGGCAAGTGCCCTCCCCAACCTCCCCTCGTGGAGAGGGGGCGCTGGAAGGCTGTCAGATTTTCGAGGGGATAAAAACTATAAATTTTTTTAAAATTTAATTAAATCATTCAATTAATAAGTATCATAACAAATTGAAGATTTGAAGGAAGTCCTGGGGTTGATTCAGTCCCTCAAAGCCCTCGGTCATCGATCTGATTCGACCGAATGGATTGAAGACTATATCAGGATCGATTCGCTCCTCCGAACTCCTCGCCGTTGATTTGATCCGGCCGAGTCGAGCCAAAAGGGCAAGTGCCCTTCCCAACCTCCCCGTGAGTGGAGGGGGCGCCGGAAGGTTGTCAGATTTTTGAGGGGAATAAAATATCTTTTAAAATTAAATTAAGTCACGTAATTGACACGTCGCGCGCAATAAGGATTATTGAAGACTATTAACGGGATTGATTCGCTCTCCTGAACTCCTCTCCGTCGATTTGATTTGGCCAAGTAGCGCCAAAAAGGCAAGTGCCCTCCCAAACCTTCCCTTGCGAGGAGGGAATGATGGGAGGCTGCCAAAATTTTGAATAAAATAAAGAACCCTCCACATAATTAATCTTAATAAAAAATGGAGACTTGAATTTCAAACGGCATTGCACAATACACATTTATGTATTATTGAAATTTGTCATTTATACGTCTAAATAATTGTTTAAATTCAAAAGATATTGAATTGAATGACATAACTTAATAACTCCCAAAGATATCAATAGCTAGCATGATCCATAACTATGAGTGACTCAAATGCATAGTAAAGGCTTAAAATACATGAAAATGATTCAATAGCACCTCACCATACTTAACATCACTCAATATATAAAAATCTCAAATAAAATATAGTGTGGTCTGGTTATATAAAATCTGGAGTCTGACATGATGAATATTATGAACACGATACTCCACATTAGTATTCTCTTGCTTTAAGCAATTTTGTTAAGACAAAATGGGTATCTTGGCTCTCACAAAGCATTTTCATGATAATTGTGATAATACCTCCAAAATCATTTAAGAATCCTTGAAAGATACATGAAATCTCAATCGTTAAGTTGGTACGGACATTGGTGTGATAATAATATCTTTGGTACCCATCAATACATTTTAGGAGATGAATATGGTAAGGATACATTAGGAAAGAAGAGAGAGAATGCTATGAAAATTTAATCTCTAATGAAAGATGCTTCGAAAGATTTCATGGTGTTTTCAGAGAATTCAACTAAAACTATAGTATAATACATATGTAGTGATTGAATCTATGTGCTCTAAAATGATTGTGAAAAGGTAGGGTGATCTAAATGAAATGGTTATGACAATCTATGATAAGCTATGAAACAACACTTGTTATGAATCCTGAAAGTAGAACAACCTCCCTATCTACAAAGACCATGACAATCCAAATACAGTATGGAATGTTTATCTGCAAGTGTGTGTAAAGATAGCTATCGAATCCTCAACATACTTATACAAGCAGACAGAAGATTATATCCTTATGATAGTACTAAAATACATTTGAAAATAACTATCTTGCATGTGCTTCGACAAACGTGTTAAAGTTACAAACACAAATATCTGAGAATGCTACGTAGGGTCAAATGTTGCAACCCGCATGTGCTCCGATTGTCACATATAATTTTTAAATCCAACGGTTTGAGAATGCTACGCGGGTCTAATATTCAAGTTTCATCCTCCTCCATGAAAGGATCGGAATCATAATGTGCCTCCCAAATTCCTACGAAAATATAAATGATTTTTAATCTCACCCTGACGATGGCCGGGTTAAACCTCAAAACCAACAAAAGTTAAGAGTTCTTAAAATGAAATCTATCATCTTAAAAACTTAAAATTAAAACTTATCCACCTTCCGCAACTATTTGTGGGGGGGTGATAAATTTGAAATTAACTTCAGCTCACAAATAGCGAATGTTGTGTCAGGTATATCACTAAGATTCATCCTTAAATAGTCTCTTGCCAGAAGGGATGTGGCACATGCCCTTTTATCCGGTGATTTTGCTGCAAAATGGCACCATTATATTAAGATCACGACAAAAGCTCGTATGTTCCCTAAAGGCTTCAAACCCTTGAGTAATGAATCATAAGGTATATTCGATAGGCATAAAGCCCTTTATTAGCTAAGGTGGATTCAGATCTATCCTCTTAGACAAACACCAATCCAGGTTTACAAGGTATTCTTGGACGAAGCAACCAATGGCTGCTAAAAAGGTACCTTCTATCAGGTTGGGTCAACTACCTCCTCTGACTAAGTAGACCAACGAATATGACATCCCAGGATGACGGAACCATGGGATCTTGATCGGGCTCGTCTTCATTCCCTCGTCACTAGTTTTAAGTTTATGGTGATAAACTTTAAGTCTTACATTCTAAAATTCATATCCTAAATTTAAACCCTAAAACTGTTGCTATTATACACTGGATTTGTAACCTATGTGATCTCTTTAACAACTAGCCTTAATCGAAAGTTATCTCTTGTTATCAGGAGGGGTAATTACTATAGGGGCTTGTGCCTATAGGAAACTAGAACTCATATCATAAAGTCCTCACAAAATGAGAGAAAAATCTCTGGGTAGTGTCTTATCTAAAACCCAATCTGCCTTTTGAAAATTCACCCGGAACCTAAATTTTTTAAAACTCTCTGTCATCACATAAATAAAAAAGAAAAGAGACTGGCACGGAGAGGCCGGGGCGAGCACGATGGAATTTTCAGAGCCCATAGATTTTTGGCGACTCCGCTGGGGATTGATTTTTCTTTCCATATTTGGCTAGTTATACATAAATTATAATAGCAATGAAATTATTAAAATTCTAATAAATTAATTACAATTAGGGTTTTCAAATAATACAATCAGATAAAATATACTATATATATATATATATATATATATATATATATATATATATATATATATATATATATATATATATATATATATATATACACACACATACATATATATATATTTTTATTCTGTCTACTCTCTGCATTTTGAAAGTGTGAAGTGATGTATCAACTTCTGATTACTAACTCTTTTCTTTCATTTGTGCAGAATGGAATTACAGAATACTCCCTTTACCATCAAAATGGGACGAGGTGCTAGCATTCAGCTAGTGAATGCTGTTATTAACACCGGAGAATCTGAAGCCACCATGTATCCGATTTGGTAGCTTAGAGTTTTCTGCAGCTACTGCAAAAGCTGCTGTCGTACCTATTCACGGCGTAACTGTTCAAGGCCATGCTGCGAGGCCTAATTCTGCTAAAATTTATGCACGACGTGCTTATTTTGTACAATAGTCACGAGCTGCTAGAACTGTTAATGTTAAAGCAGTTCAACAAAAAAGGATCTCAGTCTTCGAGAGGCTCTCACATCCTGAAGTTTTAACTGTGAAGATGACTGATGTCAAGAAGAAGACTTTCCGATCTTATCAAGCATCATCACACTGCCAACTAAGCCTTTTGTGCCGATAAAACATGATCATGAAGCTTTCTCATATGGAGGAAGATTATCCAGAAGAAAGCCATCCCAAATGAAGCTGGTCCTCTCTTTTTTTTTTTTTTTTCAGTTTTCTTAGATCAATCTTATATTTTTGTTTCTTTTTTAGGGTGGCCTAATTTTTGAATGTCAAGCTTACGTTATTTGCTATTTTTGGTGACAAGTTTATCATTTTGTAATTAATTGTTATTAATTTTCTATTAATGATATATGCTGGGCGTGTCTCTCACTTAAAAAAAAAAAAATAAAAGAAGAAGAATTTTGACAGCCACGGCATGATCTTCCAAATTAGTATGAGGCAGCTTTGAACAACTTAAAATTTCCTCACATAGCATGAACAGACTTCATCGTCCTCGCCTATAAAAACCACTGAATTACTTTATTATGATCAATCAATCAATCAATCACCTCGAACAATCAAGCAAATTAACAGTCTACAATGGCAACACGAAAAGCTCAAATCAACTTCTTCCTGATTCTCATAGGCATCATGGTCATCCTTCTGCAGCAAGGCAACGCTGTCGCTGCACAGAATGCTCCGACGGAAGATAATGAAGTAGTGATTAACATTAAAGTACCACCGCCACCAGATGACATCATACCTGTGGATCCATGCTGTATCCAACACCTGAGTTGCTGCCGTCATAACCCTTCCAATGGTCGCAAGCTCTTCAGCAAGGTTTTATAAGAAGGCTGCTCGCAAGAAGAGAGAGAAGCATATATATAATATATGGGATCATAGATTTATTTTTTATTTATATAGTTTTTGAATGCAAATCTCAATATATATGAGATTAAATAAATGAGGATAAATATTTATAAGAAAAATATTTTCTTTGGAATTGAGCAAGTCAAAAATTTATGTGAGCCTCAAGTTTATTTCTTATAAATTCTTCTTGAATGTGCTAAGATAAAAATTATTTATAGATTTTTGAAGTAGCGTTCTAATAATTTTTATCATAATGTTGAATGCTCCATCGAAGGTATGAATTTTTTTTATTTAATATATATATATATATATATATATTATCATATCTTAATTATCACATAATTGAGCAGGTTCAAATTTGTCATATTTGTCTCATTGAAATGTTCATTTTGACTATATGCACTTAAGATTTGGAGGACATTTAACCCTCCAAATGGCCTAAAAGAAATTTGCAATTACACTTATAGGTGTTAAATTTAAGTCTATTTTAACTCAGACCAGATCGCTCTTTGCATAATTGATTTTGTCTCACCGAGCTACATATTTGACTATAGGTTTGTAAAAAATAGAGTTTAGATGATCACATGCATGATTAATTCTAAAAAATTCTAAATCAATTATTTAGGTGCTTTGAAATATAAAAATTATGTCAGGATCCATTCTTGATAGGATGAATTTGTTGATGATATATCAATTCTCTCCTACGAGCCCAAAAATAATTTGAGTCTTGAAAAATTTTAAATGTAACATCACAATTATGAAAAATATAATTTATTTGGAATGTAACATCCTCATTTGGACAATTTTAATCTAAAAAATTGTTTGAGGTTAATAGTCTATGCAACAATGCTTTTATATTCCTCTAAAAATTAGGTTGATTGTCCTCATTTGGACATATTAGATTAGACAAAAGAGTAATCCTTATAGTGGGTCTTTAAAAATGCTCTACAAATGAGATTGATTGTTCTCGTATTGAAATTTTTCATCCAAAGAAAGATATTCGAGATTTAAAATCCCGATGATGATGCTCAATTCTTCCTCTGAAAATATGCTTAGTTGTCCTCATTTGTTTGGACATATTATAATGAAGTGATGAGTCTTTTTGACCTATTTTGAAGTTTTAGTTTTAATCTAAATGAAGTTGATTGCCACTAAAATTAGATATTCCTTTGAAAGGTGTAATAGAGATTAATGTGATGATGGTATATTGATGATGACAACAAAAAAAACTCCTCAAAAAAAAAAAAAAAAAGCTAATCATTTGACCAAGAACTTAATTTTTATTGGTTTAATCAAATTTTGATGATATTTAATGTGTTTTGTAAGTTTTCTCAACATCTTGACTTAGATTTTTCTAATATATGAATCTTACACATGCATACACCTCTCCCAACAAACTAGAGCTCGTAAATCTATATGCTCGAATATGAGGGAGAGAGTAGCTATATTGGTTAGGTTCATTATTAATAAAGTGTTTATATTTTATATGCATGGAAGCAAAAGGATAATATTTCAATTCCTTAAAAGAAGAAAAATGAAAACCCTTGTCCTAAATTCAAAGTCTACTTATGACATTATACTGAATTTTTTAAGCTAATAATTTATCTTTTGAGAGCTTTGAAAGTGGATTTTTTTTAATCTGCACTTTTAAGGGAGGTAGTCCTCTTGATCCTATAACAACAAATGCACAAGAAGCAAATAGGAGACTACTATTGAAACAGCTGGCGGTAGCTCTGTGCACGAGTGAACGCAGAATACTGTTTCGTGCCCAGTATGTAAGTATTCAAACTCCATGTTAAGCTAATCCCATGGATAGAATCCTCTACAGATTGATCTTCAGCTGATGAATAATATTTATTTTGGAATTTCCATGGAATGCAGATACTCAGGAGAAGGTTACGGATAATATTTTGTATTTATAAATTACTTATTATCATAAGTCTTTTGAATTGAGTTAAAGAGGCATATTTATGAGTGTTCGAAAAACGAGGGATCTAGCTAGGAGAGTCCTCAGTTTCGTCTGAGGCTCTTATTTTTCTCTAAAAAAAGGATGAAAGAATATAAGTATAGTTAAACATATTTATTCTTTTCTTCATCTCTTTGCAGGTCTCATTTTTATATGAAAATAAATTGTATTTTGATATTATAATCATAATTTTATCCTGATAATTAATAGAAGCATAGTTATAAAAAAAAATCAATTTGTACCTCCATTAGAATTTAGAAACAAATTGCTAGCTCTGCTACTGGATGTTGAACAAAGAGAAAGGCCTGCGAGAAGATCATAAATCAAAGCTCTAGATTAAAATTTGGGTTATTTATCATGCACAATTCTCCACACAAGCTCTGGACGTCCCAAAATTCTCTTTAGATCATTAGAGAATAACTAAAAAGCTTAATTTAAAGCTTATTTATGGGAGGGTGGGTCATACCAATCAAGAAGGCGAAATTTCAAACTCTTCTTAGACAAGATAGATTTTTTTGATAAAGTTCTGTTTAGCTTTAAAAGCATGACTCCGTCTCCCCGAAAATTTTATATATTGTTATTATTTATTATTTATTAAAAAATTAAAATGGAAGTATGGTTAATCACATTTATCATTTTTATTTATTTCCTTGTAGCTCTGTTTTTTATTTGAAAATAAATTGTACACAATTTTATCTTGATAATTAATAGAAACATAGTTAATGAAAAAAAAAAAAAGAAGTGCCATCTCTAGAATAAATTCCTAGCTCTAGAAGTGGATGTAGTGCAAGTGAAAGACTTAACAAAGCTCTATATAAGAATTTGGGTCATTTATTATGCACAATTCCCCATGCAAGTCCATAAACACCCCAAAATTCTTTTAAAATCATCGCTGGGTAGGTGGACCACACTAGTCAAGCAAACAATCCTTTCAAATACTAACAATTACACAAAGCATATAAAGTTTAAATGATAATATATATATATATATATATATATATATATATATAATAATTTCTACTTGTTTTTTTTAATTCTTGATACATCGTCAAAAAATTATCTTGATCGGGCCACCACCTGACGTCCTCAACTCCGTCGGACCACTGCCTAATGTTGGAGTTCCGTCAGATCACCGCCTGACGCCCTGAGCTCCGCCGGACCACCGCTTAATGTCGGAGTTCCGCCGGACCACACCCTGAGCTCCGCCAGACCACCACCTGACGTCCTCAGTTTCGCCGGACCACCGCCTAACATCCGAGTTTCGCTGACCACCGCCTAACGCCCTAAGCATCGCCAGATCACCACCTGACATCCTCAGCTCCATCGGACCATCACTTGACGTCCTGAGTTCCGCCGGACCACCACTTGACGCTCTGAGCTCCGTCGGACCACCACCTGACGCCCTCAGTTCCGCCGGACCACCGCCTAATGTCGGAGTTCCGCCAGACCACCGCCTGATGCCCTGAGCTCCGCCAGATCACCACCTGACATCCTCAGCTCCACTGGACCACCGCTTGACATCCTGAGTTTCGCCGGACCACCGCTTGACACCCTGAGCTCTGCTAGACCACCACCTGACGCCCTTAGTTCCGTCGGACCACTGCCTAATGTTGGAGTTCCGCCGGATCACCACCTAACGCCCTGAGCTCCGCCGGACCACCGCTTAATGTCGGAGTTCCGCCGGACCACACCCTGAGCTCCGCCAGACCACCACCTGACGTCCTCAATTTTGCCGGACCACCGTCTGATGCCCTGAGCTCCGCTGGATCACCACCTGACATCCTCAGCTCCGTCGGACAACAATCTGACATCCTAAGCTCCGCCGGACTATCGCTTGACACCCTGAGCTCCACCGAACCACCACCCGATGTCCTCAGCTTCGTCGGACCATCACCTGACGCCTTGAGCTCCGCCAGACCACAACCTGACGTCCTCAACTCCGTTGGACCACACCGCCTAAGGCCCGGAGTTCTACCAGACCACCACCTAGGGCTCAGAATTCTGCTAGATCACTGGGTGACCCCGAAGTTCTACCAGTGCGACATCAGACTTTCACATTCCCCCGACTTCAACCCTACGGTTGATACTTGTAACTTGATCGCCCTTGGAGGCGAGTCAGCATCCTGTAATCTACTCAAGTTCTAGTGGAATTATTTCAACTGGGCCAGGCCCCGTTGTTTTTTCTCTTTCTAGGTTTTCCACGTAAAAATCTTGTGTTCTCTGTGGGTGAGCTGGATATCCGTACAACGCTAAGACGTAGGATTAATACTCTACCGCCGCGTATATTCTAGCCCGCAACAATTCCAATTCAAGTTGAGACTTTTATTTGTATAACACACCCTTTATATTTAAAGAATCTCAATAAAAATGTCTGGTTATGGTATATGTTCACACAAATGTTAGATTAGGTCTTTTTTGGTTGTGGTAATGATTAGATAAAATCAAATTTCTATATAGTTGTCAAATAACATGAAATTTTTCATTTGTTTTACATAACTATTAAATAAGAAAGTTTAATGCTTTGGGATAGAAATAATAACATTTATTGAGAAAAAATAAATCTTATTTGCACGGTACTTCAATCTCTTTTGTTCTTGAAAAAAATTAGATTTTGACGTAAAAATTTTCACTTTCTACTGTAAGCAATATATGCCTTCAAGCTCCTTGACCATAACTTCTTGGGATCCCTTAGCTCTGATGCCACAATAATGTAGGGTTAATAGGATTTTATTAATGAGGGAAAGAATATGTTTGGTATCACCTTAGGATTGTGATAGAAAGGTTATTTGAATAGTGGTAAAATGGAAGATTAGATTTTGGACATATTTATGGCTGAAACTTCTAGATTATTAAAATGTGAGTTTTCTTTGGAGAAAAATAACGAGGAACTTGAAATGGATTTTGGATCAATAATTGAGGAGTTATGATATATTTAGAAGAAATTCAATTAGAAATATTCTTAAAGGAGATTATTCTGTGCGGACGCCGAACACCGCTCTACGTCCAGATACTAATCAGAATGAGCCACGTCAGCGATACCGAGCCATGGTATCGATCCTCAGTACCACGGTACCGAGCGGTACCGAGCCGCGGGCTTAGACATTCGGACGGCATTCGGCTTCCACATAGAATAATTTTTCTGAAAAAAAAGGCCTCACATGACCTTCAACATACTAAAACAATAGTAAGCTTTTCTTCTCCAATCCCTGGCTGAATGGTCCATTCCCCATTTAAACTCTTGGGCAGTAGGTTGGTTGACTTCAAATTCAATGCTAAAGTGGGCGACTTCATTGACAATGCCGATTTGTCTCTTTCAACTTGTGATAACCCCCCTTTTCTTCTTGTTCTGATTCTCAAAATCCCCATTCATCAACCCTTCTTCCCCACCTGCTCTTGGATAGGTAAAACCTTCTTCTTCAGTAAGAATTTTCATCTTTAATTGTGCTCCAACCTCCCTCCTGTAAATGGAAGAAACTTGTATGAGTTAAAGGTTTTGTTATTTAGTGTACTTTACTGGCGTGGAAGAAAGGCCTTCCTCATTGTGGGCATTTCTGGATTGTGGATCTCACGACGTATATTTTATGGCAGTTTTGATTCTCGGAATGTATCTCTTGGTGCTATTTTCACCATTTTCTTCGAGGGCCTAATTTTTCTGAGATTTATTTTTGGAGGCTGTGATGATTACCAACATCAATGTGTGATTCAAACAGGTTATTGGCCCTTGGCTTGTTGGTTTTTCTTAATCTTGATCAATACTCCTTGTGAAGTTGCGCCAATTCGGATACTTATTTGATCTTTAGCAATTACTTGGGGATAATTTTCTGCATTTAGCTTCAGCAGAATTTATATTTTCTTGCTTTACAATCTTTTGTGGTTACAATTTTCTTATTGCTTTCTAATGTAATTTTTTAGTAAAAAATTTTTAATTTTAAAAATTTCTGTATTAAAAATTTGCTTTAAGAAACAGTAAGAAAGCCGTCCCAAACGAAGCTGGTCCTCTTTTTTTGCACTTTTCTTAGACCAATCTTATATATTTTGCTTCTTTTTTAGGGTGGCCTAATTTTTGAATGTCAAGCTTACGTTATTTGCTATTTTTGGTGACAAGTTTATCATTGTGTAATTAATTGTTATTAATTTTCTATTAATGATATATGCTGGGCGTGTCTCTCACTTTTCAAAAAAATTAAAAGAAGAAGAATTTTGACAGCCACGGCATAATCTTCCAAATTAGTATGAGGCAGCTTTGAACAACTCAAAATTTCCTCACATAGCATGTACAGACTTCATCATCCTCGCCTATAAAAACCATTGAATTACTTTATTATGATCGATCAATCAATCAATCAATCACCTCGAACAATCAAGCAAATTAACAGTCTACAATGGCAACAAGAAAAGCTCAAATCAACTTCTTCCTGATTCTCTTAGGCATCATGGCCATCCTTCTGCAGCAAGGCAACGCTGTCGCTGCACAGAATGCTCCGACGGAAGATAATGAAGTAGTGATCAACATTAAAGTACCACCGCCACCATACACCATACCTGTAGATCCATGCTGTATCCATCACCTAAGTTGCTGCCGTCATAACCCTTCCAATGGTCGCAAGCTTTTCAGCAAGGTTTTATAAGAAGACTGTGAACAGGAAGAGAGAGAAGCATATATATAATATATGGGATCGTTGATTTATTTTTTATCATTAATGACTTTATAATAATGCTATTTATATAGTTTTTGAATGCAAATCTCAATATATATGAGATTAAATAAATGAGGATAAATATTTATAAGAAAAAGATTTTATTTGGAATTGAGCAAGTCAAAATTTTCTGTGAGCCTCAAGTTTATTTCATATAAAATTTTTTTGAATGTGCTAAGATAAAAGTTATTTATAGATTTTTGGAATAGTGTTCTGATAATTTTTATCGTAATGTTGAATGCTCCATCGGAGGTATGAAATTTTATTTTATATATATATATATATATATTATCATATCTTAATGATCACATAATTGAGCAGGTTCAGATTTGTCATATTTGTCTCATTGAAATGCTCATTTTGACTATATGCACTTAGGATTTGGAGGACATTTAACCCTCCAAATGACCTAAAAGAAATTTACAATTACAATTATAGGTGCTAAATTTAAGTCTATTTTAACTCAGACCGGATCACTCTTTGCATAATTGATTTTATCTCACCGAGCTACATATTCGACTATAGGTTTGTAAAAAATAGAGTTTAGATGATCACATGCCTGATTAATTCTAAAAAATTCCAAATCAATTATTTAGGTGCTTTGAAATATAAAAATTATGTCGGGATCCATACTTGATAGGATGAATTTGTTGATGATATATCAACTCTCTCCTACGAGCCCCAAAAATAATTTGAGTCTTGAAAAATTTTAAATGTAACATCACAATTATGAAAAATATAATTTATTTGGAATGTAACATCCTTATTTGGACAAATTTAATCCAGAAAATTGTTTGAGGTTAATAGTCTATGCAATGATGCTTTTATCTTCCTCTAAAAATTAAGTTTATTGTCCTTATTTGCACATATTAGATTAGACGAAAGAATAATCCTTATGGTGGGTCTTTAAAAATCCTCTACGAATGAGATTGATTGTTCTCATATGGAAAATTTTCATTCAAAGAAAGATATTCAAGATTTAAAACTCCGATGATGATGCTCAATTCTTCCTCTGAAAATATGCTTAATTGTCCTCATTTGTTTGGACATATTATAATTAAGTGATGAGTCTTTTTGACCTATTTTGAAATTTCAGTTTTCATCTAAATAAATTTGATTGTTACTAAATTAGATATTCCTTTTAAGGGTATAACAGAGGTTAATGTGATGATGCTATATTGATGATGACAACTAAAAAAACTTCTCAAAAAAAAAAAAAAAAAAAAAAAAAAAAGCTAATGATTTGACCAAGAACTTAATTTTTATTGGCTTAATCAAATTTTGATGATATTTACTGTGTCTTCTAACTTTTCTCAACATCTTGACTTAAATTTTTCTGATATATGAATTTTACACATGCAAACATCTCTCCCAACAAACTAGATTTCGTAAATCTATATGCTAGAATATGAGGGAGAGAGTAGCTATATATATATATATATATGGAAGCAAAATGATAAAATTTCAATTCCCTAAAGAAGAGAAATGAAAACCCTTGTCCTAAATTCTAAGAAATTATTGAAAATGAAATATAAATAGATCGAAAAATCGCACAAAAATATAATCCCAAGCCCCAATTATTAAAGGAACTAACTATAATCAATTTCTCATTCAAATGGACTACTACTATCAAACGGATGTAGTGAAAGCCATGGGAGCCGACTGGGAGGGGAGATGCAGCGGGTAGAGACCATCATGAGCGGGATCCTGGTGGATGCAATGGCCGAATTGATCCATGATTTTGCAGCCAAAAGCATCAAAATGAATTGAGAGATTATTGTCTTGAGTGAGTTTGGGAATAAAAAGGAGATTATGAGAAATATGAGTATGAAGGATTTGGGAAAGTAGTAATTTACCAGCAGGAAGGGTAAGCATGCCCTGTTCGATGTGGGCGATAGGTGTGCTGCTTCCATTGCCAACGGTCACTGGTCGGGGTCGGGGTCGGAGTAGTCAGCGGGTTGATGCAGGTTGTCAAGTTGATGTGTTAGGTGAGGAGAGGCACCAGAGTCCAAAATTTGTTTTGTGGGTAGATATGAGTAGGCGACCAGAGTTGTTGTTTCAGGAGTAGGCTGTGGAGCAACAGGATGAGGAATGTAGTTGGCGTTTAGGCGGTGCCAGCATTTAAATGCGGAGTGACCTCTTTTGTTGCAGATTTGACAGATCAGTGGAGGGAAGGTGGATGGGTTGGGGGATGAGGTCCGAGGAGGAGTGTTATATGATAGTCATCCTCTACCACGAGAGGCAAGTTCGCGATTGCTGTAAAGAGCATAGGAGGTGTTTTTGGTTAGGCGGGCTTTGGTGGAGTTAGCCAAGATGTTGATTTCTTCACTGATAAGTAGGGAATAGAAGTCTTCTAGACTCATTGGATTGAGGTTTTGAAAGATTGGTATTGGGGCGGTAGACCATTAAGAGTGTGGAGGATAATGTCCTCATGGTCAACTGTGGATCCAGCAGCATAAATGTGATCCACCAGGGATCTTGATCTCGCTGAGGTATTGACTCATAGATGAGTTCTTCATGAAAACGTTATGCAGCTCGTTCTTGAGCTGGATGACTCATGATCTGTTAATGTCTTGCAAGCAACACTCGAGTGTGGTCCAAATCTCACAGCAGGTACGAAGGTTATGGACATAAGGGAGGACGGAGGCAATGAGGGTGGAACGGAGAGCTGTGGCGAGGTTTTGATCAATGAGGTGCCATTGCTTGTAGGCGAGGTTTTCACTAAGTGTAGAGTCTGGGTTAGTTATGTTGGGAGGAGGTATAGGGTTTGTGCCATAGAGGAAGCCGGAGAAGCCATTGGCGGAGAAGAGTTTGAGGATCTGAGATTTCTAGGTGGAGTAGGTGTTGTTGGTGAGTTGGGTGGGGACGATGACCTTGATATTGAAAATAACGAATTTGAGAGAAGATGGGATTTGAGGATCAGGGAAGGACTCAACCTGAGATGTATCAGATTGCTCCATGCTATACTGTGGGGTATTAACGCTTTGATATCATGTAAAAGCTGTAAAGTAAACTTCCTTTTTACTATTAAAGCAAGGTAGCTACAAAAGAATGTATATTACCCATTAGAAATAAAACAGAATTAAAAGACCATCTATTTACACAGTGATACTATTGTATATAAAGCAGACGAGTGTACTGTGTGTGCAGAGTACTGCTTTTGTCTTTACAGGTGTACTGTGGATATGAATTAGTTTGTTAATTAGCCTGAGACAGCTCCACTAGCTTAGAGAGTGATATGGTGATTATTAAACATCCACGTCTGATTCAAACAGGCTATTGGCTCTTGTCTTGTTGGTTTTTCTTAATCTTGATCAGTACTCCTTGTGAAGTTGCTCCTATTCGGATACTTATTTGATCTTAGCAATTACTGGGGGATATTTTTCTGCATTTAGCTTCAGTCAGAATTTATATTTTCTTGCTTTACAAACTTTTGTGGTTACAACTTTCTTATTGAGTTCTAAAACAACTTTTTAGTACATAATTTTTTAGTTTGAAAAAATTTTGTATTAAAATTTATTTTAAGAAGCAGTAAGATAGCCGTCCCAAACGAAGTTGATCCTCTCTTTTTCACTTTTCTTAGATCAATTTTCTATTTTTGTTTCTTTTTTAGGGTGGCTTGATTTTTGAATGTCAAGCTTACTTTGCTATTTTTGGTGACAAGTTTATCATTGTGCAGTTAATTGTTATTAAGTTTCTATTAATGATATATGCTGGGCGTGTTTATCACTTTTCAAAAAAAAATAAAAAGAAGAAGAATTTTGACAGCCACGGCATGATCTTCCAAATTAGTATGAGGCAGCTTCGAACAACTTAAAATTTCCTCACATAGCATGAACAGACTTCATCGTCCTCGCCTATAAAAACCTCTGAATTATTTTATTATGATCAATCAATCAATCAATCACCTCGAACAATCAAGCAAATTAACAGTCTACAATGGCAACAAGAAAAGCTCAAATCAACTTCTTCCTGATTCTCTTAGGCATCATGGCCATCCTTCTGCAGCAAGGCAACGCTGTCGCTGCACAGAATGCTCCGACGGAAGATAATGAAGTAGTGATCAACATTAAAGTAACACCGCCACCAGATGACATCATACCTGTAGATCCATGCTGTAAATACCAGCATAGTTGCTGCCATATTAACCCTTCAAATGGTCGCAAGCTCTTCAGCAAGGTTTTATAAGAAGGCTGCTCGCAGGAAGAGAGAGAAGCATATATATAATATATGGGATCGTTGATTTATTTTTTATCATTACTAACTTTATAATAATGCTATTTATATAGTTTTTGAATGCAAATCTCAATATATATGAGATTAAATAAATGATGATAAATATTTATAAGAAAAAGGTTTTCTTTGGAATTGAGCAAGTCAAAATTTTATGTGAGCCTCAAGTTTATTTCATATAAATTTTTCTTGAATGTGCTAAGATAAAAGTTATTTATAGATTTTTGGAGTAATGTTCTGGTAATTTTTATCGTAATGTTGAATGCTTCATTGGGGGTATGCATTTTTTTTATTATTATTATTATTATTATTATTATATATATATATATATATATATATATATATATAAATTATCGTATCTTAATGACCACATAATTGAGTAGGCCCAAATTTGTCATATTTGTCTCATTGAAATGCTCATTTTGACTATATGCACTTAAGATTTGGAGGATATTTAACCCTCCAAATGACTTAAAAGAAATTTGCAATTATACTTATAGGTGCTAAATTTAAGTCTATTTTAACTCAGACCAGATTGCTCTTTGCATAATTGATTTTCTCTCATAGAACTACATATTTGACTTTTGGTTTGTAAAAAATAGAGTTTAGATGATCACGTGCATGATTAATTCTAAAAAATTCCAAATCAACTATATATTTAGGTGCTGTGAAATATAAAAATTATGTCGGGATTCATACTTGATAGGATGAATTTGTTGATGGTATATCAATTCTCTCCTACGAGCCCCAAAATAATTTGAGTCTTGAAAAATTTTAAATGTAACGTCACAATTATGAACAATATATGAAGTGCAATTACTCTCTAGATTTCAAAATTGTTTTATATGTCCTCATTTGGACAAATTTAATCCAAAAAATTGTTTGAGGTTAATAGTGATCTATGCAATGATGCTTTTATCTTCCTCTAAAAATTAGGTTGATTGTCCTCATTTGAAGAATAATCCTTAATTATGGTGGGTCTTTAAAAATCCTCTATGAATGAGATTGATTGTTCTCGTATGGAAAAATTTCATCCAAAGAAAGGTATTCAAGATTTAAAACTCCGATGGTGATGCTCAAGTCTTCCTCTGAAAATATGCTTAGTTGTCCTCATTTGCTTGGACATATTATAATAAAGTTATGAGTCTTTTTGACCTATTTTGAAGTTTCAGTTTTCATCTAAATAAAGTTGATTGTTTCTAAATTAGGAGAAATTATTCTGTGCGGACGCCGAACACAACTCTACGTCTTGAGACCAATCAGAATGAGCCATGTCAGCAATACTGAGTGAGGTACCGAGTGGTATTGAGCGGTACCGAGCCGCAGTACCGACGTGACTCATTCTGGTTGGTCTTTGGAAGGGTGTAAAGAGGTTAATGTGATGATGGTATATTGACGCTGACAACAAAAAACACTCCTAAAAAAAAAAAAAAAAGCTAATGATTTGACCAAGAACTTAATTTTTATTGGTTTAATCAAAATTTGATGATATTTAATGTGTTTTGTAAGTTTTCTCAATATCTTGACTTAAATTTTTCTGATATATGAATCTTACACATGCATACACCTCTCCCAACAAACTAGAGCTCGTAAATCTATATGCTCGAATATGAGGGAGAGAGTAGCTATATTGGGTGGTTCATTATTATAAAGTGTTTATATTATATATACATGGAAGCAAAAGGATAATATTTCAATTCCTTAAAGAAGATAAATGAAAACCCTTGTCCTAAATTCTAAGAAATTATTGAAAATAAAATATAAATAGATCAAAAAATCGCACAAAAATATTATCCCAAGCCCCAATTATTAAAGGAACTAACCATAATCAATTTCTCATTCAAATGGACAACTACTATCTAATAAAAATTTACTCCCACGAAGTGTTAGATCATTTGGATTTGTACTATATTTATCCTCCACTATATATTTAAAGCGATAAAAATATTTATCCTCACTAATTTTTTATTTTTTTATTATAAATTTTGAATGACTAATGTTTTTCGTTTGATGTAGTAATTCTATTAATTCCCATTGACCAAATATGTAGTCCAACCTTAGTTCTAGCATCACATTAGCTTATTGATAATTTAGTCAAAATTTTTAATTATTATTGCAATTTATATTATTTTATAATTTCTATATGTATTTTATAGTTTGTCATTTAATCACTCAAGTTTTGGGGGATTGAATGTTTGTATCAAATTTGGGCTATGGCCTTCCCTTCTCTCCCTCTCGTTTAACTGTTTCTATTCTTCCTCTGCTCTCCTTCCATCACCCCTTTATGTATTAAGTACAATCATATTTATAAGCTTTTATGTACATTAATAAAAAAATAAATTAATAAAATCCCCTCATAAGAAAAAAAAAATATCAAAACAACATAATGCATCATAATAAGATTCATGATATAGTTTACATTCTTCATATTAGTGTGTAAAAGGAAAATTTTCATATTAGGATATTTTACGATATTCTAATCTACAAATGATCAAGATGAATTTTAGGTTTCGTTTGGGACGGCTTTCTTATTGCTTCTTAAAGCATCTTTCTAGCACAAAATTTTTAATTTTTATACTAAAAAGCCGCTTTAAGAAGCAGTAAGAAAGCCGTCCCAAACAAAACCTTAATGTCCTTAGATTTGCTTTAAGATGAGCACAATATTAATTTTATATATATTATACTAATCTATATATATATATATATATATGATTGCATGCATATTTTCAAGGTTCATGGCCTAGCTAGTTTACATGCATGCATAGCATGTACATATTACATGCATGCATGGCATCACCTATAAAAACCACTGAACCATGCATGACCATTAGACTAGTGCAAATCAAATTCCTCCTGTTCCCTTAGGCATGGCCATCCTTTTGCAGCAGGGTAGCACCATCGATGTTGGGCATGGCGATGGCGTGCAAGTCCATCGATGTTACATCTTTCAAAAACCCTACTGTAAGAAGACTTCAAAGGAGAATAATGGAGTACTGATCAATAATGTTAAAGCAGCATGGCCACCACAGCACAGCATACCAGTGGATCCATGCTGTATCGAATGCTTGCCTATTTTTTTGTAACAACAGCAACACTAAGTCTTTATTCTACTACATGGGATCAACTACGTGAATTCTTTTTCTTTATTATATTCTATAAAGAATTAAATTCTGATTTAAATCTAATAAAAATATAATTCATAATACTTTTTAATCAATTTTTTTATGTCTATCTTTATTTTTTTTTTAACGTAAGCTGAATCTAATATATCAATTCTCCTATTGAGTCATCGTATCAGTTTAGTTACTATAATTTTTTTGGTATATTTTCCTTTAACTTTCAGCAGGTGATGATTTTGATCTTTTTTCACAGTGTTTGTTCTGTTTTAGTGCCTTTTGGCTCAAATTCCATAATCACAGTTTTTATTTAATTTTAATTGAGCTTCAGCTCTCAATTTTTCATTAAAAAAAGGTTAGAGCATCGAAAGGGAATGCGAAAAATTATTGCACATCCTAGTAACTCACAAGCTTGAAAAGATCCTTAGCAGCAAACAAAAAATTCGGTAAAAAAGGATCTATAGCCATTTTAGCAGAATTTTTTTTCCCATAATTATAATCAGTCATATATTTTATGATTTATAGCTCATTATTAAAAAAGAAAATTAAAATAAAATATGGATATATATGCACCATATAATGCTTTTTGTCTATCATATTTCGTGCACAAATAAAATTCATACTTGTTGCATGTCCGAATATTTGCAGCGATAGAGAAATAAAGAGCTTAACGTCTTAGTTTTGAATGAAGATCCAATATACATACAAATAAAAGTAAGGGGATACAACAATCATAATAAGAGATACTAAAATTTTTATGTGAAAATTCTAAAAAGCGGAAAAACCACAAGGTCTTACCCAATTAAGATGATCATTCCACTAGTGTTTGTCACTTGTTACAAAGGATACCCTTCTACAAGGGAAGGCATTCGTTCAATGTAGCAAATATACATCGTATAAAGCACATTATATGGTTGGACTTGAAAGAATCTGATGACATGAGAGCACTTCCACTCGACCGTGGATCGCCACTGGACTTCCCCCAAACTATCGTTAGACCACCGCTCGGTTGTCGAGCTCCGTCGGATTTCCACCAAGACGTCGACCATTGCCAGACTTCCGCCCTACCATCGTCAAACCACCGCCTGGCCGCCAGACTACCACCTGTCAGCTGACCGCCATCAGACTTCCAATTAGTTGTAAATCTCCACCTGACTTTGGCTAGACCATTGTCAGATTGCTGCCCAGCCGCTGACCTCCACCAACTGCAAACTGCGATCCCTCGGACCACTGTTACCCGACAACTACAGTCCTTCCAGCCACCGTCGCCCACCGACTATGGTCCATCCGACCATAGTTTCCCGTCGACTACGATCCCTCCAACCATCATCGCTCGCCGACTACGGTCCCTCTGACCACCATCACTTGCCGACTACGATCCCTCTAACCTCTGTTGCCCGTCGACTATGGTTCCTTTGACCACCACCGCTTGCCGACTACAACCTTTTCGATCACCGTCACCTACCGACCATCGTCGATTGTTGTCGCCCACCGACAACGGTCCTCCGACCACAGTTGCCGGCCGACTACGGTCCCTTCGACCACTGTCGCCGGCTGACTACAATTCCTTAGACCACCATCACGTGTCGACTACGATCACTTCGGCCTCCGTCGCTTGCCGACTATGATCCCTCTAACCACCATCGCCCGCCTGTTATGGTCCCTCTGACCTTCGTCCCCCGTCGGCTATGGTCCCTTCAACCACCGTGGCCCCGCCAACTACGGTCCCTCGGACCTCCGTCGCCCATCGACTATGGTCCCTTCGACCACTTTCGCCTGTCGACTACAGTCCATATACTCTCCATTGCCCAAATATAGCCTTGCCAATAAATGAACAGGCTAATGTTCTCTTAAGAATGACTCCCTTATCATTGGATTCTTCTAACCCCAACTATGTAATACGCTCTATATGATACATTGAGCCAATGTCTTCCCCCCGCAAAAGGGCACCATTTGTAATCGACTACAAACACTAGTGAAATCATTTTAACTAAGCTAGGCCTCGTGGTTTTTTCCCTTTTCAGGGGTTTTCCACGTAAAAATTTTGGTGTCTCTTATGACTCTCGCACCCCCTCTCTCTTTATCTGTATGAGTGCTGGATCTTCGTTCAAAGCTAAGATATTAAGCACTTTATCTCTCTACCTCCACAAATGTTCCACTCTGCAACAAGCTTGTTCATAAAGAAAAGTTGGGTGAGGGATTTTTTGACCTAATCCACCTGATCCACAAACCACTTATTGTAAATGCCTCATGATTTGTGCCTTAAGATTAATGACCACCCCCTCTATCTGTGTGTGTTAGATGGGAATCTCATCTCACTAATAGCTCCTAGGAGTCATTAAGAAAAAGAAATTGTGATAGGTTTGATTGGCTCTATATTAGGTGGATCTCCCATGCTAGGGTTGAAAGGTATACATATCTTTTTTTTTTGGGAAATTTTGGGGCAGAGCCCATATATTGATCAAAAAGAGATTACAAGTAAAGAAATATCCAACTCAAAAGATTTATAGGTAAAGAGAAAGGAGTTAAGGACCAAAAAAGAATCAAACACCAAAATTCTCACATAGGGCTCAGGTAAACCCCGAACTGGCAGTCAGGCACCATAATCAAAGTAGTAATCGCTCAGTGCCTAATAAGAGGTTCTATCGGAATGAATGTTTCCCGGTTGCCTTGAAAAGCCAAGAAGAGCGACAAAAAGGCAAAATGCCAAACCAGGCGAGGAGCAAAAATGCAGCAGGCGGCGATCAAGGCCCTCCATGGAAACAGAAAACAAACCAGTTCGGCTCATCATTGCCCCGAGAGATAGCCACTTCGATCCCGATGTTGCTGATGTTGTAAATGCTGAGTGAAACATGTTGGAAAATTAACACTCAGTCTATCAATATATTTCCAAGTAATTGCCTTAGATGAAATGGCAATCACAATCCGCTGATAAATAGCACTGTAATTGGAGAGTTTCTCAGAATATCTTCTATCATTCCTTTCCCGCCAAATGAAGTAAACCAGACAGCAAACCACATAAAAATAAAAATTTCTATCAATCGAATTAAACCTCTGCACCTCATCCAGGAATTCAAAAAGTTGCAACATAGTGGGTCTTAACAGAAATCTATCCACCTCAGGAATAAGCAAACTAAGTATCTGGAAGGAAAAATCACATTGAAAAAACAAATGCATAATACTTTCATCTTTCTTTGAGCATAAGGGGCAAGTGCTTTGAATTATAATGTTTCTTTTTGCAAGCACTTCCGCGGACTTGAGGCCACCCCTCACAGCCAGCCAGGCATATGCAGAGAATCTAAGTGAATACCTTTTATGCCATATGTAATTGTGCCAGTTAACCTTAGACAAGTCTTCATAATATAACATATAAAAGGTCTTATAATTTGGATTTCCCTCACCTAACCACGAAATGTTTGGTGAGTCTTGAGAAATTGAGATTGAATTGATTAGATGTATGGCCATATCAGAAAAGTGTTCATTTAGATCCCAATTCCCATTCAGAATAAAATTATCTACCCCGACATAAGCAGTGTGTAGAGGAGAAAAAAGTTCAGCAAACGATTTCCCATTAATCTAGGGGTCCCATATCATAGACAAGTTATTCTGATCTCTTCTAATCCTGAATAGAAATAAGTGTTTAATACGAGCCACATTAACAGTGATGAGCTTCCAGAATTTTGTGGCATTCATAGGTGTAGGTTTGAAAGGAGAGATGTATTTGTGTCTGATCCACTTATTTATGGGGGTACTGTGATTGTAAAGTCTCCAAATGAATTTGCAGCTATACCCAAAATAAAGGGATTGAATGTCAGGAATGTCTAGCCCCCCATAACAGGTTGGCAAACAAGTGTTATTCCAAGCAACAAGATGAAGTTTTTTCCCCGTGGTGGACCCATGATAGAGGAATTTGGAACACAGTTTATCCATCCATTTACAACAGCTTTTAGGTATTACCGCACCTCTTATCCAATAGGCTATAGTGTTAGCAATAATATACCTCAAGTACTGAATTCTACCTGCAAAAGACAATAACTTTACTTTCCAACCAGCAAGTAGAGCAGAAATTTTGCTCAGTAGTGGTTGGAAGTTAGTGGATGTAAGCTTCTTAATAGCAATTGGAATGCCAAGGTATTTCAGCGTGTGCTCAGATAGAGAGAACCCAAGGATGCTAGTGATGTCTTTGGCCATGAGGAACTTATCATTGAAAATAATGGAACACTTGTTTTTGTTTATAGTAAGTCCATACAGTGAACCAAACAAATCCAAGGTGTCATTGAGCGCGTGAGCATTCCCAATAGTAGCCGGGCTGAACACCAGAACATCATCGGCATAAAGAAGATGGTTTAAGACATTAGATCCACACGATACTCCTTGAAATCTGCCTGCATCGAGCACACAGGAAAAGGCATCCATAACAATGGTAAACAGTAATGGAGATAGAGGGCATCCTTGGCGGAGCCCAAAAGTAGATTGGAAAAATCCTTCCAAGGCACCGTTGAGACATATGGAAAAAGGAACGTCAAGGATGCACCCTTTGACCCAGGATATAAATTTCAGAGGAAAACCTTTCTCTTGCATTCTGTTAATAAGGAATTCTCTTGATACAGAATCAAATGCTTTTTTAATGTCCAATTTAGCACAGAAGAAATTTTTTCCCTTACGGACACTAAACTCCCTTAGAATTTCAATGGCTAAAATGATATTATCCGAAGATAACCTATTTTGAATAAAAGCTGATTTAATTTCATGAATAATGTGAGACATAACTCCTTTCATGCGATTAGCCAAAATTTTGGCAATAATTTTATAAAAAGTATTACATAAAGCAATCGGTCTATAGTCTGTTATGTGACAGGCATGTGGATGTTTAGGAATCAGAACAATACTAGTGGCTTTAGCACAGTTAGGGAGGATCCTAGTGTTGAAGAAATTTCTAACAGCTTGGCATACATAGAAGCCAGTAATTTCCCAAGTTGTCTTATAAAACTCAAAGGAGAATCCATCCGGATCTGGGGAGGAAGCAGAAGCCCCAGCAAAAACTGCCTGTTGGATTTCAAGATTGGAGATAGGAGAGATGAGGGGTTCTCTAAGGTGAGCAGGAATGGTATTCCCACACGGAATAGAGTTTACATTGGGGTTAATTTTCTTGGGGGAATTAAATAACTCCTTAAAATAACTGATCACAGCGTTGACAACTTCTCTATGAGTGGAAAAATGGCCTTCTGGAGTGGAAATCTCAACAATCCTATTAATATTTCCTCTACTTTTGATTCTAGCGTATAAGAATCCCAAATCATCTTTCCCTTTAGATAGCCAATTAGCTTTCGCTCTTTGCACAGTCCAGGAGGTCCAAGCGTTTTGCAAGTGGGCTAAGGAGGAATTAATTTCCTTAAGATTGGCATTAAGATTGAAATCTAAAGGTTGAAATTGCAATTGCTCAAGACAGTTCTTCTGAAAGGCTTCCAGGGTCATAATCCTATCTTTGAGATCGGAAGAATTATTTGGCACTGTCTTGTCGTAAATGCATTGAAGCTAGCTACCTCTAATCTTCATGATTGGCCTCAAATGAACACTACTTTTTTATGTTACTTTATTTTGATAGTTGATGGCTTATATCCTATCATTAATAAAATAAGCATATGAAGAGATATGTGTACCTTTTGATAGGATATAAGCCATCAACTATCAAAATAAAGTAACATAAAAAAGTAGTGTTCATTTGAGGCCAATCATGAAGATTAGAGGTAGCTAGCTTCAATGCATTTATGACAAGACAGTGCCAACACAACCATAAGCTTGAATCCAATTATGAAAGATCTGCTCTGATTCCCCTCTTGTGGGGAACTAATTGACCACACTTCTGCTGAATTAAAAAGCTTGAACTACTTTATCCAAATGCAGTTCATCCAATTCTTTCAAAATGGGTACATTTTCCTACTCTTGAAAAATACTAATTTAGGCCATGCAAATTAATTTTTTTAAACAACATAAACAAGCCTTACATCCATATTTTGCTGGTTCTTGTAATTCCAACACATGTGACATAAAAGAGCAGCCTGCTCAATTCCTCTTAGAGATCTTCTATTTTCTTGCACCTATTCCCAGCACAATGCTCCAAATTCATAAATTCCAACATCAGCTCCAAAAGTTTCATTCGCCAATAGCTCTTATCATCGCTTCTTAGCCCCAAGATGACTATTTGGCTGCATTACAGGCTGACCAATTATTGGACTCTAACTGTTCCAAAATCTCAGCACCAATCAGTTCCAGCTATGCCTTTGTTCAGCAAGTCAAACACCGAAATAATACTCATACAAACAAACATTTAGTTCATTTTCGCCTTTATGATCCTCCATAAGTGGATTCATTATTCTTTTTGGTTTGCTGAAATCTTAAAGCTGCAGCTATCCAATACCATCTTAAACCAACAGTTTGTGTATGAACAGTAACCTATACACCTAAACAGCAACAGTGGCCACAAGAAACGTGGAAACAAAATACTTAAAGGATTCAGAGCACAAACACAAGCAGAAATTAAAGGATTTAACCACCATTCATATACCATTACAATGTAAGATCTAATAAGACCATTGCGCAAATCAAATAATAAGTAAAACAAAAAGGCTCCAAAGTCAATAATGCTTAACATTACAGCTCTTCACACCTCAGAAGTACTCTACCAGCCTTTGAAGTTCATAGAGCAGCTAAAATCCGTCAAAATATTCTGATCTTTTCATATCAGATCTTACGAAAATCGACAGTCCATCTGCAGGGCAGCGAAAGCAACCTTCGAAAGCAACAATGGAAGTCATTTTTTTGATAAGAACAACTTATTATTTTGGGATTTACTTATATACCGCAAAATGTAAATTCATAAAATTATGTATGTAAATTTTCATTTTTTAAATATTTAAAAATTAAGGTTCTATGTTTACTTAACTATTTTTTAGATGCTTGAGAATTATTCGACCGTGGAGAGCGTGGCTCCGTTAAAGTTCATGGTAACGTCTACAACAACGCTCGGTAAAACCGGCGGGGCTGAGGACGTTAATCCGTTTGTGGGACCAGCAGAAATCTGGCATAAAAGACAAAGTTTAGCCTTCCTCGTAGGCTAACCTGGAAAAATTGCAAAAGAAAATGGTAGATGAGAAAATTTCACTAAAAGCGCTCGAAGCTTCCATCATATTATTAATGCGTCCTCGAAAAACTATCTTGATCGGGCACGAATCTCGAGGTAAAATCAAGTTTGAAATTTCCAAAATTAAAATTAGGATTATCCGAACTCCGATTTCAGCAAACTTACAGTCAAACTGAACGTCTCAAAAATACAAACCCAACGACACCAAATTCAACTCAATCCGAGCCCAAATGGGTCCAAAACAAGGGCCCGAAGCACTGTTGGAAGGTACGAACCACAATTTGGATTACCAAACGGTTTCCAAATGTGACATGCTTATAGTTGAATTGAGCGGCTCGACGAGACGAATCCAACGAACCCAAGATCACGGAATTCCGACATCATTAAGACCTTCAAATGTCCATCAAATGGTCCACGATCAAGATATTCAGCATCGGCCGTCCATCCAAACCACTCCCCATTTGCCCTTGATCTTCCACCTATTTACAGGCCATGCCACTCCAAAAAATCTATCAATAGAGTCCCCTTTCCTTTTGAAAAGGGACCCCTAAGCCTAAGGAATTAAGAGAGAGATCGGAGATCGCTCTTGCCTCCTTGCCTTCTCGACCACCGCCCGAAGTTTCGCCAGACCACCACATGATGCCCTGAGTTTCGCCGGACCACCACCTGATGCCCTGAGTTTCGCCGGACCACCACCTGATGTCCAGAGTTCCGCCGGACCACCGATTGACGCCCTGAGTTCAGTCAGACCGCCACCAGACGTCCTGAGTTCCGCTGGACCACCGCGTGACGCCCTGAGTTTCACCGGACCACCACCTGACGTCCTAAGTTCTGCCAGACCACCGCTTAACGCTCTGAGTTCCGCCGGACCACCACCTGACGTCATGAGTTCCGCCGGATCACTTCTTGAGCCCTAAGCTTTGCCGGACCACCACCTGACGTCTTGAGCTCCACCGGACCACCGCTTGCCGCCCTAAGTTCCGCCAGACCATCCCCTGACGTCAGAATTCCACCAGATCACCGACTAACGTCGAGACTTCCACCAGACCACCAACTACTGCTCGAACTTTCAAGTGACGCTGGATTTTCATCCCCCCGTTGAGTACTAGACTACAACCATACAGTTGGCATTTGTAATCTGATCGCCCTCAAGGACGTGTCAGCCCACTGTAACCTAATTAAATTTTAGTGGAATCGTCTTCAACTGGGCTAGGCCCCGTGGTTTTTTCTCTTTACAGGATTTTCCACGTAAAAAATCTTGTGTTCTCTATGTGTGAGCTGGATATTCATGCAACGCTAAGGCATAGGATTCTAACTCATCGCCGCGTATATTCTAGCTTGTAACAATTATATATATAGAAAATATAAATGTAACTAAACTAAAATTTTTTATAAAAATATTTCGAATGAATTTTTATCATATTAAGATGAAATGAAGAGGATGATGATATATCAATATGTACATTATTTTCCGGAAAAATTGATTTTAGGATAATTAAATGAGTATTAGCTCTTATATTTTTACATATTTGATAGTTTGCCAAAAGAAATATCCATTTCAAAATGATATCTATCATAATTAAGAATTGGGATTAATTAATCTTTTCGTTTAGATGATTATTATATAATCTGCAGCTATACATTTTAATTTTGAAACATGCAATTTGATAGAACTAGGTTTCATTTGGAACAGCTTTCTTATTGCTTTTAACTTTAATTAAAAAATTTGTTGAAAGCAGTAAAAAAATTAATGGTCAAAAGTTGTCCCAAATAAAGTCTTAATTCTAACCATTTGATGTGCTTGAAAATAAAAATATTAATCACTTATTATAAAATCAGTATACTGATAAGTAGAAAGAATTTGTATCTCAAAGCCGACTATGTAAATTGATGAGACAATAATAGTTTTCACATGAAAAAAAAAAAACATTTCCTTTTCAAATCTAGTCATAAACTGGCCTATATTCAACCTTGGTTTTGTAGAAGCTTGAATCTTACAGCTTTTATATTTCTTTATAAAGCAATTTTTTAGTACAAAAAATTTTTGAAAAAAAAATTATACAAAAAAACTATAAGAAAGCTGTCCCAAATGAAGCTTAAGCTCTTTTTTAGCTTTCAAAATTGTTTTTAATTGGACTGTTTTAATGAGCCTAAAAATTTTTAGACTTTTTTTTGTTTGTTATAATTAGATTTAGGTATGTTCAAGACATTTTTTTTTCCTGCTTTATTTTTCAGACTGTAATTATAGTTCTGTTTGACTACCGTCTATTATTGCTTTTAAGAAATTTTGTAATAGGAAATCATTTTTACGAAAACTTTTAAAAAAATTACTTTCTCCACAACTAATTTTATGAAAAGTTACAGCTATCCCAAACAGATCATTAATTTAATTAAACTAAAAGTCTTGAAAAGATAGTTTACTTAAACAAAATAATAATTAAAATACTTTTATCACTTAGTTAATAGTTGATTAATTACTAAATAGGTTAATTAATGCTTATGTAATTAGAGATTTCCATAAACATTATTCAATAATAAATTAGCTAAGTTAAATTTTAATTTTCATTCTTTAAAACTTAAAATTATTTACTTTATAAATAGATTTTGACTTCTCAAATTACTCAAAATTAAAGGCGAAATTTTATATATTCAAGCAATGAAATGATTCCTTAAAAAACAATATTAAACAAGTAAATAAGGGTTGTTTTATGTCTAAGGATCATATGAGTATTTTACAAGTTTGACTCCTCAATTATTTAAGAACATATTTCACGCACGAAATCTGACCGTCCCAATATAAATTACGCTTCCCTTTTACATTTGTTGCAGGCAGAAAAGAGAGACGGAAAATAATACATAAATATTGAATAAATAAATAATAAAATTATATAAAGAAACAAAATAAAATAAAAAATATTAGGGAGAAATTGGTGTTGGTGGCCAACCTTATGACCCGCTGGCCGCCGTATGAGTATTAACATAAAATAATCCTCATCAAACGATAGCTGAAAATTGATTTAAAATATATTATTCATTGTAGCATTTTATTTGTTGCGGGCTAGAAGATTCGCGACGGCAGAATGAGTAAAATTTTCGTCTTAGCGATGCACGAATATCTAGCGCACAAACAGAGAGAAAAAAAAGTAAAACACCTGATCTTTTTTACGTGGAAAGCCCAAATAGGGAAAAACCACGGGGCCTTGCCAAGACGAAAAGATTCCACTAAACTTAAGTGAATTACAAGGGTTGACCCGCCCCTCTACTTAGAGGCGGTCAAATTACAGTGACTTAGGGAGTTGGACAAAGATTTGGTGATGTTCGGGCGGAAGTCCGACGGCGATCGGCGGCCGGGCGGTGGTCTGACGAAGGTCGAGCCGAAGTCTGGCAGTGGTCAGCGGCCGGGTAGAATTCCGGCGGCGGTCGGCGGCCGGGCGGTAGTCCGACGAAGGTCGGGCTGAATTCCGACAGCGGTCGGCGGCCAGGTGGAAGTCCGGCGGCAATCGGCGGCCGGGCGGTGGTCGGCGGCCTGGTGGTAGTCTGGCGGCGGTGGTCCGGCGAAGGTCAGGCTGAATTCCGGCAGCAGTCGGCGGCCGGGTGGAAGTCCGGCGGCAATCGGCGGCCGGGCGGTGGTGCGACGAAGGTCGGGCCGAAGGCCGGCGGCGGTCGGCGGCCGGGTGGTAGTCCGACGGCGGTGGTCCGGCGAAGGTCGGGCTGTAGTCCGGCAGCGGTCGGCGGCCGGGCGGTGGTCCGACAAAGGTCGGGCCGAAGTCCGGTGGCGGTCGGCGGCCGGGTGGTAGTCCGGCGGCAGTCGGCAGCCAGGCGGTGGTCCGATGAAGGTCGGGCTGAAGTCCGGCAGCGGTCGGGGGAGGGGTGGAAGTCCGGCGGCGATCGGCGGCCGGGCGGTGGTCCGACGAAGGTCTGGCCGAAGTTCCGCGGCGGTCGGTGGCCGGGTGGAAGTCTGGCGGCAATCGGCGGCCGGGCGGTGGTCCGACGACGGTCGGGCCGAAGGCCGGCGGCGGTTGACGGCTAAGCGGTGGTCCGACGAAGGTCGGGCTGAAGTCCGGCATCGGTCGGCGGCCGGGTGGTAGTCCGGCGGTGATCGGCCGCCGGGCGGTGATCCAACGAAGGTCGACGGGGGTTCGCCGGAGGTGGTTCTGACGAAGGTCGGGGGTTCGCCGGCAGTGGCGCTGGAGCTCTAGAAGCCTTAGAGCTCTCTCCAATTTCCGATCAAAGGTCCCCCTCATGTAGAGAGTGGGGGTCTATTTATAGATTTTGATGAGTGGCATACCCCGTAAATATAGAGAAGATCTGGGGCAAGTTTGGAGTGCTCCATCGGATGGCCCGTATTGATTCCCCCGATCATAAGGAGTTTTTCAAATGTTTAGGTGCCTTAACGACGTCCGAATTTAGTGATCTTGGGATCGTTGGATTCGTCTTGCCGAGCCGCTTGATTTGACTATAAGCATGCCATATTTGGATATCAATTTATCATCCAAATAATAATTTGAACCTTCCAAAAGTGATTCGAGCCCTCGATTTAGACCCATTTGGGCTCGGGTTGGACTGATTTTAGTGCCGTTAGGTTCGTCTCTTTGAGATGTTCAGTTCGACTATAAGTTTGCTGAAATTAGAATTCAGATGATCCCGAATTTAACTTTGAAAGTTTCCAACTTGAATATGCCTCGAGATTTGTGCTCGATCAAAGCAATTTTCGATAACATATCAGTTGCCCCCCTATTTTTGGGCATTGAATCTGATAGAGTCCAAAAATATGCACAGACAGCACCAAACTGTTGCGGGCTAAAAGATTCGCGACGGCAGAGTGAGTAAAGTTTTTGTCTTAGCGATGCACGAATATCTAGCGCACAAACAGAGAGAAAAAAAAAGTAAAACACATGATCTTTTTTACGTGGAAAGCCCAAAGAGGGAAAAACCACGGGGCCTTGCCCAGACGAAAAGATTCTACTAAACTTAAGTGAATTACAAGGGTTGACCCGCCCCTCGACTTAGAGGCGGTCAAATTACAGTGACTTAGGGAGTTGGACAAAGATTTGGTGATGTTCGGGCGGAAGTCCGACGGAGATCGGCGGCCGGGCGGTGGTCTGACGAAGGTCGAGCCGAAGTCTGGCAGTGGTCAGTGGCCGGGTAGAATTCCGGCGGCGGTCGGCGGCCGGGCGGTAGTCTGACAAAGGTCGGGTTGAATTCCGACAGCGGTCGGCGGCCGGGTGGTGGTCGGCGGCCGGGTGGTAGTCCGGCGGCGGTGGTCCGGCGAAGGTCGGGCTGAATTCCGGCAGCAGTCGGCGGCCGGGTGGAAGTCCGGCGGCAATCGGCGGCCGGGCGGTGGTGCGACGAAGGTCGGGCCGAAGGCCGGCTGCGGTCGGCGGCCGGGTGGTAGTCCGGCGGCGGTGGTCCGGCGAAGGTCGGGTTGTAGTCCGGCAGCGGTCGGCGGCCGAGCGGTGGTCCGACAAAGGTCGGGCCGAAGTCCGGCAGCGGTCGGCGGCCGGGTGGTAGTCCGGCGGCAGTCGGCAGCCAGGCGTTTGGCGCCGTCTGTGGGAAAGTCCAATCCCACCCTTACAAGCCTAAACAAAGTCCTAACTTAATGGCCAACAGGCGTAGCAATCGCAACAACGGAGTTTCTCGCTCTAACTCACATCAATCCAGGAATCAGTCCATGAATCAGGGACGCCAGACATCTGCTTCTCTCCTCCAGAATGGGAGAAATCCTGTTAGGGAAGGAGTAGTCGTACCATCCTTGGAAGATCGCATCCGAAAAATGGAGGAGTCTCAAAATGAGATCCTTCAACTTCTTCGGGGCACTTGCCAACCAGCACCACCCCAACAAGAAGAGATCCATCTCCCTCGTGATCCACCGCTAACTGAGAACGTTCAACCTGAATATATTAATGCAGATATCCCCCTCCCTCGGTCAAGGGGTCACCCTCAGTCGATGCCAGACCTTGATCTCATTGACACCGCTAGCTCTATCCATCCTTCTCGCATGGGTCAGCCAACTCGTTTTCCTCCGGCCATCACCGAGGACGTGGCTCAACCTCACGTCGTTGGAACCCCTCCTAATGCCCTACGAGATGAACTACGATGACTAGTTCAAGAAGAGTTTCCTTTAAGAGGTGGAAAACAACCTTTTCATCATCGAGGTTTCTATGAGTCATCACCCCTAACTGAAGCCATCCTTCAACACCCCATTCCTGCGGGCTTCAAATTACCGAGCATAGACTCTTATGATGGGTCTTCTGATATTATCCTACATAATATAGTAATGTGTTGTGCGCTCCATCTTGATATTATCCACTTCTTTAAAAAGAATAAAAAATGATGGCAATGAAAAACTACCGAAGAATATAATCTTTTAATCCTTGATTTGAGAAATACACAATCCTTATTGTATCTCAATCATTGGATGATCAATCATAGGGGGATTCGATCTCGACCTCTTCCACATAGGTTAACGTCATCGAACAGTACTCTAACACACAACCTCGGCTAGGTCATACATCATTGGTGGATTATTTTGACCTCTTCCACACAGGTTAACGTCATCGAGCAGTGCTCTGACACACAACCTCGGCTAAGTCATACATCCTTGGTGGATTCTCTCGACCTCTCCCACACAGGTTAACGTTATCAAGCGGTGCTCTGACACATAACCTCGGATAGGTCATACATTCTTGGTGGATTCTCTCAACCTCTTTCATACAGGCTCGCATCATCAAGAAGCCCCCGATGATAAACTTTTTGCCGTCGCTGGACTTCTGCCCATCGTCGGACCTTCGTCGGAGTCCTACCCAACGTCGGACTTCTACCCGTCGCCGGACCTTCGTCGGAGTCCTACCCAACACCGAACTTCTACCCTCCGTCAGACAACTACCGGACCTCTGCAGGATCTCTAAAATAAAAAGGGAGAAAGAATATTCCTGGAAGATCTCCTTGGTTCTTTGAAACTTGCCTCATATTCGGTGTGTCAGCACCACCTTTTTTTTGTACCACTCGGGGCACCCTCACCTCTGGCGGACGACATTCGCCTCCCAACAGGAGAAAACTGCAACCATTGGGTCTTGATCGCCTCCGCCGCCGGTATTTATACTCTTGCCGGACAGTTTTTCCCCCAACGGGAGTGAACTGGAGCCTGCGTAAGAGTATCGGGTCTTGATCGCCTCCGCCGCCGGTATTTAGACTCTTGCCAGACAGTTTTTCCCCCTTGCAGGAGTGAACTGGAGCCTGCGTAAGAGTACCGGGTCTTGATCGCCTCCGCCGCCGGTATTTAGACTCTTGTCGGACAATTTTTCCCCCTTGCAGGAGTGAACTGGAGCCTGCGTAAAAGTACCGGGTCTTGATCGCCTCCGCCGCCGGTATTTAGACTCTTGTCGGACATTTTTTCCCCCTTACAGGAGTGAACTGGAGCCTGCGTAAGAGTACCGGGTCTTGATCGCCTCCGCCGCCGGTATTTAGACTCTTGCCGGACAGTTTTTCGCCCTTGCAGGAGTGAACTGGAGCCTGCGTAAGAGTATCGGGTCTTGATCACCTCTGTCGTCGGTATTTAGACTCTTGCCGGACAGTTTTTCCCCCACCAGGAGTGAACTGGAGCCTGCGTAAGAGTACCGGGCTTTGATCGCCGCCACTAGTATTTAAACTCTTGCCGGACAGTTTTTCCCCCAATGGGAGTGAACTGGAGCCTACGTAAGAGTACCGGGCCTTGATCACCGCTTCCGGTATTTAAACTCTTGTCGGACAGTTTTTCCGCCGCTGGGAGTGAACTGGAGCCTGCGTAAGAGTACCAGGTCTTGATCGCCGCTTCAAAAAATTTTTAAATTTTGGCCAATCCGATTTCTCCTTCGTAGGAGAAATTTTGAGACCGGCTAAAGAGAGATGGTGCCTTTTCCCTAACACCTAAGGGGGTATTTATAGTTTTTTAGAGGAGGTTTGGGGGCCAATTTTCTGAATTTTTTAATTAATTTTCGAAATTTTTTAATGCCCTAAATTAAATAATTTCCTATTATTGAAAAAATGAAAAAAGAAATAAATTAAGAGCAATTCATTTAAAAATAAAATAAATATGCGGGAAATTAATTGTTTCCTTTCAAGAAAAGATTTTGAATTTTTTAAAAATTTTTTTGAAATATTTTTGGAATTTTCTTTTAGCAAATAAATAATTTTTTTCCTTTTTCAAGTGATTTAAAAAGGAAATTAAATTTAATTTTTAAAAAAAAATTTCCGCCTCTCTGGGACGAAGACTGTAGCCGCCTCTTAATATAATATATATAATAAGCACAGATCATTTTTAATGAATTAATCAATAATGATTAATTATATATTGCTTTATGTCAGAATGTTCGATTTGAACAATTTTTTAATTCACTGAACCGTTTTTCAATGTTTTGAAATCAATTTTCACACTTTTGAAGCTCAAAAGAGTCTCTATAATAATTTTTGGGCTATTTGAAAAATTTTGGAGTAAGCTTTTTTAACATTTTTTGTTCCAATTAACGTCTTGATTTTGCAGAATGCTAAAATCACAGATATATTTTTGGACTCTACAAGATTCAACGTCTAAAAAGAGGGGGGCAACTGATACGTCAGCAAAAATTGTTTGATCAAGCACGAATGTCGAGGCATATTCAAGTTGGAAACATACAAAATTAAATTCAGGATCATATGAATTCTAATTTCAGCAAACTTATAGTTAAACTGAACATCTCAAAGAGACGAACCTAACGACACCAAAATCGATCCAACCCAAGCCCAAATGGGTCCAAATCAGGGGCCCGAACCACATTTGGAAGGTTCAAATCATTATTTGGATGATAAATTAAAGTCCAAGTATGGCATACTTATAGTCAAATCGAGCGGCTCGGCGAGACGAATCCAACGAGCCCAAGATCGCTGAATTCTGACATCATTAAGGCACCGAAACAGATGAAAAACTCTACATGATCGGGGGAATCAATACGAGGCATCCGATGGAGCACTCCGAACCTGCCCCGGATCTTCTCTATATTTACGGGGTATGCCACTCATCAAAATCTATAAATAGGCCCCCACTCTCTACATGAGGGGGACCTTTTGCTGGAGATTGAAGAGGGCTCTAAGGCTTCCGGAGCTCCAGCGCCACCGCAGGCGAACCCCCGACCTTCGTCGGCACCACCGCCGACGAACCCCCATTGACCTTCGTCGGACCACCACCCGGCCGCCTACCACCGCCGGACTTCATCCCGACCTTCGTCGGACCACCGCCCGGCCGCCAACCGCCGCCGGACTTCCAACCAGCGCCATCACCGGCGAACCGCTGACCTTCGTCAGTGCCACTGCCGGCGAACCCCTGCCGACCTTCGTCGGACCACCACTTGGCCGCCGCTGGACTTCATCCCCGGCCTTCGTCGAACCACCGCCCGGCAGCCAACCGCCGCCGGACTTCAGCCCGACCTTCGTCGGACCACCGCTCGGCCGCCGATCGCCGCCAGACTTCCAACCAGAGCCATCGCGGGCGAACCCCCGACCTTCGTCAGCGCCACCACCGGCGAACCCCCGTCGATCTTCGTCGGACCACCACCCGGCCGCCGACCGCCGCCGGACTTCAGCCCGACTTTCGTCGGACCACCGTCCGGCCGCCAACCGCCGCCGGACTTCAGCCCGACCATCGTCGGACCACCGCCCGGCCACCGATCGCCGCCTGACTTCCAACCAGTGCCATCGCCGGCGAACCGCTGACCTTCGTCAGTGCCACCGCCGGCGAACCCCTGCCGACCTTCTTCGGACCACCACTTGGCCGCCGACCGCCGCTGGACTTCGTCCCGGCCTTCGTCGGACCACCGTCCGGCAACCAACCGCCGCCGGACTTCAGCCCGACCTTCGTCGGACCACCGCTCGGCCGCCGATCGCCGCTAGACTTCCAGCCAGAGCCATCGCCGGCGAACCCCCGACCTTCGTCAGCGCCACCGCCGGCGAACCCCCAACCTTCGTCAGCGCCACCGCCGGCGAACCCCCGTCGACCTTCGTCGGACCACCACCCGGCCGCCGACCGCCGTCGGACTTCAGCCCGACCTTCGTCAGACCACCGCCCGGCCGCCGACCGCCGCCGGACTTCCACCAGGCCGCCAACCGCTGCCGGAGTTCCACCCGGCCACCGACCGCCGCTAGACTTCAACCCGACCTTCGTCGGACCACCGCCCGGCCGCTAACTACCGGCGGACTTCCACCCGACCACCGACCACCGCCGGACTTCAGCCCGACCTTCGTCGGACTTCCGCCCGAGCATTGCCAGATTTTGCTCTAACTCTCCAAGCCACTGTAATTTGACCGCCTCTAAGTTCGAGGGACGGGTCAACCCTTGTAATTCACTCAAATTTAGTGGAATCTTTTCATCTGGGCGAGGCCCCGTAGTTTTTCCCTCTTCGGGCTTTCCACGTAAAAAAGATTGGGTGTTTTACTTCTTTTTTTCTGTTTGTGCACTGGATATTCGTGCATCGCTAAGACGAAAACTTTACTCACTCTGCCACCGCGAATCCTCTAGCCCGCAACATTACTACTTCATAATGGGTGTCAATAAATGAAAAAAAAATTCTGTGCGGAGTCTGAACGTCATCCGGACTCTAATGAAAATGCGCCAAATCAGGTACCGAGCTCGGTACCGAGCCGCGGTCGGTACCGCTAGGATATCGAGCATACCTGGACGGGAATACCATCCGATTTTCGCACAGAATAATCTCTCCAATAAATGACCCAATCTGCTAGTCTGACCCGAGCCCAATCCGAAAATTTAAAAATTTTGATTTTAGGTTGACCAATTTAATAAACGGGTTGAATTTTCTGACCCGTTTTTTAAATTGATTGTGTTTAGATTAACCCACACTCATTTTGACTTGAAAATGACCTATTTAATATATTTTTTCTTTAATTTTTTACATTTAGGTTTATTGTATTATTTTGATCAAATATCTTAAATTTTATAATTAAAAGTTATATAAATTTTTTTAATGAAAATAGGTAAATGCATCGTGTTCAGGTCATTCAAGTTGCTAGCGGGTCGGATTCAATTGATTGGATTCAAGTCGGATCAATTTAGATCGGACCCAAATCCGACCCATCAACCCTTGAAATTTACTTCTAAATCATTTGTATATCCAATAATATATATAACAAATTTAAATATTGTTGTTAGTATAAAGTAGCTATCGTGTGATTATAATATGAAGGGCTTGTAATTTGAGCATAAGTTTTTCAATTATATTATTTTGCTTGGATTTTCATTGATGATGTAAGGAGCTACTGAGCACTTTTTTTTTTCTTAATTGTTGCCACGTACCATCAATATTATAGAGATTATCTTCCATAACTCTATTTGTTTGACGTTTAAACTATAGGCTTAAGAAAAAAAAATCTACGATGGTGGGTGAAATATATCAGTCATTGCAGAGTTTTACTACTCCATAATGGATATCAACAAATGACCCGAGTAAGGCCCATAAAATTCGATCTTAGGTTGACCTATTTAAAAAACCGATTAGATTTTTCAATCCGTTTATTAAATTGTTTGAGTTCAGATTGACCCACAAACTCATTTTGATCCGAGAATGACCTATTTAATTTTCCTTTCTTATTTTTTTTACATGTAGGCATATTGTATTGTTTTGATTAAGTATTTTGAATTTTATAATTAATAAGGGTCATTCGAGTATAAAGTAGCTATTGAGTGATTATAATATGAAGGGCTGGTAATTTAAGCATAAGTTTTCAATTATATTATTTTGCTTGGATTTTCAATTGATTATGTAAGAGCATCTCCAACTGAAAATCTCATTTTTCACTCCAAAATACAGTGAAACTCAAAAATGTCGTGATTCATCTTCAATCGAACTCCATTTTACACGCTTCTGCGAAGGTAATCGTCTTTCTCCTCTTTCACGCGTTTCTTCGGTAAATCCGGTTGAGACAGAAAAATCGCATAGGTGAACAGTGCCACGCCAATATTGGCGTGGTGCTGTTCACCCGCAAGCAAATAGCGGAAGATTTGGCGTTCGGCTGGAGTGACCGAACGACGTCATACACATTTTTGACGTTCGGTTGGAGATGCCTAAGGAGCTCCTGATCACATTTGGATTATTCATGAATGAATAATGCATGTTAAGCCCAATTTTTTATTTTGGATTATTCATTTGTCATTTTTCACATTTTTGTTTGGCACTTTTACTCTTTTAGTCATAGATAAAATATATCTTTAAAAAATAATATGATTTAAGCCTCATTTTGTATATTTCATTTGTCTTTTTTCTTTTTTTTGTTTGGCACTTTTACTCTTTTAGTCATAGACAAAATATATCTTTAAAAAATAATATGGTTTAAGTCCCATTAAGGATCTTTTTTAAGACAGCACCTTTCCTGTTTTGTTTTTTCAAACGGCTTTCTCTCAACGTCATAAAAATTTATGTATTGAGAAGCTATTTTTTATAGCGACTTTCAAAATAATTATTTTTTCCACAACAGTTTTATGATCATCTTCACAAAAAGTTGCAGCCGTTCCCAAAAAAATTGGAGTTTAGCTGGACGTATATCTGGTTACAAGAAACGATGGCCTTCCGATGGAGAGATTACTCTTTGCAGACACCGGACGGTATTTCCGTCAGGTATGCTCGGTATCCTAGCGGTATTGAGGGTAGCGACCGCGGCTCGTTACCGGTCGGTACCAAGCTCGGTACCTGACGTGGCGCATTTTCATTGGAGTCCGGATGACATCAGGACTCCGCACAGAATAATTTTTCCTTCTGATGACTCAGTTAAGAGAATAGATGTATTAGATTTGGCTTATGTTAACAACGGTAGTGGTAAACCTAAAAAGACTTGGTTAGAAAATATTAGAAATGACATTTCTTTATTAGATTTAAATAAGAATTTGACTCTTAACTGAACACAATAGAGAAAAAAAAATTTATAGTCAATCCCACGTAGTGGGATAAAGATTTAATGTTAAGGCAAGTTAACTAAGTCCCTCTAAAAGCTTAAATTGAAGTGAAAGGAACATTGATTATGAACCAAATTAATTCGATGAAGCATATTTAAGATAAAGAATCTAGAACTTTTTAATAATTTGGTTCAAATTATTCTCTCACATTAAGGATCAAATCCGAAAAATGAATAATTATTACTATGTATGGTGCTGGAGTCATCTTCAGTATTATGAGGATAAATAGAGGATTCTAAGGAGATGAGTTCATAAAAGTTTTCGTATTAAGAGTCACATCAATACAAAAATACTTTCATATGAAGAAGAAGACTTTTTGTAAGAGGAATATTTATGATCCACTTGCACCTAAGCATATGACGATATCAACTAAAAAATTTGAATCTACTTTTTATTCAAGAAGATATGGTGGATGACACTGCTTATAATGTAATGTAATCCAAACAATCCAAATTTTATCTTCAATGTCCTCTCTTACATCAACTTTCACCAACACTTGGGCCGAGAAAGGATAAGCCCTTAAATAGGGGTGTCAAAATTTGATCCGACCTGAAAAATTTCAAGTTCAGGTGAACCCATTTGCTATACGGATTGGGTTCGGGTTCGAGATTTCGACCCGTTTATAAAATCAGGTCGGATATAGGTTGATCCGGAAACCCGAAATTACCTGAAGGCACCTAAATATACCCTCTGTAGCGCGATCGGAGACCACACCCTCCTCAGTCCGTAGCGCGCCAGCCAACCCTCGATCCCGGTCTAGACTCTCGATCCCTACATCGGCGACCGACGTCTCTATTGTTCGCCTGTTCCAGACTTCAAGTTTCCCTATGTGTGACGCGTTCATCCAGGCGTCCATCACCTACCACTGCTGATCGCCGATTAGACGCACTGGCGCAGCCCACCAACTCCGCAACGCTCGACGGCTAGATCCCGGACGAGTGTCCTGACTATCAATCACGGACATTGCTGATCGCGGATTAGATGGAGCACACCAGCGCTCAATCCAGATTAGATGGACTCTTGATCCTGGACTCCCAACATGCCAAAACCGGGTTCGCTGGTCTGGTCGGGTCAACCCGGTAACCCGCGTGGGTGGTTCGGGTTGGAGAGCCTGATCCGTTTGCAAAACCGGATCGGGTTAGGGTTAACTCGTTTGGACCCAAACCCATTGACCCGTTTTGATGCCCCAACCCTTAAAACTGTGGAAACACAATGCATAATGGGATACTAAAAATTATGTAAAAAAAAGATTTGCTTGTAAAATATGTTCACCCTAATATGAATAAATGCAATCAAAACAGAGATAATAGGCGATTCATTCTTTCGGTAATATTGTTGTAAGAAAACTGGCAATAAGTATGAATCTGCAATGAAACAATGCGTAATCTTCGACGGCCAAGAATTTGAAGCGAATATGAATCAGCAAGGCTCAATCTTCTCTATCCCTCCTACTCTGCAAGATTCATATATAATAGACTCATAATATCTTTGTATAAAAGATATTATTATTATTATTACTATTTTGGAAGATACCGTTTTATGAAGTTTATTCGATTTTATATAACTTGAAATCTTAATGTTGCTTTCACAGACACCGTAAAGGAGGTTGTTAAAAATTCGCATTAATTATATTAAAAAAAGAACCCTAATGAAAATTTGACCGTTTATTTTGATTTAGGCTTATAATCTTTCATAAATCGATTAACATGGTTTTATTTATTATTTAAATAAATAGAATTTGCAGTTCCCACGATATTAATTTTCAATTATTTTTATGAAATAAATAAGATTTAGGTTCAGAAATTGTATAAGGTATGAATAAAACGAATAAAACTACAGTGCCATATTTTATTGAAGTTTAAGAAAATAGTAAAGCCTTAATATTGACAATTGTCTCCTATGAAACTTTAGTAGGGGCTGTTTTGTTTGAATTGTAAAATATTTCAAATGGACGGTTCGAAAATAGGTCAAATAATAAAAAGGTGCTTGTTTAATACATGAATATGTAAATATCTAGATGAATCGTGTTTAAAAAAAATAAAAAAAAGAACGAAACCGGAGCATAGAAATCCATTTTCTTAAAGACCGGATTACAAAATTCTGGTTTCTAGAAACCGAAATTATGTAATCTGGCCTTTAAGAAACAGGATATACAATCATCCGGTTTCTTAAGAAATCATTTTTTAGATTATAATATTAGAATAAAAATTTTATTAATATTAATATTAATATAAACATTTTAATTCTAATAAATTAATTTGAATGTCTTAATGATATCAGAATTTAGCAATCTTGGGCTCGTTGGATTCGTCTCATCGAGCCGCCCAATTCGATTATAAGCATGTCACTTTTGAAAACCGTTTGGTAATCCAAATTATGGTTTGAACCTTCCAAATGTGCTTCGGGTCTTAGATTTGGACTCATTTGGGCTCGGACTGAGTTGAATTTGGTGTCGTTGTGTTTGTATTTTCGAGACGTTCAGTTCGACTATAAATTTGCTGAAATCGGAGTTCAAATGGTCTCCGATTTAATTTTTTGATGTATCAAATATAAACATTTTAAAAAACATTTTATTTTATTTTATTTTTTAAAATATTTAAGAAATCTAATATTATGGGATTTTATTTTAATTTCATAAACTTATGAAAACAAGTAAAATAAAACTATAAATATATTATTTTTAAAATTTTAAATTTATTTTATATTCATTAATTTTTCTTTTTTTTATTTACATGGTTTCAAATTAAAAGCTATTGGTTTATATAAAAATAAAAAAAAATAAATGTTGAAATCGGATATTTTAATCACAATAAAATATATACATGTATTTATCTTAAAATAAATATAAATACTAATTTTAATATAATGTAATGATTTAAATATTAAATAAGTAAATATAAATATTTAAATATTCGCATTGAACCCGTGGAATGGAATTAGGGAAAAAACATTTATTAAAAAACTGGTTAACAAAGAACCAGTTTCTTTGAAAAGAATTTTTTTTTAGAAACCGTGGAATGGAATTTAGGTTAACAGAGAAACCGAATAATGAAGTTCCGGTTTCAATAGAAATAAAAAATCAGATAATTAAAATCTGTATTTGCTCCTTTTTAAATTTTTTCTCTGACACGATCCTTAAGCTAATTTAAACTTAAAATCTGCTCCTTTTTATAAATTACCTCGAAAATATTTATATTTGATTTGAAGTAAAAGAAATTTGAATTCAAAATTTATTTTAATTTTTAAGTATTTTGAAGATGGTTAGATTTGGCCAACTTTTAAATACATTGTAAATTTTCTATCATTATTGCTTCTAACGTCGGTAATTACCTGTTGTTTGCCGCCATCTTAGACTATTGTTGCTGACTATTGTTGGCCTCTACCATTCCGAGCCCTGCATTGGGTACCTGTACCCACACCTATCCACGTACCCACCTTTGGGTGCTCCTATGACTTCATGGGTGGGTACTCAATATCGGGGGATATATTAATGTACATTGCTAATCACCGTATATTGTATATTACCGCTATCCTCACTATGCAGTGCATAGCACTGAACCGCGCTGCGACTATAATAAATTCTGATATGCGGCTTGAAAATTTGTAGTCAGAGCAAAGCACAAGAATCTTCAAGGCCATCAGTCTGTGGCAGACTGCGTTCAAAAGCATGGAAAGTGGGTGGGTATGAGTGAGAACGATATCCCAAAAGTCACAATGGGTGGGTGTGGGCAGGCGAAGCCCGCCCACGCAGAGCATGTGCACCCTATGGGTACCCAATCAGAACCCCATATAGGGATTTGTTGCCATTACACGAAAAATATATTTAAATTATAAATAAATTATTATAAATTTTAAAAACTTAATTGCATGCAGTTAATACTTGTGTACTTATACTTGTTACGGGCTAGAATATATACAGCGATAGAGTTAGAATTCTACGTCTTAGCGTTGCACGGATATCCAGCTCACACATAGAAAACACAAGATTTTTATGTGAAAAATCCTGAAAAAGGGAAAAACCACGAGGCCTGGCCCAGTTGAAATGATTCCACTAGAACTTGAGTAAGTTATAGTGGGATGACTCGCCTCTAAGGGCGATCAGATTACAAGCATCAACTGTTTGGTAGAAGTCAGGGGTATATGAAAGTCCGACGTCACTCCGGTGAAACTTCGGGGTCACCTGGTGAACTTGTAGAATTCTGGGCCTCAGGTGGTGGTCCAATAGAACTCCAGGACTTAGGTGGTTGTCCGGCAGAACTCCGGGCGTCAGGTGGTGATCCGGTAGAACTCTAGGCCTCAGGTGGTAGTATGGCGGAGCTAAGGATGTCTAGTGGTGGTCTAACAGAGCTCAGGGTGTCAGACGGTGGTCTGGCGGAGCTGAGGGCATCAGGCGGTGATCCAGCAAAAGTTCGGGCCTTAGGTGGTAGTCTGGCAGAGCTGAGGAGGTCAAGTGGTGGTTCGGTGGAGCTCAGGGTGTCAGACGGTGGTCCGGCGGAGCTGAGGACATCAGTTGGTGATTTGACAGAAGTCTGGGCGTCAGGCAGTGGTCCGGCGGAGCTGAGGACATCAGGTGGTGGTTCGGCGAAGCTCAGGGCGTCAGGCGGTGGTCTGACAGAGTTGAGGACGTCAGGTGGCGGTCCAGCGGAGCTCAGGGCGTCAGGCGGTGGTCTGGCGGAGCTGTGGACGTCAGGTGGTGGTCCGACAGAGCTCAAGGCATCAAGCGGTGGTCCGGTGGAGCTGTGGACGTCAGGTGGTTGTCCGATGGGGCTCAGGGCGTCAAGCGGTGGTCGGCTAAACTCTAGCGGTGGTCGAGGAGGAGCAAGGAGGCAAGAGCGATCTCCGATCTCTCCCTTTTCTTCTTAGGATTAGGTGCCCCTTTTCATGTGAAAGGAGGGGTTTATTTATAGATTTCCTGAGGTGGCATGGCCCGTAAATAGGTGGAGGATCAAGGCTAAATGGGGAATGTTTTGTATGGACGGCTGATGTTGAATCCTTTAATCGTGGACCGTTTGATGGACATTTGAAGATCTTAGAGATATCGGATTTTGGTGATCTTGGGCTCGTTGGATTCGTTTCATCGAGCTACCCTATTCGACTGTAAGTACGTCATGTTTCGAAACCGTTTGGGAAATCAAATTGTGATTCAAATATTCCAACAGCGCTTCGGGCCCTTGCTTTGGACCTATTTGGGCTCGGATTGAGTCGAACTTAGTGTCGTTGGGTTCATATTTTTGAGACGTTCAGTTCGACTGGAAGTTTGCTGAAATCGGAGTTCGGATGGTCCCAATTTTAATTTTGGAAGTTTTTAATTTGATTTTGCCTCAAGATTCGTGCCTGATCAAGATAATTTTTCGAGGATGTATCAATACTAATTAATTCAAGATAACTATTTGAAATGTATAGTGTACAGTTCTCATAATTATGAGGCCTTTCGAGAAATGTAATACACGCAAATTAAAATTATTGAAAATAAATAATTTAAAAACCACATCAAGCCACCTGCCATCATACATCATTATCATTAGGCTTCACAATATATTTATTTTACTTCAAACCTAAAAAAACAAACATCTATATTTATTCTATAATCATCTAAATAATTCAAAATATTTTAAATACCATAACAATTTTTGGCCCATGTCAAATTAGGACAAGATTAATTTTATTAAATTTATTCTTAATTTTAAGCATCTTAAGTTATTCCTTAATATAATTATATTTAAAATATCGATATACATAAATTATCAGATGAATAATTTAATTATATTTATTGTATAAATTTAATTGATTATCTAATAGTTTAACACATGATATTTAAAATAAAAAATATTTGTAATAAAATTTGATTCTTATTGACAAAAATATATATATCAGAATATTCTGATAATTTTTTAAATATTTTGTTTTTCTGTTTTCGCCTAATTAGGGATCATTTGGGCATTTTTAAGAGAAATTATATTTATAATTGATAATCTACAAAAAAATTAGCATGATTGGCACAAATTTCAAGACAAAATTTGAAATTAAAGCTTTCAAAATTAAATTCATGACCATCTCAATGTCACTTTTAGCAAACTTATAATGCAACTGAATGTCTCAATGAGATAAACCTAATAACATCAAAAGTTGTCCAATATGAGCCTAAATGAGCCCAAATCAAACTTTAATTATAACCTTGACATCTAAGATATTAATTGGAAGGCCAAACGATCTTCAAATTTTACATTATTTAGTTGAATCTAGCGGCTCGACGAGACAAATCCAATGAGCTTAAGCTCACTCAATTCTGACATCTCTAAGACACTCAAATGTTAAATAAACACTCCATAATTAAGGGAATCAATATGGACTATGAGATGAAGTGTTTTGGATTGTTGCGTCCTGGAATATTCACGGCAGTAGAGATATATTAAGTTTAACGTCCTAACTTTGTACGAAGATCCAGCACACAAACTGATAAATAAGTCGCGGTGTAGAGCTCATAAAAGACACCATAATTTTTACGTGGAAACCCCTGAAAAGGAGAAAAACCATGGGGTCTGGCCCAGTTTGAATGAATCCACTAATATTTATAATTGATTACAAATGAGGCCCTTCTTTAGGAGGAGGTATTGGCTTGATGTAGCAAATGTACATCATACAAAGTGCATTATATGCTGAGAGTTGGAAGAATCAACGATGATATGATTGTTTGGGGTGGCAAAACCATAGTTGGTGGATGACAGCGATTAGAAAGATTGTAGTTGGAGATAGTGGTTGGAAGAATCGTAGTCGGCGGGCGACGGATGTTGGGAGGATTATAGTTGGGCGACGATGGTCGGAAGGACTGTAGTCGGCGGGCGACGGAGGTCGGGAGGACCGTAATGAAAGTTCGATAGGGATGTTAAGCCCTAGTGAACTAGTCCCGAGGCTAACCAAGAGGGGGGGTGAATTGGATATTTGAAACAAAACAAAAATCTTTTTATAACGTGCAGCGGAAATGAATTAAAACAACAATAAAAAGATCAATCACAGATTTCACCCAAGCAGATAATCGCAATAAAATAAAGTGCGGAAAATAATAAGAAAGAACACACCAGATTTATAGTGGTTCGGTCCAACCTGACCTACGTCCACTCCTCGGAGGCACCCTCCAAGTATTGCACTATACCACAAGTGTCTCTCCTTTAGCCCCCACAGCTAGGCGGAGAAGCCCTTACAAAATCGCTTCCACCTTCCCCGGTGCGGCGGAGTAGCCGGGTCCTTCGACACCAAAGAGCACTTCTTCTTCCCAAAACTTCCTTCGAGACGAGCCTTGAATCTGACGGTACTTAGGTGCAAGCCTGCCGGAGCAACCGTGTGAACCCCCTCACACTCCCTCGAGAAACCCCCTTCCCAGGCTCTTCTCCCTCTCAAACTCCACCCTTTCCTCTCTCCCTTTCAAGCTCTCTCTTCAAGTTTTCTCCAAAAGAACGAAGCCTCAATGGCTGCCAAAGACACATATCAAGTGCCTTGAGAAAGCTTAAATAAGGAGCTCCAAAAACCCTTCCAAATTAGTTCTGGCGGCAAAGATCGTCCAGGACGATCGCCGGATCGTCCAGGACGATGTGCTCCAAAAGACGGCTTCAGAAAACCCTAAAAACTCAATTCTGTCGCCAAAGATCGTCCAGGACGATCGCAGGATCGTCCAGGACGATGTGCTCCAAAAGGTGGCTTCAGAAAACCCTAAAAACTCAATTCTGCCGCCCGAAATCGTCCAGGACGATCGCAGGATCGTCCAGGACGATGTGCAGAATTTGACCTGATAGTCCCGTACGATCCTGGGATAGTCCAGGACGATCAGAACAAATTTTGCACAAATCGTCCAGTACGATATATAGATCGTCCAGGACGATTAGAACAAATTTTTACTCTTAAATCCTTGCCTAAATTATCATGGCGGCTAGGGTTTTGAGATCATATTAGATCGTCCAGGACGATTAGTTCAATGAACAGATCGTCCTGGACGATCCGAAATCGTCCAGTACGATTTGTTCAAAAGTTGAACTTCTGGTTTTGACAGGATCTCACTCCCCCTAAGTATGTGTACACATGGTCATAAATAAGCATATACTATTACAGGACTTGACTCAAGGAATCAAAAAGTACATTAATGAGAAATACAATAAAGCCTTTTCTACTCATTCTTGAGTCTTGAATCTTTCTTGTATTGATGCATGATGTTCCTGAAATGTTAGTGCACACACAAATAAATATACATTCCAAATATTAGAAGATGTGAGCCATAATGTTTGTTATCATCAAAACAAGAACTCTTGAGCCCGAGTCGTAACACGTAATTGGACAACGATGGTCAGAAGGATCGTAGTTAGGCGACGATGGTCTGAAGGACCGTAATCGGCAGACGATTGAGGTCGGAAGGACCATAGTTAGGCGACGATGGTCGGAAGGACCGTAGTCGGCAGGCGACGGATGTCGAGAAGACCATAGTTGGGCGACAATAGTCAGAAGGACCATAGTCGGCGGGCGACGGAGGTCGGGAGGACCGTAGTCAACAGGCGACGGATGTCGGGAGGACCATAGTTGGGCAACGATGGTCGGAAGGACTGTAGTCGGCGGGCGACAGAGGTCGGGAGGACCGTAATTAGACAACGATGGTCAGAAGGACCATAGTTAGGCGACGATGGTCGGAAGGACCATAATAAGCGGGCGATTGAGGTCGGGAGGACCATAGTTAGGCGACAATGGTCGGAAGGACCGTAGTCGGTAGGCGACGGATGTCGAGAAGACCATAGTTGGGCGAAGATAGTCAGAAGGACCATAGTCGGTTGGCGACGGAGGTCGGGAGGACCGTAGTCAATAGGCGACGGATGTCGGGAGGACCATAATTGGGCGACGATAGTCGGAAGGACCATAGTCGGTTGGCGACGGAGGTCGGGAGGACCGTAGTCAATAGGCGACGGATGTCGGGAGGACCATAGTTGGGCGACGATAGTCGGCAGGAAACGGAGGTCAGGAAGACCATAGTTGGGCAACGATGGTCAGAAGGACCATAGTCGGCGGGTGACGGAGGTCAGGAGGATCGTAGTTAGGCAACAGTGGTCGGAAGAACCGAAGTCGAAGTCCGGCGATGATCGGGAAGAACTCTGGCGGTGGTTAGAAGGAACTCCGATTGTGGTCGGCACTAAGTCCGACGGTGGTTAGGAGGAAACTCCGGCGGTGGTCGACAAGAACTCCAGCGGTGGTCGGCAAGAACTCTGGCGGTGGTCGGTAGCAAGAGCTCCCAAGCTCTTCCATTCTCTTCCTCCTTCTCCTCTTTCTCCCCCCTCCTTCATGAGAAGAGTGGGGGCTATTTATAGATTTTTGAGAGTGGCATGGCTTGTAAATATGTGGAAGATCAAGGTCAAAATGGGAGTGGTTGAATGGACGGCCGATATTGATCCCCTTGATTATGGACCGTTTAATGGCCATTTGAATGCCTTAATGATATCAGAATTTAGCGATCTTGGGCTCGTTAGATTCGTCTCGTCGAGCCGCTCGATTCGACTATAAGCATGTCACGTTTGAAGGCCGTTTAGTAATTCAGATTATGGTTTGAACCTTCCAAATGCGCTTTGGGTCTTTGATTTGGACTCATTTGGGCTCGGATTGAGTTGAATTTGATGTCGTTGGGTTCGTATTTTTGAGACGTTCAGTTTGACTATAAGCTTGCTGAAATCGGAATTCGGATAGTCTCCGATTTAATTTCTGAAGCTTCCAACTTGATTTTGCCTCAGGATTCGTGCTCGATCAAGATAATTTTTGGTAACATATCATGGATTATAATTCAATTTATGAAAATGACCATCCAAAACAACCTATAAATAGAGCCTCATTTTCTACATAAAAGGGAGGGAGAAAAGAGAGAACTAGCTAGAGTGCTCTCTTGTATTTTCCAACTATCTCCATTGACGATCGCCGTTAGCATTCGTCACCATCTCTAGAATTCTGACAAGAATTAACTTTACTGTTAGGTATAGTTGTTCGCTTGTGGATACCTACAATTTATATTCCCTATTAGAAAAATCAAACATTGTTATTGGGTGTTAATTATTCATCTATGGACACTTAATTTCTGTTAACCCCCATAAAAGAAACTATATATCTTGTTCATAAATAATCCTCTTCTTCTTCAACTGTGAGGAAGAAAGAATTTTTATATATTCTAATATATATTGGATTTTTCATCATAGCCATGCCTTATTGTTTTCCCTTTTCAGATTTTCGACATAAAAAATTTCTGATATTACTACTTTTATTTGTGCATGCTGAATTTTTGAACAATACTGAAACGTAAAACACACACTCTACCCACTCAAATTTTCTAGCATGTAATAAAATAATCATAATCTAACATTTACTCATTTTAAATATAAAAAATAAGTGATTATTTAAAAAAATTTGAATAAAATTGTGATGTTTAAACATAATGTTAGTGCCAAATTATTGTTATTATAAATTTTAAATATGATTTCAGCTTTAACAATTAGATGAGTACGGCTAAAAATAAAATGAGTTGAGCTTAATAGGAGCTTGTTCATGTTTAATCTAGTTTATTATAAGCTTGTTCAAGTTCGGTTCGAGCTCAATTCATTTAAAATGATATATGATCATATTTGGTTTATGTTGATCCATTCGTGTTCGGTTAATTAGTTTCATGCTTATAGACTTTAAACAAACGAGCTTTATCGATGTCACACCCCGCGTCTGAAATTTGGTACACCACGACAACACGGGACGTGATGAAGAGATGAAAATATATATTTTGTACTCACAAAAGAGAAAAATAAACAAATAATGTAATAATTATATTAGAGTAAATAATGAAAAGGAAGCTTGATATTCATTTCATTTATTAGAATTCAAATAACATTACACGAAAGTAATAATACTGATTATAAGTAAAAGAAATGTAAATAGAACAAATAATAAGAAAGAAACTACCCAACTCATAAAACAAACATATAATGGTCTACTTAAAAATGTTGTCTACTATTGAGAACTCAGCCCCTGAAGTGGTGGTCCACCTAGCACTCTAACAGGACCTACTAAAAGATATAATGGGTGAGTTTGATAAATAAAACTCTGCAAGTAAATCATATCTATCAAAACATAAATGACAAAGAAATTGAGCATACAATATGAACAATCAAAAGGTGAGAGTAATAACCTATAGTCACTATATCAAAATAGTAATGACACATGCCATATCTCCTATAACAGATTCCAGTACATTGGTTTATATGCCAAATAACTATTAATACCAAATCATTTCAATGCTTACAAATGCACCTAAAATATGTATCATCATATCTCAAAATGAAATATGAGTCATTCATTATTTTTAATTCATGTCAAATTATATAAACACCCATTACTGAAAAGATAAACATAAACCCAAGGAAATTTAATGATTTCTTATAGAGTCCTCACTCTATGTAACAATCCAAACTCTTAACTATCAAGATATTGTCCTCTTTGGCCAAAGGCCTCACGATTTTTTTCTATAAATGTAACTTCCCAGGAGGTCACCCATCCTAGGATTTCTCTGGGATGAGCACGCTTAAATGCGAAAGTTTCTTTAATGAAATTTCAACCATTACACTAAAAGGCGCCTTGATGTTTAAGAGTTTAGCTTCTTTTGCTTAAGGGATTTCATAATCTCCCCAACTTAAGTAACTGACTTGCTCATCAGTATCCTTATCCTAGAATCATTCACCATGCAGATAGAATTTTATAGGTGACCCCTATAAGTTCAAGTGGTGACTCACACCATGTAGCATTTTATCTCATGAAGGGTTCAAGAGGTGGCTCTCATAGCGTAGCACTTTGTCCTGTATGACACTTAATTTCCATCTTCAAGCTAATGTATTGCTCTGATACTAATTATAACAACCCAAACTCTTAACTATTTAGATATTATCCGCTTTCACCTAAGGGCCTCATGATTTTATCATGTTGGTGTAACTTCTCAGGAGGTCAGCCATCATAGGATTTCTCTGGGATAAACGCACTTAACTGCAGAGTTTCTTTAATAAAATTCCAACCATTACACTAAAAGACACCTCGATGTTTAAGAGTTTAACTTTTTTGCTTAATGGGTTTCACACTCTAAGGGTCTGTCAACCCGGCTAGCCAATATCCAAGAGGGTTCTACTGACATACACTTCAATACACCTAAGCATATAGTTTTTCAAAAATTTCAAAAGCACCTTTCAATAGATTTTATAATTTCAATATGACAAAATATTATTTCATAAAAAATATGAATTGTCAATATAATATTTATTGCATTCAATAATAGTACGTGTAAGAAAATATAAAAATTGATATATAAGAGTTTATGCCACGCCCCATGATCAATTGAAAGAATTGCATCTGTTTTTTATTTTAGTCATTTAACTAGAGCTTACCAATTTTATATAAACAAAAAGAAATATAATTTATATTTATATTTATCAATATGTATAGTTATTATAAGTCAAAAATGTCATGGATATAATAGTCATGTTACAAAAGACTAGCTACATAACTATAAATACATAATGACTATAAAATAAGTTATAGTACTGAAAGAAATTATACGTGCTGTTTAGAGCCTCATATCATAGGATCATTACCGTTTCTTAAAAATATGTAAAACCACGTAATAAACACATAACCCAACAAGTAATCAAAATATTACTACTAAAATTAGTGCAATATAAAAGAGAACAGTATGTTGTAAATCATATAAAAAAATTAATCCATCAATATATGTTGTTTGTGCCAATTAATCGTATTTATTTATCAACTATATCCTTATCATTTAATTAGTTTCAATCAATTTTAGTCAATCATTCAAGCTTTCACATCCTTCTATCAATGACATCATCAATATAGTATCAGTAATAGTACTCCGTAACAGTATCACCATAGTATCAGTAGCAGTAATCAATAATGATGTCAGTATAATATCAATAACAATACTCTATAATAGTATCACTACAGTAACAGTAGTAGTAATCAATAATGGTATTAGTACAATATTAGTGATAGTACTCTGTAATAATATCAATACAATATTAGTAGTAGTATTAATAGTGGTATCAGTATAATATGAGTAATAGTACTCCGTAACAATATCAATATAGTATCAACAATAATAATCAATAATGATATTAGTATAATATCAGTAACAGAAATTAGTAATTGTATCAATATTTTTGGTATAAATAAGGGTATCTATGGTAAAGTAAATGCGACACAGATTATATTGCTCTTCTATTTTGAGATTGAATACTGCATTGAGAATAAAGTAATATCTCGAGAGACAGATACAATATTCTATAATGAATTCAATGTCAAAATAGGATTTTAAAAAATTTTCTATAATCAAACACTCAAAGAATAATATATTATCTTGAAAGATGAATATAAAATTATATAGAAGGCACTTAAAAAATGGGTTTAAAAATTTAACCGTTCATATAATCATATGTAATAAAAAGATTATTATATCATCTCGAGAGACAAATATAGTATTCTATAAGGGATCTAAAAGTAAAAATGAGTTTTATAAAATTTATCATTTCTAAGATCAAATATAATAAGAAAAATATTATATCATCTGGAGAGATAATAATGATATTCTACAATGATATTTAAAAATAGAAATTAGTTTGAAAAGAAGATCTGTAGTCCCAGATATTTTTCTCCTTTTTTATAGGAAGAAAATAGGGTTCATTTTAATCTGAAGTTCTTAATTCCCCATAAGGGCAAGCCTTTAAAGCCCTTATAGTTAATTACATCTTAAGAGGGGTGCTCCTAAGAAAACTCTTGATTAAAACAAAGATTTCATATCTTTTAATTTACAACATAGAAGACAAGAAAAGAAATAAAAAATTTTCAAGTAGAAGGCTCAATCTTGAATAGTTTTTATCGAGTCAAAGGAGAAAAATAGGGAGCACTAAGATTCCGGGATCACCCAAAAGCACTCAAATTTATTCTATATTGGGATTTAGTATTTTGAAAGAAAAATTTTTATATTTGAGTTATCATTTTATTAGAAATTTGAGATTATATTCTCAAAGGATGAGGACTTATGATTTAAGGTCTACCTCATAACCTAAATCTATGTTGGCCACTATAAAGTAGTAACCCAAACCTAACTAATGAAGTGCAATCTAAACTTGCATCTTGTCTGGAATAGAATGCCAGCTAAACTATCCAATTGCTTTAAAGTCATGATTATAGTCAAATGAAAGATGGGTAAGCTATTATTATTTAAGTTTTTGGAATGGCCGTCATCTAAAAAAATTTCTAAGTATCCCTGTACACATGAGTGGTATTTATGCTCCTAAAGCTAAATGTAATTAAATTTATTTTTAACTTATTTCTAATAAAATACATGCTAGTTGAATGTATTTGAAATCAGAAAGCTTTGAATTTTTTTAAAAAATGCATAAAATAGATTTTTTCCTAAGGAGCAGGCCTTCCTTGAAATAGAACAATGCTCTCATTAGTCAGGTGGTTTGAATTCAACCCATAGGAGGGGAGGTGCCTAAATAAAGAAAAGAAGCAAAATGTGCATGCAACCCCAGATGATCTCTAGTTTACTTTCTTAGAATGTTTATCTTTCTATGTTATTTATTTCTAATTTTTTATTTAGTTATGAGTAGAAGAATTTTTATTTCTTAGAGCCTAGCAAAAATTTCAGGCACAAATACATGCAAGAAAAAAAACATAAACAAGCAGGGGTAACTAGTGCGGAGAAAAAAAATAAACACATCAATCACACAACCATCATAATAAAACCAAAAGAAAAGAGTCCAAGTGCCAAGTTCCACTTAATACAACACAGGGTATGAAGTAAGTAAAGGTGGACAGGCTCCACCAACAACTACCTGAATTTCCAAACCTATAAATGACACAAGTCTTTTTACAAAGTAATAAATTGGTTTGTTAATTAGTCTTCAAATCTCCTAAGTCGATCAGCCACCAGAAAGGATTCCAAAAGAAAGAAATCTCTTAAGTGAGGAAAAGATCTCTTTACTTTTGGTTCCTTTACTCTTAAATAAACAAATCAAATTTTAAAGACTTGCATAACTCTTTTATTTGAATTACATTTAAAAATGAAAAAGACTCTAAACTCCTTGCATAATTAGTATAAAAAAGTAGTTTATAATCATCACAAAAAATCATAAAATCATTAATCATCATCACTTGCTTATTTCTGAGCAACATTTGTATAGGACACAATTTTAATAATTGGGATCTAAAGTAACGTAAGCACCTAATGATTTTAATTATAATTTAGCCCTCATATATCCATACATAAACATTGTCACCTACATAAGATTGGGTTAACAAACATGAATATCCAAATCGTTCCTAACCTATGAGTAATCTAATACGCTCATCACAGATCACAAAACATCATCACATAATCAATTACATCCAGCCATACCAAACAGCATCACACCACCCACCAAGACAGAAAGAATATTCACATTCCAGAAAGGTGCAAGAAGTGCCCTAACTTAAAGATAGAGTCGGGTGTCCTCACAAATAATTCTAAGTGTGTGTCAAGTTGTATGGGTGTCCACTTATTAGGCTTTAAATTTAATCTTTTAATTTTAATTTTGACTTTGTTTAACATTTGGGGGTGGTTATAATTTAAGTTTTAATATTTTGGATATCTTTTTTAAGCCTTTAATGAATTTATAAGAAGAAATTTATTTTATTTAATGCAGATAATTGTTTGTTATTATTTTAAAAATTCATAAGAATTTATTTCATATTTTTCTAATTTTTATTATATTTTTAATGGATTTTCTAAGTTCTTGGCTATTTAGAGAATTTATTCAATTTAAAAATTAAAATGAATTATTCATTGGATTATTTATTTAGTTTATTGTTAATTATGATTTTAAAGATTTATAAAAATTTATTTGAGATTTTTCTATTTTTTTCTTAGATTTTTAATGGATATTTGAATATTCAAGTTATAAGTTATCCAATTATTCTTCTATTATTCTTTTCCTTTTTCACACTCTCTCTCCTTATTGTGGGCTAGAATATACGCGGTGATAGAGTTAGAATTTTATGTCTTAGCATTGCACGGATCTCCAGCTCACACACACAGAGAACACAAGATTTTTACGTGAAAAATTCTGAAAATGGGAAAAACCACGGGGCCTGGCCAAGTTTGAAATGATTCCACTAGCACTTGAGTATGTTACAGTGGGTTGACTCGCCTCCAAGGGTGATCAGATTACAAGTATCAACCGTAGGGTTGAAGTCGGGGGTATGCGAAAGTTTGATGTCACACAGGCGGAACTTCGGGTTCACCCTGCGATCTGAAAGAATTCTGGGCCCTAGGTGGTGGTCTGATAAAACTACGGGCCTTAGGTGGTGGTTTGGCAGAGCTCAGGGCGTCAGGTGGTGGTCCGGCGGAGCTCAGGGGGTGGTCGAGGAGGAGCTAGGCGGCTGGAGCTTTCTTCCTTCTTCTCTCTTGGCTTCGATCCCCTTTTAAGAGGAAATGGGGTTCTATTTATAGAATTCATGAATGGCATGGCTTGTAAATAAGTGGAAGATCAAGGGTAAATTGGGAGTGGTTCGTATGGACGGCTGATCTTGATTCATGCGATCAAATATCATTCAATGGATCTTTGACTATCTTAATGATATCAGAATTTGATGATCTTGGGCTCGTTGGATTCGTCTCGTCGAGCCAATCGATTTGACTATAAGCATGTTACAATTGGAGACTGTTTGGTAACCCAAATTATGATTTGATCCTTCCAAAAGTGCTTTGAGTCTTTAATTTGGACTCATTTGGGCTTGGATTGGGTCAATTTTGGTATCGTCGAGTTCGTATTTCTGAGACGCTCAGTTCGACTATAAGTTTGTAGAAATTAGAGTTCAGATGGTCACCGAATTAATTTTTGAAGTTTCCAACTTGATTTTGCTTCGAGATTCATGCCCGACCAAGATAATTTTTTGATGATATATCAGTTGCCCCCCTATTTTTAGACATCGAAGTTTCAGAAGTACAAAAATATGTAATATATCATCTGAGAAATTTTTTATGCAATCTGAATAAAAAAATAATTTACTTAATAATGCCCTTTTGAATTCTAAAAATTAATGAATTTTCATTAATTTGAAGTGGCTCTTCATCTCTCCATCATCATTATTTCACTTAATGATGCCTTTTTTAATTCTAAGAAATTAATGAATTTTTATTAATTTGAAGTGGCTCTTCATCTCTCCCTCATCATTATTCCACTTAATGATGTCCTTTTGAATTCTAAAAATTAATGAATTTTTATTAATTTGAAGTGACTATTCATCTCTTCCTCATCATTATTCCATTTAATGATGTCCTTTTGAATTCTAAAAATTAATGAATTTTTATTAATTTGAAGTGGCTATTGATCTCTCCCTTATTATTATTCCACTTAATAATGCCCTTGTGGGTCTCCGAAAGGGTTTTACTTGTGGGGAACAGAATGTAAAGGATACGACCGCACTATCCCGTAGGACAAAATGATCGTAGGCCTTTACACTCTACCCAAGCAGGTCAATGGAAGAGCAGATGGAGTCATACATACGATTAGCCATAGAGGATAGCGGCTTTCGCCTACACACCTCGATGGATAATAATATATATGACCCAAAATGTCACGAGATTTCCCCCATTCGATACATCAGCTCGAATGGGGTTTATTTGATGTGGGGATCAGTCTCCCATGGGCGCAAGCCCCCGTGGTTAATTACATCTTAGACCTTGGCCTAAGAAAACTCTCGATTAAGCATGATGTATTATTCTCTTCTTAATTTGGTGCACAGAAAAAAGTTCCTAAGTTCTATTCCAAAGGTGATAAACTCTTCTCCTTATCCTTAGGGGTGATTAAACATTTCTAAATACATAAAGATATGATTAAAATTTTGAGTTTAAAAGATCAAAAATCAGATTACTATCCTAAGAGAAATGACAGACTCAAAATCCATCAAATATGAAAAGAGACACACTGATGGGTGTACAATCTGGGCTTATGCTTGCCTGGAGTGAGCTGCCAGCTAACATCCTGAACACAATCAATCACCCTACATGTATGCAAGATAAGGAGGCTCTATCCTAAGGAACCAAGGATTTTTAGTTCAGAGGTTTAAATCAGGGACTCTACAATATGCAACAGGATATACCTAGCATTGTGTATGATGCATGAGACAGATACATAAGTAAAAGTATTCTAAAGACTACTGAAAGATAATGTGACATCCTGTTTGAGTAATGCTGATGTAATGCATGTATGTAGGCGGAGTGCACTGTGGAGTAAAGTGTATAAAAATGCATGCATGACATTCAGAGTACAGGAAATAAATAAATAAACACACCAAGGATGCCCTCTAGGCAAGGTATCCTCATCACATCACAATAGAAAATCATCCTAACGGTGCTCACTTCGTGTGGGAAAACAACAATGCCCATGGCCCAAATAGGTGGCCTACACTACAGGCCTAAATGACCCTAATGGTCTCTAAGGCTCACAGAAGGTGGGGGGTATCATACCCAAAACCGAGAGAAAATGGAACATCCTAGCAGTGCCCACTTCTTGTGGGAAAACAACGATGCATATAGCACAAATAAGTGGGCCTACACTACAGGCCTAAGGTGACCATAAGGGTCTCTAGGGCTCACAGAAGGGGCAAACTTTGACCTATAGGGCCAAAGCTTCGTTAGTGCACTAACCTATGGCCAACTACCTAAACATGCTAGAATATATATTAAACTAAAAGCTAATAACAAGATGTGTGTGGTGTGTAGCAATTTCGGTATATAGTTAGGAGTTTTCTTTATAAGTTGCAGAGATTATACCTGACCGTGGCGCGGCCACTTAAGAGTTCCAAGCAAGCAAACTATCCACTGATTATCAATCCTGCAAGACTTGTGGCGCAGCCACTTAAGAGCTTTAAGCTAGCAATTTATTCACTGATTCTTGATCATGCCTGACCCAATGTACCTCGTGAGATAAAATGAAAGAAAAATACACAAATGAGCGTAGATGCCATTCAGAAAATAAGTACAGGTAAATAAAAATGTGACTAACAAAAGATTTAATATTCATATTTATAAAACATACACATGTTATTGCTAAAATATAAAATAATGCAGGGGATTCTCTTAATTGGCATCAAATAATAAAACAAAAAAAAAATATCGGCCTAACCTAGAACTAGAAGTCGTGTCCTAACAAACAAGCCTAAGTGTGTGTGACAGGCTGTGTGGTTTTGGGTATGTCCTATGTAGGATGATTTAACTAAAGTTGCTTGTGTTTTAATTTGTTGAAGGTTAAGGGGAAACTTTAGTTTAAGTATAGGTATTAATGTTTTAGGATTAATTTTAAAGATTTAATTTTAGTGTTTGATTGATTACTACCTTTGTTGCTCACCAAGGCCGTGAGGTTTATTTCACCCTCCTTAGGGCTAACTTAATAGCCTCGTAGGCCTGGGTTACCCAGTAGTAACCAACTTTATTAAGTTAATTTTAGTTTGTTATAGATTAAAAGAAAGATAGATTATGTAATTTATTATTGGTTAAGAGAGATTTCGTTGGTTGACTATTAATGGATTAAGGCACAACAAACCTAGGAAAATATGTCACTAAGTTTATGTTTTGGTGTCTCTATCCTATGAGGAGCGTGCACCCTAAGTCTATGTTATCTAAGACTCGGTCCTTAATTTTTGTCCTTAGGTGTCACTAGTATTATAGGGGACAAAAGGAAGTTTCTTTCCTAACCCTTTGGACATTCGTACATATATCAATAAATTTAGGAATCTATAAATAAGATAAGATAATAAGTAGAATAGTAGTAAAGAGAAGAGAAGTAAAGAGAAAGGCGATAAAATGTCAAAAGGAAGGAATGAAAATCAAAAATGATAAAAGGAATGTAGGCGTCTCATTATTGGGCATACCTCTTTGAAGCCAAGTATGCCTCTAAAACGACCTTCACCCCAATTCAATATAATACGAATAGAGAAGAAGGTGTTTTGGCACCCTTTGCTGTCCCCACGTTCCAAGAATAAGCACTCAAACGACTCAATGACTCAAACTATATCCTATACGAAACCCAAAGTGGCGAAGGGGAAAACAAGCTCCCAAAACTAAAACATAAGCAAGCAACTTTCATTTCACATTCAACCCAAACTCAACTTTGGAAATAAATACTAACAAGATAGAGACAATTCATACACTAAATATCACTTCATTCTAAAAAGAAAAGACATTAAAAAGTTCTTAGAAATACCACTTTATCCCAAAAAGGACTTAAAGAATCTTCAACACAAAACCATGCATATAAATAATTTCAATCCCAAAGTAACAATTGTAAAACTTCATAAACAAAGTGACCCAAATTCTCTTCATAAGACATCCATAAAAAGTCTTTCTAACACAAAACATCGAGTGCTCTTATCTTGGTTTGGGGTTAATTCATGAAAATTTTTTCAACCAAATTACTAATGCAACTTTATAAAATTCAAACAAGTGGAGAAGAGAGCCAGACTAGAGAAAGCATGAAAACACTTCGAAATCCATTAACTCTTTATGACTAAGTATACTCCCAACATTTAAAAGAAACACTCCAAATAACTACACTACTACTCATACAAGGAGACATCTTAACGTAACACTGTTGACCTCATTTTTATATGAGGTCATTAGAGCCTAATCCAGACTTCAAATCAATCCTGAACCTAAGTCAATCTAAACCTTGATTCAGTTCAGACCTCAATCAAAACCCAGACTTCAGCCAAGTCCAGGATTCAAACTCTAGTTCAAATCTTGATCCTGCCTTTGATCTAGTTCAAATCATTTCCAAACACTTATGATCACTCCAAATGATCATGAATGATTGAGATGATTCAAATCCAGATATTCAAACCCAAAATCTATATCAAATCCGGATTTCCAAATCCAGAATTCAAGGCCGAATACCTGAGTCCTAAAAGCCTTTTTCAGGGAATTTTCAAACATTTCAAACCCCAGCCAAATGACCTCCGATTCATGATCTGTCAGTTGCATACTGATTTGATACGTCTCTAGAGGCAAACCTCCAAGTTTGAGCCCATTTTGGAGTCTCTAACCCCAGAAACTAAATTTAAATCCCAAGGCTGTAAAACCTTCAAATATTTACGGCCTGTGCCACTGGACCCATTATTTTGGGAAATTTGACCTTGGAATTTCCCCCAAACCCTCTAATCACCTCTAGACCCTTGATATTGATGTGTTTAACATTAATCTACATCTTTTTGGACCCACCTCGACCCAGGATTCATCCGGGGTCAAAATGACCAAAATACCCTTTAAAGGGGTTTTTGGACTTTTGACCAAAATTTAACATCGTTCAACATTTTTAACTTTTGAAACCCCTTCCAATGAATGTTTTATGATATTTGAGACCCATTGAAATCAAACCCACTCATTGGTTTGACCTGTTTGACCAAGTCAACTATGGTTGACCAAATCCACCTTTAAGCCAACTATTGTTATTTTCAACATTTGAATCCATCTCAAACCAATTTAATGCTTCAAAAACACTTGTTTGGACACTCATGACATGTCCAAAGATTTCCAAGTCAATCCTCCCTTGGGTTGACTTGGTCAACCCATTTGGAGAGGTCAAAACCCTCTCTAATTTTATGTATTCACTCAAAGTTTCAACACCATGGCCCCATGTCCCTTGATATTGACTCCTACAGCATATTTGACTCCTCCCATGCATATCCTAGTCATCATTGACTAGTCAACAAGTCAAGGAGTCAAAAATCTTTGAGATGAGGCCCAAGTCATGGTCATTTGACCATGCCACATGGACAAATCTTTTCCATCCCCCAAAACCTGCTCTAGACTGCTCAAAAGAGGTTAATTCCCCCTCCTAATTGACTTCTAATCCAGCCCCATTAACCAAGCCATGCCTTGGTTTAGCCAAATGGAGGAAAAGAGAGGTGGTCCCCCCCTCTTGGCTCAAGGCAATCCCTCTCAACCTCAGCCCTTTCTCCTGGTTTTGAGCTGCCCATGGGACACTTGGCAACCATCTAAAGCACCTTTGATTAAATCCTAGCCATCCAATTCAAAAGCAATGGGTTAAGTGTAGGGATTTTGACCTAAGTGGGCATCTTACTCATTCTTCACCCTAAGTCCCAAACTCCAGCATCCCCAAGACTCTCCAGCAGCTCCCCACACTCTCCAGCACCTCCCAAGGCCATTCCAAGCCTTCCCCCACCATTTCCACCATTAAAACCCTCATTTTAGTGGAAAAGGAGAGAGAAAAGAGAGAAATACCTTCTCTCTTCGATATCTTCAAATCCAACCGTCAAAATCTGTTGGGGTCTTCTGCAAACTTGAGCGTGGACAAACTACAAGTTCAGAGAGCCCAAGAACACAAAAATCCACCGGGTAGATTGTAAGATATCTCAACTTTTAGGTAGATTTTCATTTTGAAACTGCAAGAAAAATGTAATGCATGGAGCCTCCAAACTCCAGGCATTGCAAGTTCATGATACCACCTTGCTATGTTTCAAATTTCGTAAGATTTCGTTCAGTATTTTGAAAGTTATGGGCATTTAAAGAATTCCAATCATGGTTCAACCAGAGCCGTCCGATCGCGCCTTTAGCGCGATCGGACGGCCCAGATTTAGCCACGCCAACCGACCTTAGCCGCGCGGTCTGCCCCGGGATCGAACGCGCGACCTCCCGCGGTCAAGGCGGGCCACGTGGCGCCATCTCCGCCGTCCGTCCGTTCCGCGATCGGATCAACGGTCCCGATGGACCGTCGACGTGTTTAAGTGGCGGGTCCCGCCCGCCACGTGTCACGGCTGGACACGCCGCCGCCGTTTCCGGCGCCAATCATTGCCAATGATTGGCGCCGGCGGCTGATTTGACCATTAATGGTCTTAAAAATTCAGAAAAATGCCCAGAAACTTCCAAAATTCACAGAAAATTCATTTTTCCACCAAATTTGATGTTTTTGGTATCGTTGGAAAGGTAATTCAGTGTAGAATTTATTAAAATTAAATTTGAGTTGTTTTGATCTCTGGATTGAGAGAAAAATGCAGTTGTTTGATTATCATTTTTCTCAATTTTCTTGCAATCCAGGGGTCAAATGGACCTCAAATTTTGGTGGAATGTTTTTAAGCATCTTAGGAATGTTCCATAATTTTTTTAGGGTCAGATGCTTAATAGTTTTCTGTGATGTGAATTTTTAAGGTTATGGGTCCAATTTGGACCCAAAACTTTGAAAATTCATAACTCCCTTCCTGTGTAGAATTAGGCTACATGTTTTGTGCTGTGTGTGTGCATTTGGGTCAGGGTTAGTCACACCAAATTTCAAGCCCATTTGAACAATAGAAACACCTAGGGAAAATATTTGGTGAAAAGCCTAGAAAACTTAGAAATTGCATAGGGGATTGTACACACACCCAATAGAGGTGAAATTTTAACACAGAAAACTTAGTGACATAATGAGCCTTAGGTCCAAATTTCACTGAATTTGGAGGTCATTAGGTCAGAAAATTAATTATCCAAAGTTTCAGCCCATTTAAGGGCCCAGAAAATTCAAAAAATGCAATAAATCCAAATTAACTCCAAAAATTACAAATAATACCTCAAATTTACCAGAACTTAGTCCTCTACTTAGGAAAAATAAAAGCCCCTTGACTGGACTCCTATTTTAACTTTAATTTGACTTTTAATGAAAATCAATAATTAATTATATTAATTAATTAAAAATTATTAAAAATCCAAAATAATTTCCAAACACTTGGAAACACTCCCATGGGTCATTCCTGACCTTTGGGATTGATTCCATGCAGTTTGGGATGAGTTTGGAACAAAATGATCAAAACCTTCCTAATTAAGCAATTTTAAAAATTCAATAATTAAGGAAACTTTGAAAATTCATAACTAATTACAGAAAAATCCAAATTGAGCAAACTTAGTGTCAATCAACTCCAATTAAGGTCTAGTATTTTCTAAAAATGGCAAACCTCCAAAATTTGGTCAAAGTCAAAAAGTCAACTTTTCAGTCAACCGTAGTTCAAAACCAGGCTCGAACTTCGAAAAATCATAACTTTTCATAAAAAACTCCAAATTGAGTGTACTAACAGTCTAACAACTCATCATAATGTCTAATATTTATTAAAAATCTGAAACTTACAAATTTAATTTTAATTTGAAAAGTCAACTTTGGACCCCTTAATTAACTAATTAAAATAATCCATAAAATCCTAAAATTCAATAAATCATTCAAAATTCCAGAAAACATCAATTTTATTTTAAAACCAGCAACTAATCAGTTTAATTAAAAATTAATCAATCTTCAAACTTTAATCAAACTCGATTCACTTAATTATATCGGGTACCACTGGGTAACCCAGGCCTACGAGGCTATTGAATTAGCCCCAAGGAAGGTGAAATAAACTTCATGGCCTCGGTGTGCAACAAAGGTGGTATTCAACAAACAATTAAAATCAATTTTAAAATCAAATTTAAACCATTAAGACTTAAACTTCAATTAAAATCTCCCTTAAGCCTTTCAACCAATCAGGACATCAAACAACTTCAATCAATTACCAATCCTAGGATCTACCCCAGCCACACGACCTTCTACACACACTTTAGATGATTTGCTAGGACAACCAACTCTAGATTTAGGCTAGGCCGATGTTTCCTTTTCTGCTGTGTGCCGAGTTTTTCGAGTTTTCATTGCATGTTATGATTGAAATTGATTGATGTGTTTGTTTACTTTCTTTACTGCACTCTGTGAATTGATGTGATGGGCGATTAGATTACCCTTAGGTTAGGAACGATCTGGATGCTCATTAAATTTTCTGCAGGTGGCCACGCTCATGCAGGGCAACAAAGGGGGCTAAATAAATCATAAATATAAATGCTATAGGTGCTTCAGCTGCTTAGCCCCCCAAATAAAAAGAGCGTGGCCAAGTGTGTTTACTTTTACATGCATATATATATAACTGCTTGGGATGTATTCTAATATTTAAATGCTTAGGATAACCCTGCAGGAGAGTCTAGAATTTTTATTTTTATATTCATGTAATTTGTTTGAGTATTGAGTTGTGAAAGTGACACTTTGATTTTGGGATACATAGATCCAAAGGTTGGATTCCAAAGAGGAAAGGATACCCCTTCGGGGGATAGTCTTTATCCATTTGGAACTCCAAATTTGGATCACTTCACTACTCAAAGTGGAAAGAGTAACCTCCCCCTCAAGGGAAGAGTTCTCTTTTCCATTTGGGTATCCAACCACGAAGAATCCAAGGAGCTCGAGGAGGAGGAGATCGAGGAGTTGAAGACATAAAGTATCCCGCTCAAAGTCACTTGCGTCTGTATTAGGATTAGAATCCGGGTTGTTGTCAGTGGTGCCCGGCCACTTTTAATTTATGTAAATCTTGGTTGTAATAAGCAAGGCAATTTGCCTATGGACATTTACTTAATTAATTTGATTATTTAATATGTTGTGATTTAATTTGATTGCGTATAGGATTGCCTGTTTTTCCTAGTTCTTTGGCGCTTGCATGTCGTTTTTGTTTTAGCCTGGAATTCGTTAGGCTCTTTAAGGACCAAAAATATTTCTATTCATAACCTATATTTAAAATTTTAAGATTTAAATAACATAGAAATTTAACGACCTAGGGAATAGCCGGAATCGTCCGGGGTCGCATGCATATTACTGCATCTTTCTCCCTCCTTGCTATAAGACACTTCCCCGCCCGTGGGTAGAGTCCAGATAATCCGACCTATGAGGATGAGGTGCTGGATCTGGGGAAGTCTAGTCTTTTCAAAAAAAATTATTTTATAAGCCTTTTTTAAAATTTCATGCATACCAGATTTGGATACTTTAACCAGCATGCATCGCATTAGAAACTTATTAAATTAAAATTTTAATTGCATTTTAGTCTAAGCATTCCACCCGACATAAGTCAAAGGGGTCAATTAGGAATCTGCTCTAGATGTCGACCCCAACTTCTTAAACCAATCTTAAATAACGTCCCTGATCAGTCTGCATCAAAAGACCGGACTCATGGTTTTGAAGCGTTTAGGTGGTTTAGCTGGCTCCCCAATCCAGGCCGGGGTAAGTCCAGATTTTGCACTGCATTAGTTAGGTTCGGACTACTGTGTTTCAGTGTCCAAATTTAGATCTAAGATCTGGGGCAGGTCTCTTTTTGAATCATAAGACCCCAACCTCCGGGAATATAATCCCAAATTTCTAATAAAATGCTCAACTCAAATTAAATATTCTTTCAATCCAAAATTTAAAGCCCAACACTTAGCTTAGATCGGGGCACTTCTGAATTGTTTCAGAATCCTAAAGTGTCCCCTACCCTTCCTCATTTGATTCCAAAATAAATGTTCAATCTTGCTCCAATCCCTTTTCAAAATCCAAATTCACCTCTTTGGCATCACTCCTAGAAATCTCTAAACAAAATTTCTGTCATTATTCTAATCGAAAGTTTTCGTAGGGGACTCCGACCTCCCACGATGTAATTAACTACGAGGGCTTGCGCTCGTAGGAGATTTAGAACCCACATCTAATTTTTCAAAACTAATTTTTAAAAAACTCGATTAGTTATCTTTGGGAAAAAATCAAATCACTAATGATCGTTATCGTTATGTTCGAACGATTATTAACAAATGATATCTTCTCCCTTCAAGGAGATATATTTTTTGTTAAAATGAATTCGAATATAAAATTAACGATCGCTCCTCTTGATTATTGTGGCTCGATATTTGACTGAACCTTATTTTGACCCTTTAGGGGCCATATGAAGTTCTCTCTTGAATTTGGCTACGATATTTAAGATAGAATTCTTAATTCTAAATCTGAACCCCATCCTGAAATTTTATTTCCACCTCCCGAGGTGGTATAATATTTTTGATGGGATGTTTAATTTTAGAATTAAATTTTAATGTTAATTCAAAAATTCCCAAAGAAGACTAAATTTTTCAAAACCCGCTTTCAAACACCAACAAAAAAATGGCGACCACGGTGGGACTTAATCTCTCTTTCCATCTTTAATAATGGCGAAACCTTGTTGCATTGGTAATTTTGATTACCTTTCCTCCTGTTGGTCCCTCTACCCATTTCTCCCTCGGATGAGTGCGGCCAACATCAAAAAGAAAAGACATGTCGAAAAAAGAGGTATTACCTCCATCAATATATATATATATATCAGACCCTGACCTTCTGCCCCCAAGTCAATTGGTGGAGCGATAGTGTCGGGTCTATCTCTTGAGAGCCTTACTCTCAAACTCTACGAATTTTGACTATTGAGTCTTCCGTCAATATGTTGAGTTTTAAAGAAAAAAAAAATAGCTCTCTCAACTTTCAAAACTTTTCAATCTTCCAAATTCTTAGCTTTGACCCTCTACCCCCAAGCAGATTGGTAATGTGGAGGAGTCAAGCAATCAAAGCCTTTTTGAATTTTCCTAATGATTTTGTGAGCTTCTAGGTTGAGTGAAAACTTGACTTGTTGAGTTTCAAAGTCTAAAGAAAATTCATCAATTCCTTAAAATTCTGTTACGCTCCTAAAATTCAATCTTGAATTAACACCGGCATATGCTACTTTATGACGCAATGTTGTAGTCTGGCATGTGTCGTGGGAATTTAAATCTTTTTTTGTCATAACAAATCCTTATATTTTATTATCATACATCGGGTTATAGGTCCTATAGCTCGATATGTGATATGAAATATAGATTTCGTTATGATTCTCTCTCAAAAAATTTTCAATTTCGAGAAAACTCTAATTCTGATCCTTTTGCTTCAATTTCAGAAATTCAAACTCCACAACAATGGTTGGTAAGTTGATCTTTTCCTTCGATAAAGACCTTGTCTGTGAGCAGATTGACTTAGGAAGCAACATACTGTTTGGGGTAGGATTCAACACCCTTGAGCTGTCGATGGATGGACATAAGATACTTGATTTGGATGCTACTAAGAACAATCCCCCTGCAGTAGAGTTGATCATAGGGACAGGACCAGGTCCCCTTATTTTCAGTGATGAGGAGAAAGAACCCAAGCTAATTGTTGAATCCCCCACTCCTGTCAAGTCTATTTTTGAGGAGGGATCGAGTTCAGGGATCCCATTTTCTAGTAAGAATCAGAAAAAGAATTACCTGAGACGAGTAAGGAAGAAAATAGCCAAGTCAAGGAAGGCTGTGGGGGTCCAGACTTTGAGCCAAGTAGAGCCTGAGGCTGTCGAGGACCTGCCTATTCCTGCTTCCTCCCCACTCCTTAAAGGGAGTCATTTTCACCCCCTTTCTGCTGCAGAAGGGGAAGAGAGGGCAGCCAGGATAGCTAGCTCCCCGCCATGCCCGGTTGACTACTCAACCAAGAGAACCCTTAAAGAAAAGCATCTCCAAAGAACGAGGACATTGAGAAATATAATCCACACTTGTGCTGCTCAATCAGGGCAAACAAAAGAGGAGTACATGAAACAATTGAAAGGAGTTATCTCCCACCGTTTCCAGAAAGAAATCTTAAAAGAAGAGGCATCTGAAGCTAAGAATTTGACTCCTCAACCCATTAGGGGGAACAAGAAGTTTATCCGACAGCCTGCTACATCAGTATTAGTTGATGGTTATCATTGGGTGCCACGCCCTCCATCCTCTAAAATGGAGAGTATTGTACTTACCGGGTCCGAGAAAGGTCGCCATCCTACCAATAGGCCGCCGGTCCCTTCCCCAAAGTTTAAGAAGTTGGCCTCAGTGATAGTCAAGACCAAACAAGACCCTGAAATTAACAGAATAATTCATGTCAACGGAAAGAGGCCTCAGTCTCCAGAAAAGAGATATACTCCTAAGAAGATCAGTAGAGTTGATGTTCCTCCTCCGTCAGCTAGATTACTCCAGTCCCCAGTCGAGTTACCACGATTTCCGACCAGTGCTACCCAGACCCCAGTTGGTTTGATTGCCAGTTCAGATATCTCAGTTGCGGATCCAGTTGATACCTTAGTTGATAGCTCCAAGTTCCTACCTGTTACCCCTGAGCTCCCTACTCGGAGGTCTGAGGACTCTACCCTACCTGATGTAGGAACTTTCACCCTCCAAACTCCTACACCATCTATTGAGGTAGATGTCTCTCACCTGGTAGAGGATGCCACCCTTCTGACTACCGACTCTAATACAGTCGAAGGGGAAGAACCAGTTCAAGATGAAGATCATGCGATGATTGAGCAGTTAATAGCTGAACCTCCAACAGCAAATGAGCTTAAGTTACAGGCCATTATCTCTAGCCTACAGCAGGATGAGCTTTATGATATGGTAGAATACAAAGGTTACCTACCCATAGGCCCTGAGGAGATAGGAAGCCGGCCAGTTGATGAGGTGGTACAAGAAATTAAAGATATCTTGAAAAGAAAGGAACATGAAGAAGTATTTGACCCAGAGTTGGATGACATGTTGATAGATCAGGACCTTCCTATTAATGATGTGTACATGGTTGAAACTAGAGGGTCCGTTAAAGAAACTGAACCAAGTAAGCGTCGGTCTGGCAAAGAGGAGGGTTCAGCAGCCATTGATTCAGATTCAGATGAGTCAGTGAGAGCTAGAGATGAACAACACATCAAGAACCTGGAAGCACAAGTGACAGAAATGTTGCTACAGGTTAAAGAAATGCAGCAACGATTGGACAAGTCCCATGAGACTTCTCTTGAGTTACAAAAATCTGCTTTGGAAGCCACCGACAGAGCAAAAAGGGCAGAAGCCAGTTATAAAATCCCAGAGTCTGCTTCAGTGCTTCCACCTGTCCAGCAGCCAGTGTTACTGGATCCCCCAGTTCAGCCGACAGCCTCTTCAGTCCCTCCGGTCATTCCCCCAGCACCGGCTCAAAAAGATATTAAGCAACTAATTGAGGATCAGGTAAGGGAGGCCTTAGCCCAATCGCAAGGAGCTACATCTATTCCAAAGGGTAGACCTTACCCTGAGGAATATGATTTGGTTCCTTACCCTAAGGGCTTCGTGCCACCATCTTTTAAAATCTTTACTGGAATTGAAAACCTGAGACAGCATCTGGCCCACTTTCGCGCAAGCTGTTGCAATGCCGGGGGGTCGGATGCTCTACTATTTCGCCAATTTGTTAGTAGTCTTTCTGGCATAGCTTTTGAATGGTACGCAGATTTGCCCAACGGCTCAGTAAGAACCTTTACTGAACTTGAAAATCTATTCTTAAAGAGATTTTCAGGAGCGCAGCAGCGCACTACTGTGGGCGATCTGGTCGTCGAAAAACAAAAGCCGGGAGAGTCTCTGGTTGAGTACATCTTAAGGTGACGAAACCTTTCGATGAAGTGTGAACCCCAGCTGCAAGAGCAACATGCAGTGGAAATTCTTTTGAAGAATATCCACGGCCCTATTGCTTTTCTTCTGAAGGGTTTCACTATAAAAACTTTTGAAAAACTTCTAAACAAAGCTAGTAACCTACAGGAAGAGGCTCCTAGGATGCCATTCTTGAAGGAACTTTCTGGAGAAAAGAAGGTTGATAAGCCGATCAAATCATTTGAATAGAGAGCTACAGTTTCAGCAGTTGATAAGGGGAAACAACCAGTTGTTAGCCAGCCTAGTGTTCCTTCACCACAGTTAGCTCAGAAACAACCTTTTCAAGTGACCTCACAACCTACAAGAGATTCCTCTTTCATTCCCTTCAAAGAAAGGTTGACAAAACCTTACCTATTCAAGAGGGAGGTGATAGGAAAAATCTTTAAGAGTCTTTCGAAGAAGTCAGATTTTCAATTGCCAGAAGCGAGGCGGCCAGATGACATAAAGAGAAAGGATGATCCAAACTACTGTCCTTACCACTGCATGGTCAGCCACTCCATCGAGGACTGCATTGTTTTCAAAGATTGGCTTGAAAGGAATATCAAACAAGGTAATATTGTGCTTCCAAAAGAGTATTTGGTCAATCCGGAACAAGGGTCCGTCAAGGTAATTTCAGGTAACAATTCTAACCCTTCTCTTTCAATTGAAGATGGTTGGGATATTGCTTTATCCCGGGCACTTAAAAGGTCGATTAACAAGTCTTATCATCTTTCTCAACAGATGCCCACGACAGCCCAGGGCCCGATTTGGGAGGTTGACCTGGATGCTTCGCAGGAGGATGTTGAGCTACTTCCCTCTCCAGTAGTCCTAGGAACTACTATATTGAATGAAAAAGAAAAGAGAGATCTTATTGTAGAGAGGAAGTATATTGATGAGAGATGTATTCGAGCGGCTGATGGTGGCATTAAAGCCCCATCCCCACTCTTGTTATCTGACTTTTACTTTGCCCCATCAAAGGCAAAGGGTCGTAAGTCTAATAAAAAACATCCTTCTGCTTCAATTTTGATGATTAACCATGAGAGTGAAATGCAAATTGATAATTCTTCCAAAGAAGTTCAAAATTCTATTGAGATCGATCCAAAGCCTCAAAAATTTGATCTTCCAGATTTGACTTCTATAGGGGATGTCGAGCTTGAGATCTTATCAGCTAGCGACCTCCCTGAAATCAATTTCACTGGGAAACCTATCGTGATAGAACTTTTAGATTCTGACTCCTCTTCAGATAGTGACGATGTGCAGCCTATGGAGAGTGTAGACTCCCCCACAGTTTGTCCTCCCGATTCAATCGTAGAGGTACAACTTCGTGGTGGCAAAGTCTTACCCCCTAGGCTTCCTCCTCAGGAAAAAGACAAGCGAGTTGTCTCTAGCGATCCAATTCCAGATTCTCCTCATCATCCTGATTTTCCATTGATTCCACCGGGTTTTGAGTCTGTCGCTCCTAAGGTTGATTACAATGTCCTAGCCCATCTTAGAAAGTTGCCAGCCAAGTTGAGCATTTATGATGCCCTCATTTTGTCTAAGGAAATGAGAGAGTCTTTAATCAAGGCACTTCTCGACCCTGAGATTTGCCTTGCTCAACTGGCTTCAACCTCAAAAGATGAAGCCCTCTACTTCAAAGAAGTTCCAGGAGTAACATTCTCAGACGAAGACCTACTATTGGGAACTGCTGATCATAATCGTCCTCTCTATATTACCGTTGATGTAGGGAATTTTAAGTTATCAAGAGTCCTTGTTGATCCGGGTGCATCGGTCAACGTGATGAATGTGAAAACCCTCGCCTACCTTAGAGTTGATACCAGTAAACTCGCCACTGACAGGTTGGTGCTACGTGGGTTCAACGAGAAAGGTGAGAGGGCTTTGGGTTCGATTACCCTCTTGTTAGAGATAGGAGAATTGAAAATCGAAGCAAAGTTTCATATTATTGATTCGGTAACGTCCTTTAATGCACTTCTAGGTAGGCCTTGGATTCATGAATACAGAATGGTTCCATCTACCCTACATCAATGCGTCAAGTACCAACGAGATGGCATTAAACATGTAATTAGGGGTGATTTGCAACCATTCTCGATTCAAGAGATAGGGATCTACGAGGATGCTGCATATTTCATACCAAAAGGGTCCTCCCCTTATTCTAAAGTTGAGATCAAAATTGAGGAACACAAAAGTGAGCAAAGCTCCAATCAAAATCAAGAATCAAAAGGAAAAGAAAAAGAGAAAGAAAAGGAAAAAGATCAAAAGATACAAGAATCTGATAGTGAAAGCGAGCTCGACATCGTTGTCCTTAGGCCTCCAAACATGTTACCTCAAAGAGGTAGGAGGATGGCTCAAAGGGCACGGGGTCGAGGCCGTGTTTCACTTGAAAGAAGAACAACCCCGGTATATGTTAATCCGGAGTCAAGCTCCGATGAAGAGCTGGAAAAACGGGGGATTGAAAGTCCTTTTGATTATCAAAATAAAAATGTTTCTCCAAAGTTTGATCTCACTTTAGATCAGGATAGTGACCCCGAGGTTGATGTCCCAAAGATTGAAAGTGACGAGCCTGAATTGACAATGTATGAAAAGCTTAGTAGGAGAATTGAGGCCCTATCCTTGACCCCGCTGTCGGCTGGCAGAGTTGCAGGGTTAGAGATTAAAGAGGCCCCTAACCTAAACGGTGAGATAAGGAAAGCCCGAAAATTCTTCCCTGGCTCCTCCTCCTCAAGGGATGAAGGTGATGTAACCCTCGAGGAGGCAGATTTCAATGAATTAATAGAATTACCTTTTGGCTACTTTCCTGTTTGTGTAAAGAACACTTTTTCTAAAGGTCCCGTACCGTATCGATGGACTAAGGGTCAAGCTAGATACCATGAAAATATTTGGAAAACAAAGATCAATAAAAATTCAACATGTGGTATTGGCTTTGGTACCGTTAGTTCGTTTGATGACGACGAATACTGCTTAATGATAACTTACCATCTTGAATCTCAAAATGTCCCTACTGAAGCCGTCGGTCCCCTCGACGGACTTTGTCTGGAGACTTTAGACGATCCCGATGAGCCTCAAGTTCGGGATGCACCCCCTGAATTTGAGGAAGAGATTAAATCGACGGTCGACGAGCTAAAAGAAATCAACCTAGGAACTGACAACGACCCTCGCCCTACTTTTATAAGTGCTTTATTGAGCGAGGATGAGTCTCAGGATCTGATACAACTCCTTTTTGAGTTTAGGGATTGCTTCGCCTGGACATATGATGAAATGCCGGGTTTGCCCGCCGAGGTAGCAGTTCATAAACTTGAAATCCGGCACGATGCCATTCCTGTTAAGCAAGCCCCTAGACGCATGCGTTTAGAGATCGAGCAACAAGTCGTTTCTGAGATTAAGAAACTGGCTGAGGCTGGCTTTATTCGAGAAGAACAATACCCTTCTTGGGTAGCTAGCGTCGTGCCGGTTCGAAAGAAAAATGGTCAAATCCGGATCTGTGTCGACTATAGGGACCTGAATAAGGCATGTCCCAAGGATGAATTTCCTTTACCCATACCCGAGCTTATGGTAGATATTGCCTCCTCGCATGCTGTTTTCTCCTTTATGGATGGCTTCTCTGGTTACAATCAAATCAGGATGGCCCCAGAAGATGAGAGAAATACTGCATTCAGGACCCCTATAGGCATCTTTTGTTATAAAGTGATGCCCTTTGGTCTTAAAAATGCCGGCGCAACCTACCAGCGGGCCATGACCTACATCTTCGACGACTTAATCCACAATCAAATCGAGTGCTATATTGATGATCTAGTTGTCAAGAGTAAAGTCAAAGAGTCTCACCTTTATGACTTGAGAGTTGTTTTCGAGCGGTTGCGCCGCTATGACCTTAAAATGAATCCCCTAAAGTGTGCTTTCGGTGTCACATCGGGGAAATTCCTAGGGTTCGTAGAGAGGCACCGTGGGATTGAGATTGATCCTTTGAAAATTGAAGCCATCTTAGATATGCCACCTCCTAAGAGCCTTACTCAATTAAGGTCTCTTCAAGGTAGGTTGGCATATATAAGAAGATTCATATCTAATCTCTCTGGGAGATGTCAACCTTTCTCGGCCCTTGCTAAGAAAGATGTCAAATTCATTTGGAATGAGAAGTGCCAAAGTGCTTTTGACAATATCAAGGAATACCTTACAAATCCACCAGTTTTGGCAGCCCCTATCCCGGGGAAACCTTTGATCCTCTACACGGCGGCCCTAGATGAGTCTTTAGGTGCCCTGTTAGCTCAGGTCAATGATGAAGGGAAGGAGAACGCTCTCTATTACTTTAGTCGGAGGCTTCTTCCTACAGAAATTCGATATCCTTCAATCGAGAAGCATTGCCTTGCTCTAGTTTTTGCAGCCCAAAAACTAAGACATTATATGCTGTCTCATTCAGTTTGTTTGATTTCTAAGGTCAACCCTTTACAATATCTCATGACCCGGCCAGCGTTGTCAGGACGCTTGGCTCGCTGGTCCATGATATTGCTTCAATTTGAAATTACATTCATTCCCCTACGTGCAGTGAAAGGGCAGGCCGTGGCCGACTTCCTCGCAGCACACCCGCTGCCGGCAGATTCTCCTTTGAATGATGATTTGCCAGACGAACAAATCATGAGTTTAAGGGAATCCAATGATCCTGTCTGGGAGTTGTATTTTGATGGTGCGGCTTCTTCTCGACGGGACAAAACCCAAAAATCTACTATCCCCGGGAAAGCTGGCATTGGCCTAATTTTCATAACACCAGGGAAAGGGATGATGCACTTTTCCTACCATTTGTCAGAACCGTGCACAAATAATGAGGCTGAATATGAGGCTCTGATAACTGGCTTGGAACTTGCAATCTTGATGGAGCTTAAAGAGATTAAAATCTTTGGTGATTCCCAACTGGTGATCAACCAGGTCGCAGGAACCTATAAGGTTTTGAATCCTAATCTCCTCAAGTACCATCAATACACTAATCACCTACTCGAGCAGATCCCTGTAGTAACTTTGTATAGGGTTCCACGTGGAAGTAATTCTGCGGCGGATGCCCTAGCAAAGCTTGCAAAGGAATTTGCGTGCCCGGAAGAAGACTCAATTCCTATAGAGATTCAGGGTCGTAAGGTCCTATCTCCCATAGACTTAGAGCACATTAACAAACAGTCATCTCAAGTCCTTTCTGCCTCTTCAGAGATTAAGGAAGAGGGCGATTGGAGACAACCATTAATCGACTATCTCGAAGGTGGCAAACTTCCCCAGGACAAGTCCCTCGCCAACCAGATCAAGAAACGTGCCCTATCCTACACTTTAGTCAACAATGCGCTATACCGCCGCTCGTTCGATCAGATGTGGCTACGTTGTTTAGACAAGCGGGAAGCCCTGAAGATCGTTAATGAGGTCCATTCTGGACTATGCGGTGCCCATCAATCGGGTCCAAAAATGAAGTTGAAGATTAAAAGACTTGGATACTACTGGCCTACGATGATTGAGGATTGCATGAATGTTGCAAAATGTTGCCATCAATGCCAAGTTCATGGTGTGATCTTACATCAGCCGCCTAATGTATTGCACCCCACGATAGCTTCGTGGCCCTTCGAAAGTTGGGGCACAGATATTATCGGGCCGATTAACCCTCCTTCTTCGAAGGGTCATCGCTTTATACTAGCCGCGACTGATTATTTTTCAAAATGGGCGGAAGCGATCCCCTTACGCAATGTAACATCACACCATGTTCTAAATTTCTTTCGTGACCATATCGTATATCGATTCGGCGTGCCCCGCAGAATCATATCTGATAATGGGTCCGCATTCAAGTCTACAAAAATCAACAGTTTTGTAAGACGCCATAACATTGATTGGAGATACTCGACAATCTACTACCCTCGGGCTAATGGGTTGGCCGAGGCCTTCAACAAGACTTTGGTGCAAATTATTAAAAAGACCCTCGATGATAATAAGCGCCAATGGGATGAGAGGTTGGTGGAAGCTCTGTGGGCCTATCGGACCACTTATAGAACACCGACCCAATCCACACCATTTGCACTAGTGTATGGGTCTGAGGCCGTACTCCCTTTAGAAGTGCAAATTCCCTCGCTCAGAATTTCCATTCAAAATCAAATTACAACTGAGCAGAATGCAAAGCTTCGACTTGAAGAGCTTGAAGGCCTCGAGGAACGTCGTCTCCAAGCCCAACAAAATTTAGAGTTATATAAGTCCCGAATGGTTCAAGCCCATGATAAGTTAGTGCGACCTAGAACTTTCCAAGTAGGAGACTTGGTCTTGGTTCTTCGGAGGCCTATCTTAGCCCATCGAAAGATCAGTGGGAAGTTTGAACCAACCTGGGAAGGACCCTTCGTTATAGAGATAGTCTATGAAGGGGGCTCGTATCAGCTAGTCGATTGTAAGGGAAACCACCCGATGTTACCTGTTAACGGGCGTTTCCTTAAGAAGTACTATGCTTGATGTAGCTCGAACCCAATCAATAAAATATATGCCAGTTTGAATCAAGTGTGTTTTATGTCTATATATCTTTAAAATTTTACGCTTACTCACCTTCTCCTTTAGGATAGGATTCCTCCTTTCCTTAGGATCACGTTCACTAGTGGTGGATAACGCCCTTTGTGGCACCATCCTAGTTTCCCTCCAGTTCTGATCCTCTGTGTGGAGCAAGCTTCCTCCCCACATGATCATCTACTAGTGGTGGATAACGCCCTTCGTGGCACCATCCTAGTTTTAATCCAGTTTTGATCCTCTGTGTGGAGCAAGCTTCCTCCCCACATGATCATCTACTAGTGGTGGATAACGCCCTTCGTGGCACCATCCTAGTTTTAATCCAGTTTTGATCCTCTGTGTGGAGCAAGCTTCCTCCCCACATGATCATCTACTAGTGGTGGATAACGCCCTTCGTGGCACCATCCTAGTTTTAATCCAGTTCTGATCCTCTGTGTGGAGCAAGCTTCCTCCCCACATGATCATCTACTAGTGGTGGATAACGCCCTTCGTGGCACCATTCTAGTTTTAATCCAGTTCTGATCCTCTGTGTGGAGCAAGCTTCCTCCCCACATGATCATCTACTAGTGGTGGATAACGCCCTTCGTGGCACCATCCTAGTTTTAATCCAGTTCTGATCCTCTGTGTGGAGCAAGCTTCCTCCCCACATGATCATCTACTAGTGGTGGATAACGCCCTTCGTGGCACCATCCTAGTTTTAATCCAGTTTTGATCCTCTGTGTGGAGCAAGCTTCCTCCCCACATGATCATCTACTAGTGGTGGATAACGCCCTTCGTGGCACCATCCTAGTTTTAATCCAGTTCTGATCCTCTGTGTGGAGCAAGCTTCCTCCCCACATGATCATCTACTAGTGGTGGATAACGCCCTTCGTGGCACCATCCTAGTTTTAATCCAGTTTTGATCCTCTGTGTGGAGCAAGCTTCCTCCCCACATGATCATCTACTAGTGGTGGATAACGCCCTTCGTGGCACCATCCTAGTTTTAATCCAGTTTTGATCCTCTGTGTGGAGCAAGCTTCCTTCCCACATGATCATCTACTAGTGGTGGATAACGCCCTTTGTGGCACCATTCTAGTTTTAATCCAGTTCTGATCCTCTGTGTGGAGCAAGCTTCCTCCCCATATGATCATCCGTTAGTGGTGGAAAACGCCCTTTGTGGCACCATCCTAGTTCTACCTTTTCTTCTCTTCCTTTAGGATAGGTGCTGCCTTTCCTTAGGATTAGAATCACTAGTGTTGGAGAAGCCCTCTGTGGCACCATCCTAGTTCTACCTTCTACCTGGTCCTCTAAGGTTAAGGTTTCCCTCCTTTCCTTAGGATCAAAGTTCTAGACTTCACCTTTTAATTCGGTCAACGCCAATATGTGCAATAGAATTTCATTCTATCACACATATTGGGGGTCCATTTGTTGACCTCATTTTTATATGAGGTCATTAGAGCCTAATCCAGACTTCAAATTAATCCTGAACCTAAGTCAATCTAAACCTTGATTCAGTTCAGACCTCAATCAAAACCCAGACTTCAGCCAAGTCCAGGATTCAAACTCTAGTTCAAATCTTGATCCTGCCTTTGATCTAGTTCAAATCATTTCCAAACACTTATGATCACTCCAAATGATCATGAATGATTGAGATGATTCAAATCCAGATATTCAAACCCAAAATCTATATCAAATCTGGATTTCCAAATCCAGAATTCAAGGCCGAATACCTGAGTCCTAAAAGCCTTTTTCAGGGAATTTTCAAACATTTCAAACCCCAGCCAAATGACCTCCGATTCATGATCTGTCAGTTGCATACTGATTTGATACGTCTCTAGAGGCAAACCTCCAAGTTTGAGCCCATTTTGGAGTCTCTAACCCCAGAAACTAAATTTAAATCCCAAGGCTGTAAAACCTTCAAATATTTACGGCCTGTGCCACTGGACCCATTATTTTGGGAAATTTGACCTTGGAATTTCCCCCAAACCCTCTAATCACCTCTAGACCCTTGATATTGATGTGTTTAACATTAATCTACATCTTTTTGGACCCACCTCGACCCAGGATTCATCCGGGGTCAAAATGACCAAAATACCCTTTAAAGGGGTTTTTGGACTTTTGACCAAAATTTAACATCGTTCAACATTTTTAACTTTTGAAACCCCTTCCAATGAATGTTTTATGATATTTGAGACCCATTGAAATCAAACCCACTCATTGGTTTGACCTGTTTGACCAAGTCAACTATGGTTGACCAAATCCACATTTAAGCCAACTATTGTTATTTTCAACATTTGAATCCATCTCAAACCAATTTAATGCTTCAAAAACACTTGTTTGGACACTCATGACATGTCCAAAGATTTCCAAGTCAATCCTCCCTTGGGTTGACTTGGTCAACCCATTTGGAGAGTTCAAAACCCTCTCCAATTTTATGTATTCACTCAAAGTTTCAACACCATGGCCCCATGTCCCTTGATATTGACTCCTACAGCATATTTGACTCCTCCCATGCATATCCTAGTCATCATTGACTAGTCAACAAGTCAAGGAGTCAAAAATCTTTGAGATGAGGCCCAAGTCATGGTCATTTGACCATGCCACATGGACAAATCTTTTCCATCCCCCAAAACCTGCTCTAGACTGCTCAAAAGAGGTTAATTCCCCCTCCTAATTGACTTCTAATCCAGCCCCATTAACCAAGCCATGCCTTGGTTTAGCCAAATGGAGGAAAAGAGAGGTGGTCCCCCCCTCTTGGCTCAAGGCAATCCCTCTCAACCTCAGCCCTTTCTCCTGGTTTTGAGCTGCCCATGGGACACTTGGCAACCATCTAAAGCACCTTTGATTAAATCCTAGCCATCCAATTCAAAAGCAATGGGTTAAGTGTAGGGATTTTGACCTAAGTGGGCATCTTACTCATTCTTCACCCTAAGTCCCAAACTCCAGCATCCCCAAGACTCTCCAGCAGCTCCCCACACTCTCCAGCACCTCCCAAGGCCATTCCAAGCCTTCCCCCACCATTTCCACCATTAAAACCCTCATTTTAGTGGAAAAGGAGAGAGAAAAGAGAGAAATACCTTCTCTCTTCGATATCTTCAAATCCAACCGTCAAAATCTGTTGGGGTCTTCTGCAAACTTGAGCGTGGACAAACTACAAGTTCAGAGAGCCCAAGAACACAAAAATCCACCGGGTAGATTGTAAGATATCTCAACTTTTAGGTAGATTTTCATTTTGAAACTGCAAGAAAAATGTAATGCATGGAGCCTCCAAACTCCAGGCATTGCAAGTTCATGATACCACCTTGCTATGTTTCAAATTTCGTAAGATTTCGTTCAGTATTTTGAAAGTTATGGGCATTTAAAGAATTCCAATCATGGTTCAACCAGAGCCGTCCGATCGCGCCTTTAGCGCGATCGGACGGCCCAGATTTAGCCACGCCAACCGACCTTAGCCGCGCGGTCTGCCCCGGGATCGAACGCGCGACCTCCCGCGGTCAAGGCGGGCCACGTGGCGCCATCTCCGCCGTCCGTCCGTTCCGCGATCATTAATTTGGAGGTCATTAGGTCAGAAAATTAATTATCCAAAGTTTCAGCCCATTTAAGGGCCCAGAAAATTCAAAAAATGCAATAAATCCAAATTATCTCCAAAAATTACAAATAATACCTCAAATTTACCAGAACTTAGTCCTCTACTTAGGAAAAATAAAAGCCCCTTGACTGGACTCCTATTTTAACTTTAATTTGACTTTTAATGAAAATCAATAATTAATTATATTAATTAATTAAAAATTATTAAAAATCCAAAATAATTTCCAAACACTTGGAAACACTCCCATGGGTCATTCCTGACCTTTGGGATTGATTCCATGCAGTTTGGGATGAGTTTGGAACAAAATGATCAAAACCTTCCTAATTAAGTAATTTTAAAAATTCAATAATTAAGGAAACTTTGAAAATTCATAACTAATTACAGAAAAATCCAAATTGAGCAAACTTAGTGTCAATCAACTCCAATTAAGGTCTAGTATTTTCTAAAAATGGCAAACCTCAAAAATTTGGTCAAAGTCAAAAAGTCAACTTTTCAGTCAACCGTAGTTCAAAACCAGGCTCGAACTTCGAAAAATCATAACTTTTCATAAAAAACTCCAAATTGAGTGTACTAACAGTCTAACAACTCATCATAATGTCTAATATTTATTAAAAATCTGAAACTTACAAATTTAATTTTAATTTGAAAAGTCAACTTTGGACCCCTTAATTAACTAATTAAAATAATCTATAAAATCCTAAAATTCAATAAATCATTCAAAATTCCAGAAAACATCAATTTTATTTTAAAACCAGCAACTAATCAGTTTAATTAAAAATTAATCAATCTTCAAACTTTAATCAAACTCGATTCACTTAATTATATCGGGTACCACTGGGTAACCCAGGCCTACGAGGCTATTGAATTAGCCCCAAGGAAGGTGAAATAAACTTCATGGCCTCGGTGTACAACAAAGGTGGTATTCAACAAACAATTAAAATTAATTTTAAAATCAAATTTAAACCATTAAGACTTAAACTTCAATTAAAATCTCCCTTAAGCCTTTCAACCAATCAGGACATCAAACAACTTCAATCAATTACCAATCCTAGGATCTACCCCAGCCACACGACCTTCTACACACACTTTAGATGATTTGCTAGGACAACCAACTCTAGATTTAGGCTAGGCCGATGTTTCCTTTTCTGCTGTGTGCCAAGTTTTTCGAGTTTTCATTGCATGTTATGATTGAAATTGATTGATGTGTTTGTTTACTTTCTTTACTGCACTCTGTGAATTGATGTGATGGGCGATTAGATTACCCTTAGGTTAGGAACGATCTGGATGCTCATTAAATTTTCTGCAGGTGGCCACGCTCATGTAGGGCAACAAAGGGGGCTAAATAAATCATAAATATAAATGCTACAGGTGCTTCAGCTGCTTAGCCCCCCAAATAAAAAGAGCATGGCCAAGTGTGTTTACTTTTACATGCATATATATATAACTGCTTGGGATGTATTCTAATATTTAAATGCTTAGGATAACCCTGCAGGAGAGTCTAGAATTTTTATTTTTATATTCATGTAATTTATTTGAGTATTGAGTTGTGAAAGTGACACTTTGATTTTGGGATACATAGATCCAAAGGTTGGATTCCAAAGAGGAAAGGATACCCCTTCGGGGGATAGTCCTTATCCATTTGGAACTCCAAATTTGGATCACTTCACTACTCAAAGTGGAAAGAGTAACCTCCCCCTCAAGGGAAGAGTTCTCTTTTCCATTTGGGTATCCAACCACGAAGAATCCAAGGAGCTCGAGGAGGAGGAGATCGAGGAGTTGAAGACATAGAGTATCCCGCTCAAAGTCACTTGCGTCTGTATTAGGATTAGAATCCGGGTTGTTGTCAGTGGTGCCCGGCCACTTTTAATTTATGTAAATCTTGGTTGTAATAAGCAAGACAATTTGCCTATGGACATTTACTTAATTAATTTGATTATTTAATATGTTGTGATTTAATTTGATTGCGTATAGGATTGCCTGTTTTTCCTAGTTCTTTGGCGCTTGCATGTCATTTTTGTTTTAGCCTGGAATTCGTTAGGCTCTTTAAGGACCAAAAATATTTCTATTCATAACCTATATTTAAAATTTTAAGATTTAAATAACATAGAAATTTAACGACCTAGGGAATAGCCGGAATCGTCCGGGGTCGCATGCATATTACTGCATCTTTCTCCCTCCTTGCTATAAGACACTTCCCCGCCCGTGGGTAGAGTCCAGATAATCCGACCTATGAGGATGAGGTGCTGGATCTGGGGAAGTCTAGTCTTTTCAAAAAAAATTATTTTATAAGCCTTTTTTAAAATTTCATGCATACCAGATTTGGATACTTTAACCAGCATGCATCGCATTAGAAACTTATTAAATTAAAATTTTAATTGCATTTTAGTCTAAGCATTCCACCCGACATAAGTCAAAGGGGTCAATTAGGAATCTGCTCTAGATGTCGACCCCAACTTCTTAAACCAATCTTAAATAACGTCCCTGATCAGTCTGCATCAAAAGACCGGACTCATGGTTTTGAAGCGTTTAGGTGGTTTAGCTGGCTCCCCAATCCAGGCCGGGGTAAGTCCAGATTTTGCACTGCATTAGTTAGGTTCGGACTACTGTGTTTCAGTGTCCAAATTTAGATCTAAGATCTGGGGCAGGTCTCTTTTTGAATCATAAGACCCCAACCTCCGGGAATATAATCCCAAATTTCTAATAAAATGCTCAACTCAAATTAAATATTCTTTCAATCCAAAATTTAAAGCCCAACACTTAGCTTAGATCGGGGCACTTCTGAATTGTTTCAGAATCCTAAAGTGTCCCCTACCCTTCCTCATTTGATTCCAAAATAAATGTTCAATCTTGCTCCAATCCCTTTTCAAAATCCAAATTCACCTCTTTGGCATCACTCCTAGAAATCTCTAAATAAAATTTCTGTCATTATTCTAATCGAAAGTTTTCGTAGGGGACTCCGACCTCCCACGATGTAATTAACTACGAGGGCTTGCGCTCGTAGGAGATTTAGAACCCACATCTAATTTTTCAAAACTAATTTTTAAAAAACTCGATTAGTTATCTTTGGGAAAAAATCAAATCACTAATGATCGTTATCGTTATGTTCGAACGATTATTAACAAATGATATCTTCTCCCTTCAAGGAGATATATTTTTTGTTAAAATGAATTCGAATATAAAATTAACGATCGCTCCTCTTGATTATTGTGGCTCGATATTTGACTGAACCTTATTTTGACCCTTTAGGGGCCATATGAAGTTCTCTCTTGAATTTGGCTACGATATTTAAGATAGAATTCTTAATTCTAAATCTGAACCCCATCCTGAAATTTTATTTCCACCTCCCGAGGTGGTATAATATTTTTGATGGGATGTTTGATTTTAGAATTAAATTTTAATGTTAATTCAAAAATTCCCAAAGAAGACTAAATTTTTCAAAACCCGCTTTCAAACACCAACAAACACATTTCTCTCCAAAAGCATTCATAGCCACAAGCAACTAAAAGAGCATAAAAGGGATGGTTTTGAAAATCACTAAAGAAAACACACATGAAAATACCTCTCATGCTTCCAACAAAACAATCATAACAGGATCCTACACATTTGAGGATATGAAACAATATCTTTTTATGCCAAACAATAAAACAACCAATTTAGATTAAAGCTTGAAATTTAATATTCCTATCAAGTATGCAATCACAAGAAGAAGAATTTGATGCCAACTTACTCTCCAAAATTCAAGAAATATCTCAATATAATTGTTAACATGCTTCTCACATAAAGCCCAAGCGACTAAAGAAGAATCTATATTCCAACCCAACATAAAGCGCAAATCCCATTTCAAGGAGGTAAAATTTCTCCCAGACCAAACGGTAAGCCAACAACTTGTTCGGTCTTGAAACTCAACCAAAATGTGATTATATAAAGGAAATATGACATACACTTACTCTCCAAATCTCAAGAGGTGTTTTAACCAACCATGAAGTAAATCATAGAACTCTCCAACATGAAGCAACATGAACACTTCCTTACACAATGCTAACCATAAAGCTTTCCAATCATAAGACAACTCATAAGTATTTCCAAAATAAAACAAATTATGCCATTTTTCATCCAAAAGACAGTTCATAAGGCTCTCCAACACTATTATGAGGAAGAAATTTTGATGCCATTTGTTATTCCCACACTTCAAGAAAATAATCCAACTCTTCAACACAATTGCTACCATTACTCTTGCATAAAACCCAAACAAGTGGAGAAGAGACAAGTTTAAAGAAAGCATAAAAGCATCTCAACACTTGCCAACTCTTTGTAGCTAACTATGCCTCAAACGACACAAACAACATAGCATTGAATCCACAAAATACATAGATATCTTTCAACAGATTTCTAATCTCCACCCTATATGCCTTCAAATATCTAAAGGGAGCTTGCAAATACATAAATCAAAGAACAGTTTGTACATTAGGATATCCCTTCCAACGCAATGAATTCCTATGCCTATAACAATGATTTTGCAAAGAATAACACCTTACGTTATAATGATAAAACTCACATCCAGATAGAATTAAAATGTGGAAGACCCAAATTACAACCCCAAGAGAAAGTAGAAGCAACAAAAACCCTTCAGAAGTTATCTTAAATATGTTTCAACATTATTCAACTTATCGCAAATAACCTTCAACACCTTGAAATTCATGGCAAGTCATCTCATTTTCATCAAGCTCTCTAAAAGGGCATTCCAACATATGATTCATGAGATGAAAGATCAATAAATATTCCTAATATAAACAGAAATGATCATGAACTTCTCTTTTGCTTTCACTCAATATTCACATCGAACACTATCAACATGAGAGTGGACCAACATGACTTCATTCTCTCCAACAACTCACATATCTTTAATATAATCCTCAAAAAGACCTTTATCAAGTGCACATGAAAACCCTTCCCCACCATAGAAACAGATCTCAAAGCAAGGGATCAATATCCCCATCAAAAGCAAGAAATCTGATTTCTAAAATACCAACCACTCCAAACTCATGGACCTCTTAGGGATGCAAGGATGATAAGATATAAACATGCTCTCTCAACACTCTCATTTGGTCATAGTTTATATATGCACACATCTAATAGGCGTTACAACAAACACCACATGTGCATGTCTTGATAACAAATATCAAAGCCCCTCATGGTTCTCCACCACTTACACCTAAAACACTAAATCGCATGACATACTTCAAGTATAACCTTCACATACCCATTGCTCATTTTCAAACAACAGAAATCACATCAGGGGAGATATTCATATTTCATGAGATCGTTCAACTTAAGTTCTAAAGAGAACATTTGTAAACTAGAAAATATTTACTTCAAGCAAGTGTAGGATTTTACCCATAATAGGAAGGGAGAGATATTAACCATAGATAGAAAAGAAAAAGGAATAAAAAGAATGGAGGAAATCAATGAAGAAAGGAAGGAAGAAGAAGGTGAAGTAGAAGAAGAAGAAGAAGAAGAAGAAGAAGAAAAAGATGAAGGAGGAGAAGAAGAAGAAGGAGCAGCTCACCTGCCCTAGAGAGCAAGAAGAGGCCTCGGTTGGAGCAAGGGAGGCGGACGACAACGACGATGTCATCCCAGGAGAGAGGCGTCGGGTTCGGTCTGGCGTCAGGTCCTGCATCTGGCTCGGTCCGACAGGGAGACGAAGGAGGGGAGCTGGGGTACTGCCTGGCTTGCGAACAGAGGGAGTGTCGAGAGAGAGAGAGGGACAGAGAGGAGGCGGATTCCGCATGGGTGTTCGCCTGAGCAGAGAGAAGGCGACGGAGGCTTGCATCGCCTGGCTTTCGCGAACCAGAGAGGGATCCAGAGAGGAAGGGAGTTGGCCTCTTAGCTTGCCAGCCCCTGAGAGATGGGAGAGCCTCGAGAGGGGGAGGGGCCTTCGGCCTGGATGTGTGAATGCCAGTTACTGCGCGAGAGGGAGGCCCATCTGGGCTCTTTTTGAACCGGGAGAGAGAGTCGAGAGAGCTAGGGCAAGGGGATCCATCCGCCTCTTCTCTCCGCGAGACGTGGAGAGCGGGGTCGATATATGTTGATCGAAATCGATTGAATGTAGTCGAGTCAAATTCAGTTTGATCCGAGTCAATTTGAACTTGATACAATCCGATTAATGCAAATTTAATTGAATTAAGTTCCAATTAACACTGATTCAAGTTGGATCTAACCCGTTCTGGCTCAATTGAATTAATCAAGCATGGTCGAGGGAAAATGATGACAAAAATGAGGTCAACAGCCCTTTTAAATTATAAAAATTAAAGAATTTTTATTAATTTGAAGTGGCTCTTCATCTCTTCCTCACATAATTATAAATACCCCCTTTGGGGTAGGAAAATTTGCACCTCCCACTCTCTTCTCTTCTTTTTCAAGCTGAGGCCTTCCCCTAGCTCTGTTCAGATGGGTATCCCATGTTCAGCCCTAAGGCCCCTCATTCAGTAGGAATTTCCTCCTTTTTCTCAAGCTGAGGCCTTCCCCTAGCCCTGTTCAGATGGGTATCCCCTGTTTAGCCCTAGGGCCCCTCACTGAGTAGGAGCTTTCTCCTCCTTCTTCAAGAGATCCTGTGAAGGTCCGACGTTAGTCGATAGAAGTCCGACGTCGGGAAGAAGTCCGGTACGGGTGAAAATTCTACGTTGGGTAGACCCAATGAAAGTCCGGCGACGGGTAGTAGTCCAACGACGTGTGAAAATTTGGCGTCGAGTAGAAGTCCAATGAGAGTCCGACGACGGGTAGTAGTTCGATGACTGGTAGAAATTCAACATCAGGTAGAAGCCCGACGAAAGTCTGGCGATGGGCATAAGTCTATTGACAGGTGGAAATTTGGCGTCGGGTAGAAGTCCGAAAAGAGTCCCACGACAGGTAGTAATCCAACGACGGGTAGAAATTTAACGTCGAGTAGAAGCCCGACGAAAGTCTGGCGACAGGCAAAAGTCCATCGACAGGTGAAAATTTGGCATCAAGTAGAAGTCCGATAAGAATCCCGCGACTGGCAGAAGTCCGACGAAGGGAAGGAGTTTAGTGTCGGGTAGAAGTTCGACAAAAGTCCCGTGAAGGGTAAAAGTCCAGCAACAGGAGAAAGTTCAGCTTCGAAGTCCGATGAAAGTCCCACGACGAGTAGAAGTCCAGTAACGGGAGGAAGCTCAGTGTCGGGTATAAGTTCGATGAAAGTCTTACGATGGGCAGAAGTCCAGTAATGGGAGGAAGTTCAGCGCCGGGAAGAATTCAGACGAAAGTGCCACGACAGACAGAAGTCCAACAATGGGAGGAAGCTCAGCGTCGGGTAGAAGTCCGACGAAAGTCCTGCGATGGGTAAAAGTCCAACAAAGGGTGAAAGTTTGGTGTTGGGTAGAATTCAGATGAAAGTTCCGCGACAGACAGAAGTCTAGTAATGGGAGGAAGCTCGACATCGGGTAGAAGTCTGACAAAAGTCCCATGACGAGCAGAAGTCCAGTAATAGGAGGAAGTTCAGCATCGGGTAGAATTCTGACGAAAGTCCCACGACAGGTAGAAGTCTGACGACGAGTAAAAATTCAATGTCAGGAGGAAGCTCAACGTCGGGTAGAAGTTTGACGAAAGTCCTGTGACGGGTAGAGGCCCAACAATGGGAGGAAGCTTGACATCAGGCTTCTTGATGGTATGAGCCTGGATGGAAGAGGTTGAGAGAATCCATCAAGGATGTATAACCGATCTGAGATTGTATGTCATAGCACTACTTGATGACGTTAACTTGTGTGAAGAGGTTGAGAGAATTCACCAAGGATGTAGACCTATCTGAGGTTGTGTGTCAGAGCACTACTCAATGATGTTAACCTATGTGGAAGAGGTCAAGATAATCCATCAAGGATATATGATCTATTCGAGGTTGTGTGTTAGAGCACTGCTCGATGACGTTAACATGTGTGGAAGAGGTCGAGAGAATCCACCAAGGATGTATGACCTATCCGAGGTTGAGTGTCAAAGCACTGCTCGATGACATTAACCTGTATGGAAGAGGTCGAGATCGAATCCCCCTGGGATTGATCGTCTAATGATTGAGACACAATAAAGATTATGTATTTCTCAAATCAAAGATTATGATTTGATTGACATCCTCCTAGGATGTTTGACCTATCCAAGATTGAATGTCATAGCCCTGCTCGATGACATTAACCTATATAGAAGAGGTCGGATCGAATCCTCCTGGGATTGATCATCCAGTGATTGAGAAATAATAAAGATTGTGTATTTCTCAAATCACAGATAAAGAGATTATATTCGTCGGTAGTTTTTCATTGTCATCATTTTTAATCTTATTTAAAGAAGTGGACAATATCAAAATGGAGTGCACAATGCATCACTCTATTATGTAGGATAATATAACAATTTTCTAGTACAACCTAGGGATATGTGTTACACTATGCTAAACACATAAGATATACGTATGGGGATAACACAATGTTTGACTTGGAAGGAAAAAAACTAGGGATATCAGAGCGACACCCTACTTATAAAAGAGACACAATGAAATAAGATGACTATTATTATTAACACAAATGCATACACTGTATGATTATTTGATCTCACCAACCATTTGATTATTATTCAATGGTTGTCTTTATTGTTATTGCTTTTACCCCTAGCATCATCTCGAGTAGGTGGGCTTTGGATAAATTATCGAAGATATCCTTATCAGATCAACATCTCAATCTCATCTTTGAGTTGTTTGCAAGCTTCAGTAGTATGTCCACGACTATGGAGGAAATAACAGTATTGATCTTGATTTCCTACATTCAGCTTCAAAGGATTAGACCACTTAATATTTTCTTGATCTCGGATGGCCATCAACACATTTGCCCGAGGGGCATTGAGTGGTGTATACTCCTCATCTTGTCGAAACTCACGTCGTGGTATTGGGGGTCTAGGAGAGAAGTTTTTCTTTCGTTGCGAGAATGAGTCATCCATTATAGGGGCATTTTTACGCTTTCTAGGAGTTTGCTTAAATTGCTTCCTGTGGGCATTAATAGCTTCATTCGCTGATATTTGTGCCTCCACATGATGGATTAGGTCAGCATATGAGGGAACCGTATCTCACATAAGTGCTGAGTAGAAGGGGCCAGAATGAAGCCCTCCAAGAAAAACTCCTCTAAGTAACTCAAGATCTACTCCAAAAATTTATCGAGCCTTAGTGAAAATTTATTAGAAATACTCCTTCAGTGATTCTTCTTCATTTCGGCGGATCCCAGAGAGATGAGAAGAATCTTTAGCAATTCTTTGATTGGCAATGAATTGTTCGACAAACATCTTGGCCAATCTAACGAATGTAGGAATTATTCCTATTGGAAGTGAGTAGAACCACGTTCGAGCTTGTCCATTGAGGGTGGCAGGAAAAGCTTGGCATAGGAGCGCATCTGAGGCTCGTTGTATATACATGATGGTCCTATAATGATCGATATGCTCATACGGGTTAGATGTCACGTCGTAGGTATCGATGTTCGGTAGTTTGAAACCAGCCAGAATGGGGTGTTGAAGGATGGCTTCAGCTAGGGGTGAGGACTCCTGGAAGTCCCGCTAACGAATAGATTATCTTGCACCTCCCGCGGGGAACTCTTCTTGAACCAATCTTCGTATCTCATGTCGTAGGACATTGCGAGTGAGTCCAGTAATACGTGATTCGGCTAAGTCCTGGGGGGCGTCCGGAGGAATGCAAGGTTGTTGACCTGCTCGTGAAAGATGGGTAGAGCTTGCTGTGTCAGCAAGTTCATTGTCTTGATGCGTCAGAGGATGCATCCTTGGCGGACGGAAAGGAACCTTGCCATGAAGATGTTCTGGTGGAACCTCTTTGACCCGGGGTGGATCTCGAGGGAGAAGGATCTCTTCCTGTGGAGCTAGTGCCGGTTGTCGGGTCTCTCGTAGGGGTTGAAGGATTTCATTTTGAGATTCCTCTATTCTTTGAATACAATATTCTAGGGATGGTCCTGATGTCCCTTCTCTAGCAGCATTTTGTCCCCCAAGATGAAAAGAGGTGGATATTGGGCGTCTATGATTCATAGACTCATTCCAGAATTGATGTGAATTAGAGCAGGAGGCTCCCAAGATGCGATTGCTGCGCCTGTTGGCCATTGTAGTGGTGTTTTGGGATAGTGGTATTGGCTTTCCCACAGACTGCGCCAAACTATTGTGGGCTAAAATATATACAGTGATAGAGTTAGAATTTTACATCTTAGCGTTGCACGGATATCCAACTCACACACACAGAGAACATAAGATTTTTACGTGGAAAACCCTGAAAACGGGAAAAACCACAGGGCCTAACCAAGTTTGAAAGTATTCCACTAGCACTTGAGTAGGTAACAGTGGGCTGAGTCGCCTCCAAGAGCAATCAGATTATAATTATCAACCCTAGGGTTGAATTCGGGGGTATGCGAAAGTCCGATGTCACACAGGCAGAACTTCGGGGTCACCCGGTGATCTGACAGAATTCTGGGCCATATGTGGTGGTCCGGTAAAACTACGGGCCTTATGTGGTGGTCTGGCGGAGCTCAGGGCATCAGGCGGTGGTCCGGTGGAAGTCCCGGCCTCATGTGGTGGTCTGGTGGAGCAGAGGACGTCAGGTGGCGGTCTGGCGGAGCTCAGGGCGTCAGGTGGTGGTTCGGCAGAGCTCAGGCGATGGTCGAGGAGGAGCTAGGCGGCTGGAGCTTTCTTCCTTCTTCTCTCTTGGCTTCGATCCCCTTTCAAGAGAAAATGTGGTTCTATTTATAGAATTCTTGAGTGGCATGGCTTGTAAATAAGTGGAAGATCAAGGGTAAATTGGAAGTGGTTCGTATGGACGGCCGATCTTGATTCCTGCGATCATACACCGTTCAATGGATCTTTGACTGTCTTAATGATATCAAAATTTGATGATCTAGGGCTCGTTGGATTTGTCTCGTCGAGCCGATCGATTTGACTATAAGCATGTTACAATTGGAGACTATTTGGTAACCCAAATTGTGGTTTGATCCTTCCAAAAGTGCTTTGAGTCTTTGATTTGGACTCATTTGGGCTCGGATTGGGTCGATTTTGGTGTCGTCGGGTTCGTATTTCCTAGACGCTCAGTTCCACTGTAAGTTTGTAGAAATTAGAGTTCAGATGGTCACCGAATTAATTTTTGAAGTTTCCAACTTGATTTTGCTTTGAGATTTGTGCCCGACCAAGATAATTTTTTGATGATATATATCACTCCTATTCTTTTATTTTAATTATTTGTTTATTATTAATCTTGAAATACACTTAAAATTTTGTTTGACAAGTAATTTTTATATAATTAGATTAGGTTGATTTTATTTTATTCAAATTTATGTATTTCTTTCTAGCTTTATTTAAATTTTAAAGTTGATTTGTTTCACCGTTTTAATTCCAATTCAACTATATTATTTAATTCAAGTGTGTGTATTATAATCTTGATTTAATGAAATTTGATTTGATTTATATATATGTTATAATAATAATAATAATAAAATTTAATTCTTCTAATTAGACTTTCATTGTTATTATATTTTAGTTTAATTAATTATAATTTTAAGTTTATTTATCTTTAATATTATTTTATATCAAAAATTATATTCAATTTAAATATTTTATTTAGTTATATTAGTGAGTTCATAGATATATATATATTTGTCACTTGGGAGTTGGATTTTAGAGTGTATGAATTTATAAATATTGGATTATAATTTAAATTATTAATCGAATAATCCTGACATATTTAAAGTCTCCTATATTTACAATCTATTTTGGAATGTGAATCAAGTCCAATTAATCAGAATCTAAATGCTCCTAAAGCTAACTCAAGCGCCAACATGCAAACGATGTGTTCATATTATGAATAAGAATGATGATTAAATAAAAGCAGTGGTTTCTACCATAGTTTTAAAAATCTGACCGACCGCTATGAGCCTAGCATTGCAGAGCTCAAAACACACCGTGAAGGCTCTAGTTCAAATATTTTTTGGGTTATTACAATTTATACAACAATAAATCATGAATAATCTATTTATGAAACTTGCTAGTTCATATGAGCTTGAAAAGATCTTTACAAGTGTTGACAAATAATCAATTAATTTCATAATAATTATAGGATTGGCGGTTTAAGCAGTTATTAAAAGATCTAAATTCAAATAGCACAGATTATTCCCTTAATGAGTTATCCCAAAGTAAATAATAGTTATTTGTCTCTAGGCGAGGGACACAAAACTCTATGCCTACTAAGGGCATCTCCAACTGAAAAACTCATTTTTCACTCCAAAATGCAGTAAAGCTCCAAAATGCAGTAACTTGTCTCCAACCAAACTTCATTTTTTAACATATAAAAAAAGAATATTCATAGTATATTCTTTTTCATACTTTATTTTATAGTTTTTTAATCATATATTTTTATTTATCAATTTTAAACCTATTATAATGTTAAAATATATATACTTTTTTGCTCGATAAAATAATTTGGAATATTAATATGTCCTAAATAAGAAAATATATATTTAATAAAATGAAAATTACATTATGACACATAAATATGAACGAAAAAAATGCAAGGGCAATTAAACATCAGAATTAGTATATTGATCCCATAAATGATCAATCAATGCATTTCGTAGTGCAATATGGGCTTCTTTATTCCTAATTTGTTTATGGCGAGCGATAAATTCTTGAAACTGGGTATTTTCATCCACCACCAGTTTGACCTCTAGGGGCGGCGCTTCTCTCACAACTTCAACTGGTCCAATGAGATTGCGTTTGTTGACCATGTTTTTACCCTAGACCCAAGTCTTGGATCAACCTGGTTGACCAGGTCAACCAGGGTTGACCCAATTTGACCCATCAAGCCCTAAGGAGTCTAATTTGATTTCAAGGCCAATCCAAAGGCTCCTAGGTTCAACCCCACCCCCCTTTTTGACCCAATTGACTGGGTTGACCAAGTCAACCCTTGACTTGGTCAACCCAAGTCTTAATGGGTCGGTTTGACCCTTTAAGAGTCATTTAAATCCTATTTAAGGCTCTAACTCCTTCCTAATACCCCCTGGACTCAAAGCTACGGCCCAAAGACCCTAATCACCTCCTAATCAAGCCCTAAACCTAATCCTAACCGTACATCATAGATGGAGGAGTATATATAAGGTATTTAGGGTTCTTTGGAGGGGGATCTAGTTTCTATTCTCTCCCAAAGCTCTCTAAGTCCGAGGCGGCGCTTGTGAGAGTTTCTGGAGTTCCTTCCCACCTCATCCCACCAAGATCCACCGGCTAGAGGCCGCCGGCGACGAGATCTCCGGCGAACCGAAGCTAGAAACGTTCCAAGTAATTTTTTCGTCAATCCAAAGCTTATTCGACCGTGATTTCTTCTACAATTAGGAGCGTTGATAGTCTACAAGTGCAACCAAATAAAAATCTCTCAAATCCATCCATTGGATCAAGGTATAACCCAAACCCTATGGCAAAACACTTAGGTTAATATAGCTTTCTGGAAAGTGCTTTTTAAGCCAAACCAAAGCGATTTGATCGTGTCATTTGTAAGAACGAGACGAAAATAGAGGTCTAGGGTTCGGGCTGGACTTCGCTGCAGCTGGGGGATTCCAGGGCCGTTGATTTTCAGATCAACAGTCACAAAGCTGTCGGTCCGCGGTTTGGACCGACCGTGTATCTGGATCCGTTGGTTTCGCAGTGCATCCGGCTCAATCTGAGCCGTTGATCTATACGGCGGGGGATCCAACGGCAGCGGAAAGCCGCCGTTGTTTTAAGTCGGGGCGGGTCCCGCCGCGCCAATCATTAGCAATGATTGCACGGCGGTGCAATATTATCAATGATTGGCCGTGGTTAACACGGCCAATCATAGGCCGACACGTGGCCCGCCGCTGTTTTTTTTTTATTATTATTTAAAAAAAAGATGTTTTTTAAATAAATTTTAAATATAATAAAAAATCATAAAAATCCAGAAATTAATTTTAAATTATTATTATTAATAATATTATTATTAATAGTATTATTATTTATTATTACTATTATTATTATTATTATTAATTATTATTATTATTATTGTTATTGTAGATTAATAATATTATTATTATTATTGTTATAATATATTAATAATAATATTATTTTTATAATAATAATATTATTATTATCATTATAATATACTAATAATATTATTATCATCATTATTATTATATATTAATAATGTTATTATTGTTATTATTATTATTATATTAATGTTAATGTTATAATTAATAGTAATAATATTATTTTTTTTAATAATATTATTATTATATTATTATAATGTTAATTATTATTATTATAATATTAATGTTATAATTAATAATATTATTATTATTTTTTAATAATATTATTATTATATTATTATAATATTAACTATTATTATTATTATTATTATGATAATATTAATGTTATAATTAATAATAATATTATTATTTTAATAATATTATTATTATATTATTATAATATTGATCATTATTATTGTTAGTATTATAATGATATCAATATTATAATTAATGATATTATTATTTTAATAATAATATTATACTATTATAATATTAATGTTTATTATTATTAATATTATTATAATGTTAATATTATTATTAATAATAATATTATTTCTTTTAATAATATTATTATTATGTGAATATTCATATTATTATAATATTATTTGCTATTATTAATATTATTATAATATCAATATCATCCTTAATAATATTATTATTGTTTTAATAATATTATTATTATGCTAATATTTATATTATTATAATATTAATATTTACTATTATAATTTTTTTTTTTTGGTAATATATCATTAGTAATAACATTGTTATCTTAATATTACTATTATATTATTAATATTTTAAAATTTTCTTAACTATTATCATATTATTATTAATATTTTAAATAATTTTTTATTATTATTTATATTTATCTTGAAAATCCAGAGGTATTAATATTTGATTTATTTTAAATTTATTAATTATTTTCAAATATTGATTATTTTAAATTATTTAAAAATTATTTTTTTAAGCCTATTTAAACTTAGAAAATTCATAACTAATTCATTTTAAATCGGATTTTAACATATAATACCTTGAAATTTTTAGAAAAATATGAATTTTAATTTAAAAAATATTTGTTGTATGTGATTCTATCCTTTCTGGATGTTCTCTGTATTACTTGATTATTTAATTATTTAGATATTATTTAATTAATATAATCAATTATTTTGAAATAAAATAAAAATTATTTTAAAACTCTCCCTTGATGGCCAGTAAATCTCCCATGAATATAACATGAACTTACTTTCAATTAATTTATTTTCAAAACTATGTATTTATCTAGTTAATATATATATGTATTTTAAGGTATTTTAAAATTACATATATGGTTAAATCATTTAATAATTGGGAGATTCACTCTTGGAATTGTAAACCTAGGTCTATATGAAGAGCAATTCATGTGGGAGGGGGATTAGTGAATGATTGTGTCCCAATCATTCACTAATCACCTCATTAGGTTTCTTTGTTTAGTGTTTTCGTAGTCCTTGCATGTGTAGGTTGCACAAGTACATAGCCTAGGCTCTCCTAGATCTAAGGACTTGATTGGTATATCTATATTTGCTGCATTTACCCCCTATGTCGTGCCTAAGGGTTAGTTACTTTATTTTATTCCTATATAACGTAGTGACACCTTAAGGACAACAATTAAGGACCGTCTAGCGAACTTAGAATATTTATAGGGACTAGGATAGATCCCGGATTGCTGTGAAACTTTAGACATTAACATTTAGTGACATCTAGAACCCCCTGGAATTTTCTAGGAATTTTCTGGACTCCTTAAAACACTTAATTAGCAAACCCTAATTTACCCGTTAATTAAGCCTTAGAAACTTCAGAAAAATCTAATAAATCTATTTTAAATCAGAAAAATGCCTATAATACCTCAAACTCTCTAGAACTCAGTCCCCAACCTTAGATAATTAGGTCCCCTTAATTGGACCTTAATCTGTACTTTAATTCAACCTTAATCAAAAATCACCTTTTTACCTTAATTAAATCATTAAAAAAAATTATTAAAAATCCCAAATTTTCCCCAAACACTTAGGAACACCTTCTTAGGTCATTTCTGACCTTTGGGGGTGATTCCAATCAGTTTGGAACTGATTTGGGCCAAAACCCCCAAAGTACCCCTAATTAGACAATTTGGTAATTCATTTAATTGCCCCAACTTCTAAAAATCATAACTAATTACAGAAAACTTCAAAATAGGCAAACTAAAAGGCATTCAGCTCTAATTAAAGTCTAATATTTATTAAAAATATTAGGTGCCCATAAATTAGCTTAAACTGAAAAGTCAACTCTTCGGTCAACCGTAGCCTACAATTCAGGGCCCGAAACTTCTAAAATCCATAACTTTGCGTAGGAAACTCCAAATCTAGCAAACTCAGAGGCATTAAACTCACATTAGGGTCTAGTATTTATAAAAAATGTTGAAATTTTAGAAATTAACTAAAATCAAAAAGTCAACAATTCGGTCAAACTTAGTTCAAAACAAGACGAAAATTTCAGAAATTCATAACTTTGTATAGAAGAGTCCAAATTGGGCATGCTAACTGTCTAATTGATCGGTTTAAGGTCTAGTATTTTATAAAAAAATTAGCTATTCACAAATCCCCTTTAATCAAAAATTCAATTTTGAACCCCCATTTGCCTAGTGTATAGGTGGACCCCGAACCTCCTAAAACTCACTAATATAATTTAAACTTTAAACATCATTACCCTAAATAATAAAACTGATTCACATATTAAATTAATTAGAAATGGATTTTAATTCACTAACATTCGGACTTTAAATAAAACTCCCTTTTCAGACCTACAACAAACCTCGACAATAGGCAATTGTAACCAACTACCCAGCTCAGGATCCATCCCAGCCACACAGACCTCTACACACACTGTAGAATTGTTTGCTATGGCACCACTTCTAGACTTAGGCTAGCCCGGTGTTTACTTTTCTGCTGTGTGCCAAGCTTTTTCGGATTTCACTGCATGTTGTGATTGAATTATTGGTGTGTTTGCTTACTTTTACTACACTCTGGGATTTAATGTGATTGCACGATAGACTACCCATAGGTTAGGATCGATGTTGATACTAACGATATTTTATGTAGGTGGCCATGCTCATGCAACGCTAATAAAAGGGGGGCAATAATTATCATTTAAATGCTAATGATATTTTATGCAGGCGCTTCAAAAATTGCTCAGCCCCCCTAAATAAATGAGGGCTAATTAAAAATCATTATAAATTACTACAAGTGCTCCAGAGCTTGCTTAGCCCTCAAAATGATTAAGAGTGTTGACCTCGATTTTCGCTCGAATACCCTCGGGGGCCTTTGATTAATTTGATCAGGCCTCGTCGAGTTCGATTCGAGCTCGCATCAGCTCGAATCGAGTCTAATTAGACTCGGCAAAGTTTAATTAGCCCTGATCGGTGTACTTTGGCCACGTCAAGATTAATTTGATTCGACCCATCATTCTATTTAAATTTTAATTATGTTAATTTGACCAAATCAAATTAAACCTAAATTGAACCAAAATTGACCCAAATTAGATCCAATTTTGAACTGGATTTAATTTAATGCGTTTGAATTTGTTCCTAGATCGAGAAATTTACATTTATGGCCTTTGATCGAGCGAGATCCACGACCCAGCCGAAATTGTACCGTTAGTTGCAAGCCAGTATGGAAGAATTTCAATTTTCGCGAGATTTGATTTCCTTAATTTCGGCATTGGGCATTAACGAGGGGGATTCTTTTTTTTTCCTGCTCTGGTTCTCGGATTGGAGGGCCCGAGACAGAATAGATGAGAGCTCTCTCTCGTTCAAAGGGAATCCCAGGCGGATCTACCTGTTCGAAAAGGGGAACCTCCTCCCTCCCTCTCTCTGGTTTTCCTCTCTTGCTTGTGGGAAACCCAGCCAAGCCCAGACGGAATAGGGCCGGCGACCTCCAACTCCCGTTCGCGAGTCCCAGGTACCCGAACTGCTTCGTCGATCTGCTCTCACCGACCAACCTCCTTTATAACAGTAGGTATATGCTTTCCCCCTATTCCTCATGCTCTTTCTCCACCTCACTTCTTCTCTTTCTCCTTGTTTTAGTGGATGAAATTATTGAGTAGTTGGCCTATTAAGTGAGATCATCCATCAAGTCCTTAAGCTATTGAATTTCTATACTTGATTGGATTAAATATACTCTTATTCTTCATCTTTCCCTACTAGTTATTCTTCCCTATAGAAATCTGAGAATGAAGCTTATTCTTGATTCATGTTATATAGATTAAAGCTTTAGGTGTAAACTTTGGAGGACTATAAGAAACCAATGTCATTCTTCATAAAAATATGCACATGAGATGTTTGTTGAAATGCCTTAATAAGGTTTTACTTGGAATGAGAGAGTTTGGCTTGCAAGTTCCTGCATTTGCACTATGTGTGTTGATTGTTCATCATGGAGAAGTGATGGTATAGCTTGTGAGTGGCATCTAGCAAAGCGTTCACATACCTTTATGCTTCGTAGCTAGTTGGAGGCTTGTTTGATAAAGAAAGGAATGTGTTATGGTGATGGCATAACGATTTGAAGATAACTTCGAATCTCTAAACGACTACAGTTGCTAATTCATTGAATATTTAGACATGATGTCATGTAGGACCAAAATTTATTCTTCTCATTCTTTGTACTCAAACTTTCAACTCCCTTTTGTTTATTATAATGTTGCATTATTATACATAGAGGTCTCCCATCTCAAGTTTGATTGGTACCAAATGTATAAATGTGAACCTATTTGGGCGAACCTGAGGTTTCTATTACAAGGAAGAGGGTTATTTCCTTGAGCTTATTCACTTGAGTTTTAAGGAATATCCTTATGTATTGAGATTTTCCAATTTAGCGAGGCTTTCTCGCCGTCTTCTCTGTTTTTATTCTCTTCATGAAGACTTGAGAAATGAAGGTTCTTTTCCTTAGAAAATGTAGGCAATGGTTATATGTGTTGAGAGAAATTTTGGGTATTCGGTGAAGTTCAGTATGCTTACTTCCTTTTTATTGTATGAGATTACTTGGTTGCTTGTTATATTCCAATGTGATTAGAAGGATTATATGTGTTTTATGATTCGTTTGTAAACTTAATTTGATTCAATACAAGACCATTCATCTTCATGATTGAAGTAATCCTCTTTGAACTTTGAAAGGGGTTATGAGTTTCATATTGTAAAGTCTTATGATTCACCCTTTATTGAGAAATTCGATGACTTGCTTTATGCTTAAAAGATTTATGATTTGTTTTATGTTGAAAAGAGCTATGGTTTACTTCGTGCCGAAGGAAGCTTTGGTTTGTTTTAAGTCAAAAAAGGTATGATTGCCTTTATGATCGGAAAGATCTACGAGTTATCTTATGAGTTACTTGAAGGTTTTATGAGTGCCTTTGTGTTGGAAAACTTCATGAATTGTCTTTGAGATGAAAAATGCTATGATTTGTTTTATATTGGAAATACTTAGGAGTTGTCTTGTGATCCGAAAGCTTCACGACAAGCATTGTGTGGGTAGGCACTCATGCCACTTTGTGTTGGAGAGTTTCAGGGGCTGCGAATGGGGTGAAAAGTTCCACAAGTGGCTTTATGTTTCTTCTTATGTTGGGAAGTTTTATGCTTTGTATCATGTTTGAAAATTTCATAAGTTGCCTTATGGTTGGAAGGTTTTATTGTGAGCTGTTTGATGGCGAGAAGTTTCACAAGTGATTTTATGTTAGAAAGGCATTCACTTGGTTTGTGTTGGAAAAGCTTGGTGAGTTGCTTTATGTTCAAGGGATCCATGTCTTGTCTCATGTTCAAAAAAAAAAAAAAAAGAAGAAAATTGTGGGTCATTTTGCGTTTGAGGGAATTATGTCTTCTTTTATGTTTAATGAAGTTTTGGTGTATTTTAAGTCGGGAAAATGTGTGGTTTGCTCTATGGTTGGAAAGATTTATAAGTTGTTTTATGTTGAAAGCTTTCATGAATGGTTTTGTTGGAGAGATTCCAATGCCACTTGATACGCCTTTTATATACTTGCTTCCTTCTGCCCTTGCTTTCACCTTATTAAGGATGCCTTACTTGTGGTGTTGTTTGGGAAGATCACATATTTTGAATATCAAATGTTTGCGTCGAGATTGATTCTTTATGTGATATGCAAGGTTTGTGAAATAATTATATCAAATCCCTACATTAAGAATTTTATTTCTTTCATTTTGCATTTAACATAAAGGATGAAGTGAGATGGCTGTTTTGGTATTGGAAGGCTTTGCTATAAGAGTGCTTATGTTGGAAGGTTGTATTAGTGGAATTGTTACAGGTTTGCAAGTTTGGGGAGACTTTCTTCATAATTGGATAAATGTTTGTTCTCAGATTTATTCTATTATTGTTGCTGACGCCATTTTGAAATAAAATTCTTCAATCTCAAGTCAAATAAGGGTGGGCATGGTGTTAGACTTGTATGAAGTATATATATATATATTGGAAAGCAAGTGTATATGAGCATTTGATGGAGCATGATAGATAAGGATTTATATACATACAAATGGTGCCTTTCTTTATTCCATATGTATTTTCTTCTTATGACACAGAAAGGTGAAAGGTGTATGTTTTGAAGGGTGATTTGTGGTTGTGAGTGTTAAGGGCAAAAATGTGGGGTCTTTGAGTGGTGTTGGAAAACATTCTCGGTGCTTTATGTTTTATAGAGTCTTCTTTCTTAAGGTGATTTGAGAGCTTTTTGTAGAATTTTGTCATGAACACATGTAACCCTTTATGGAGAAGATCTATCGTTTATTTTATATTGAGAAAGTCAGTGTCTTATTTTGTGTTGAGAAATTCTATAACATATTTTGTGAATGTTTTATAATGGAAAGCTTTATGAAACCTTCTTGTTAGAAGATTTTCATAGAGTTTACCCCACGTTAAAGAAATATACTATTTGTTTTGCATCGATAGAAGTTATCGTGGATTTTGTATTGGGGAAGTTTTATGTTTTGTTTTGTTTGAGAGATTTTATGAGTTGTTTTGGATTCTTGAGACATCATGAATTGTTTTATATTTGAGGGGCTCGATACTAAGAGGCTCTCTTAGTTCTCTTTTTCATGGATGGTTTTCTTCTTCTTACTTGCATTTTCTTCTAAAGATGAGCTTACGCATGTAGGTTGAAAGCATGTTTAAAGTCGAAAATTTTATTTGGATTTTGGTTTTAAGATTGGGTTTTCTTCTTTTCTAATTTGAGTCTTATATGGGTTTGATTTGGGTGATCGTGTCAAGTATTTCAAATGCTATTCTAAAACGTGGGAACATCAAATAGCATCAAAATCCCCCTCTTGTTTGCATTTGGCTCAGATGCTGAATTGGAACCAAGGGCGGGTTAAAGACATGTTTGGACCTTGACAAAACATGCCTATCAATGAGATGCTAACATTCCATAAAAATAATAAATAAAGACCATTTTTGGAGCAGTATAGGAGAATTCCTACAAACTCAGGCAGTCTCGGAGAGCAAACAACCAAGTTAACATCCAGACAAAAGAAAAGGTATGTTTTCATTTAATAGCATTTTATTTTGATTATTTGCATATTGAACATGATTCTGCTCTCATCCAATACTTGTTCTTTTTTTTGTTCTTTTCGAGGTACTCTTGGGAAGGCAAAAGCAAGGAGCAACTGGAGCACTAGACGAAGGAGCTTGGACAATCGGATTCGAGCATCAGTCGCCCCCATTCATTCTGGTGGGGGTGCTACGGGCGATACCACCGGGTCATAGCCCCCGGTGTAGTGAGTTTTTCTTAAGACTCAGACAGCCTTTAGAGAGCCTTATTGTGTGTACGTTCCCCTACCCTTTAGGACCTTATAGAAACTTCAATTATTAGATTATCTTCATGCCTCATTTTATTATAGATCCTTGAACCCAGTTACACATACGCGAATGTCTAAGGGGTCAGGAATAAAACATCTATTCATTCCCTATAACACTAGTAACACATAAGGACAAAAATTAAGGACTGAGTCTTAGAGAACTTAGACTTAGGATGCATGCTCCTTTAGGATAGAGACATAAAACATAGAGAACTTAGTGACACTTCATTTTAAGATTAATTTGCTTTAATTCATTAATAATTAATCAATAAAATGAGTAATAATCTAAATTAAATGACCTAAAACTCTTAACTCATAATCAAACCATAACCAACGTACGAAATCACTAGGAGATAAAATTTAAACATAAACACAAATCAAATTTAACTAATTTATTTATCAACCTTTAATTAAATATTAACTAAATAAAATTCATCAAAATAAACTCAAATTCAAAAGAGTTATAAAATCGGAAAGCAAACCTAACTCAAACCTAAAAGACTCATAATACCCAAACTTTGAAAATTCATAACTAATTACAGAAAAAAATCCAAATTAAGTAAATTAAAAAGCACTCCACTCTAATCAAAGTCTACTATTCAATAAAAATATTAACTTTCTAAAAATCAACCTAATTTAAAAAGTCAACTCTCTGGTCAACTGTAGTTCAATAACTAGGGCCCGAAACTCCTAAAATCATAATTTTACCTAGAAAACTTCAAATCTAACAAACTAACAGTCTAATTACTCATAGTAAGGCCTAATATTTAATAAAAATACTAACTCCCTTAGACCCAACCTGTTTCTAATAATGACCTTTTTGGACCCCCTTAATCTAACTGATAGGTGGACCCCGGACCTTCTAAAACTCGTTAATATAACTTAAACTTTAAAGATCACTACCATAACTATTAAAATAGATCCACAAACTAAACTAACTAAAAATGGACCCTAATTTACCAATATTTGAACTTTAACCAAATCCTCCTTTTCAAACCTTCAACAAATATTAACACAAAACAACTCAAACCATCTATCCAATATATGATCTATCCAATGCCACACAAACTTTCTACACACACATAGAATTGATTGTTAGGGCACCACTTCTAGATCTAGGTTAGGCCGGTGTTCTCTTCCTCAGTTGTTTTCTGTGTTGTGATCGCTCTTGCATGTGGCACGTGTGCTGTTTGTGTTGATTCGATGTGAGTGTTTATTTTATTACTGCACTGTATTTTGTTTGTGATATTAATTGTTTGTGCGTTAGATCTACCCCTAGGCTAGGGATGTTTTATACTGACTCAATCTTATGCAGGTGGCCATGCTCACGCAGCACTAAAATAAACGGGGGCTAATATGATAAATCATAAATCATAAATGCTTGCTACAGGTGCTCCAAAATGCTTAGCCCCCAAATGAATAAGAGTGTGGCCAAGTGTGTTTACTTTTCTGCACTGATATAACTGCTTGTGATGTGATATATTAAACTGCTTGAGATTTTCATTAGGATAATCTTGCAGGTTCAGTTTGAGTCTAGATTTTATTTTTCATAATGTGATTTGTAATTCATATTGAGTTGTGAAAGTCTTCAAAAGTCTGGCATTTCAAGTACTATGTACCCAAAGAGAAAAAGAAAGACCCTTCACAGGAAATTTCTTATTCATTTGGGTATCATTTCGGAGGACGGTCCATAGAAGAACCAGGAGACGACCCACGTGGAGGCTTGAAGACAAAGACTTGAAGATGAAATTCCTGGCTTTCAAGACTTGCGTCGTCTAGTAGGATTAGAATCCAGGTTGTTGTCGGTGGGGCCTGGCCACCATTACTTTTCTGCAGACCCTGGGTTGAACTTATACGGCACTTGCCGTGGACTTTGGACTCTTTTGTGCTTATGGGTTTATATTGATGTGTTTACATTGCTTGTGCAGTAGAAATTGCATGCTTTTCTAGGTTTCTTTCTTGCATGTGATTGGCCTGATTTCGCTAGGCTCTTTAGGAACAAATCTTTTCTACTCGTAATAAAATTCTAAAATTTTAAGAATTAAATAACATAGAAATCTAACGACCTAGGGAATAGCCGGAATCGTCCGGGGTCGCATGCATATCAATGCATTCTCTCCCTCCTTGCTATAAAACACTTCCCCGCCTGCGGGTAGAGTCCGGATAATCTGACCTATGAGGATGAGGTGCCGGATCTGGGGAAGTCTAGTCTTTTCTAAAAACTATTTTATAAGCTTTTTTTTTAAATTCTATGCATACTTGATTTGGATATTTTTACCAGCAAGCAGTGCATTAGAAACTAATTAAATTAAATTTTAATTGCATTAGCTCTAGGAGCATTCACCCTACATAAGTCTAGGGCCAATTAGGAAACTCTCTAGACGTCGGCCCTACTTCCGATAACCAAACTACCTACCCATCTTTCATAAAGACTTGGACAGCATGGATTTTATACGATTAGGTGGTTAGCTAGCTTTCCTTTTCAGGCAGGATATAAGCCCAGAATGCATTAGTTAGGACACGGGTGTTAGTGTTGCGTAGAATACTAAACCCATTAGATTTAGGATTCAAGGCTACTATTGTTTTGTAGTACACCTCATCAGTGGGTAGGTCTTCTGTCTTTCAGAGACCATAAACCCTACATATCCGCGTCACACGGATGACGCCACCTCCATCCTTCTCTCCTGCATGCTTCGAGTGCATGATTTACTTATTTTCTTCAGTTTCTTCTCACTACCTTAGTCCCTCCGGATGCTGATCTGAGCCGTGCATGTTGACTAAGCCTAGTTGAACCTCTCTTTTCTCTTTGAGTAGGATTTCCTAGTCTTCGCCCTATGTGCCAATCCCAATTTAGAAAGTATAATATAGAAGCCTTAATCAAGAGTATTCTCAGGCTCCGACTTGAGATATAATTAACCACGGGGGCTTGCGCCCGTGGGAAACCGAATCTCACTCTCAAATAAACCTCACTCGAGCTAATATATCGGGTGGGGGAAACCCGTTGTGATGATAATGTCACATATATTATTACCCATCGAGGTGTGCTGGTGAGAGCCACTATCCTCAATGGTTAATTATATGTGTGATCGAATCTGCCCTCCCATTGTCCCACCAGATATTGTCTCCCCTCGCGGGGCGATGGTTTCTGTTGTCCTTTCGGAGGTCCACAGGTTTCTGGCGACCACGGTGGGACAGGTTTCTCTCTCCATCTTTGGATTCTATAATATTCTTTCTTGTGTGTACTCCAAGATTGGTACTCCGTAGATTAGGTTCGTCCTACTCTTAGTTAGGGTCCTTCCTTAGTTAGGATCGTTTCTCCTTCTTGGTTAGGGTTTCCCCCTAGCTAAGTTCCTTTCCTTTTGACCTTCTAGGTCATTCCGTCCCCTATCTATCATTCCTCTTCTTTATTTCTTACTAATCATTTCAAATCTCTTTTCTTCTTCTTGGCAGACAGTGCTATGGCTTCCTTCGTGCCTTCTGTTATCTTCCGTTTTGGTACTAACGCCCATGTGACACTTCCTGAGTCCCTGCTGGCCAGTCCTCTTGCTGGAGGAATCACTTTTAGTTCCTTCACCGACTCGGCCTTCGCCACTCTTGGCGGGCCGACCCCTACTGAGGCTACTGCCTACTCTCCTCCCCAGAGGAGAGCTCGCGCAGCCATGCGATCTTTTGGACGTCCAGTTGCTCGGAGGACAGCCCAGGCACATGCTCGTCCTACTCATGTTCTACCTATTATTCAGACTGACCCGACCCCTCAGCGCCGGCAGGTAGTAATTACCCCTGTTGTTGTTCCGGCAGAGGCAGCTCGTGTTCGGGTTCCCCCTCCTTCTTCCTCCAGGAAGAGGGGTGCCAAGACCGAGGCCCCTTCACCTTCCTCTCGTCGGGTTTCTGTTTTTGCTCGTTTGTCTCACCCAGAGACCGTCGAGCAGACACCGACGCTTCTTGTAGCTCATGCTCCCCCTATCGCTCAGGCAGTGGGTTCAGATGTTGCTTCGTCTTTTACCTCTGGCCTTGGGAGAAGGGCCCGGAGAAATAGAAACCGTAGACTCCGGTTAGCTGCATCTGAGGTAGATAGACAACGGATGGCAAATTCATTGGCTCGCCAGGAGCCGATTTAGATGAGAGTGGTCCCCGAGCAGCAGGCCCCACGACCAGTTGCAGTTTCCCCTACCCCAGAGGTTGTAGTCGCTCCTGAGATAGCAACTATTCAGGGAGGACGCTTCTCTCCACTGACACATAGTGGTGAGAGGAGGACGTCTCTGGCATTACGTCAGCCCCTCCTATTACCACTACTTTACCACGTGCTAGGGTCCCTAGGGATGATACTGCTCGAACCCTCTCTCAGAGGATTCGAAACATCATCCGCTTAGCGCGGGGTCAAGGCCCTTTCAGTCGGGAGAAGTTACTCTGCCAAATTTCTCAGGCGTCTGTTCACTTGCAGAGGCAGAGGTACCAGTGGCGGAGAGGACAGCCGCCACGGCAGCCAGTTAGTTCAGTTCCTTCAGTTAGACCGCAGACAGTTGCTCCCACTGTAGGACGACCCCCACATCGTCATGGACGAAGACAGCAGCTAGAACATACTAGACCTCAGTTTAGTTCAGTTATGGTAGCCACTCAGCAGTCAGTTGTTTCCACTGGGTCCCGTTGTAGCGGACGGGTATGGAGACGACGACAGACAGACTCTCCTGTCGAGGCAGTGCAGCCAGTTCAGATAGTTGGGCAATTAGAGACAATTATTTTTTCCGGATCAGAGGCAGTTCCGATGGTCTGTGATGCAATGACAGATGTTGATGTTATAGTCCCTCCCGATGGTTTACCAACCCGGGGAGAGGTAGTTTCAGCTCCTAGCCCCTGTAGGATTTCTTCCCCTATGGGTCCATATATAGAAGCGCTTTGTCAGACCTTCTCCGATGAGGACATACTCGAAGAGTCAAATAAAGATATACCAGTGCACCGAGTGTGTGTGATTACTAGACAAGGTCTCTCGGATGAGCAGAGAGAGGCAGATGATGATGATGATGAGCAGGGAGAGCCCGAGGTAGGTGGATCTCCCAGGTCAGTTGATACAGAAGCTATAGTTTTAAACCTTCAAACTCAGATGGCAGAGATGGCTAGAACAATGGCAGTGATGACCGCTCAGTTGACAGCCTTGGGAATCATGCCCCAAGTTACGGGCGTAGGCACTCCTACTATGTCTAGGGATGAACCAGAAGTACCACCTGTAGTAGCACCAGACCCCATGGGAGTGGTCAGGGTCCAAAGAGCAATTCCAGTGGTACCTACGGTAGTTACTTTCACTACCCCAGTTCAGAATCAGTCAGCTCAGTTGTCAGCAGGACAGATTCAGGATTTGATTGCCCAGAAGGTCGAGCAGGCCATTTCCTCCAAGAAGTCTGGAGGGGTAGTTAGCAGGGGGAGACCTTACCCAGTTGAGTACGAGCAGGAGCCTTACCCCCATGGTTTTGTCCCTCCTAGGTTTAGAGTTTTTAATGGATTTGGAAACCCAAGGCATCATGTGGCTCAGTATCGGGCCATATGTTGCAACATAGGAGGGAATGATGCTTTGATGTTGAGATTATTTGTCAGCAGTTTAGTTGGGGTGGCGTTTTCCTGGTACGCCGACCTCCCCAATAACTCAGTTCGCACATTTGTAGAGTTAGAGAAGCTTTTTGTTCAAAGATTTATCAGTGCAGAGCACCGGGTTACAGTTGGAGAGTTAGTTGTGGCCAGACAGCGGCCCCGTGAGACTCTACCGGATTATATAGTCAGATGGAGGAACTTTAGTTTGCAGTGTGAGCCCCAGTTATAGGAGCAGCATGCAGTAGAAATCTTGTTGAAGAATATAGATGGTCCTATAGCACCTTATTTGAAGGTTTTTAACATTAGAACCTTTCAAAAGTTGTTAACAAAGGTGGTCAGTTTGCAGGACAGCATACCCGATGCAGTCCCTCCTAAGGTTAAGAGTCAACCCTCGCGTAGACCTCAACGACAGGAGTCTTCAGGGGCACCTCCGCCTAGGAGAGGGGAGGTACACAATACCTATAGACCATCAGATAAGGGCAAGAAGCCTTTAGCCAGCTCAGTACCACAGCAGTCGTCGCACACACCTGGGCAGTCAGTAGTACAGGCTAGATCCTCCCATAGGACTTCAGAGGGTCAGTTGTCCTTATAGGAGAGGCTCGACAAGGAATATCCCTTTAAGAGGAAAAGTGTGCAGAAGATATTTAAATTCCTTGTTAAAAATAATATCATAATATTTCTATTTAATAAGAAGAAAAATGAAGAAGGACTGATAGAACACCCGTTATATTGCCCCTTTCACCGGCATACTGGGCATGTCCTTGAAGATTATTTTGTATTCAAGGATAGGGTGGAGAGCCTTATGGCTAGTGGAAAGATTCACTTACAAGATAGTGATTTAGTGCAGCCTCAAGGCAAAGTGGCTCAGGATGTGCAAATGAATGCAAGCCCGAGTCAGTGTGATGATTGATAGCAGTTAGCAGAACACCCCCTTAGTTCTGGGGAGAGTGGCAGTTCACACTCTCTCGTAAGACAAGGGATATGACCATACATGCAGTTCAGAGTTCCAAGACAGTTGAGAGGAGGTCTTGATAGGCCAAGTTGACAGTTGTCAGTTCGGCTCTTTTACCTTTTTTTTTTCCTTTATTCACAGTAGTGCATATTGAGCACACTTCCTTTCTTTCATGTACTAAAAAAAAAGAAAAAAAAAACAACAAAAAATATATGATGATAAAAAGAGAGAAGCTCTCAATTGAGTAAAACCGGTTGCCCTTGTCACAGATGGAACCCGGCAATACTCTCTGAGAGCTCAAATTTCCCAAGCTTTTCTTTTCCCCACCTTCGAAGCGTCTCAATGGTAGCTTCAAAGATGACCCTACGCTTGCATTGTTATGATTCTTTATGATTACAGTAATCTTCATTAGTGATGTGATACATCTTGTTCTGGATGTTAACATCACTTCTTCGTAGGCTTAGATTTTTATAAAGAAAGATCAGCCTCCTCTTCTACTCTCAATCAATAACTCACTTTTCCATTCATATCTTGCTCTCAGCTGCTAGAGCGGTCTTATGGATGTAGCGATGTTGCTTTCAGGGTCCCACCAGTCAGTGTGGGTGTTACGCTGTGAACTGTTGATGATTATTATTCTTATCCATAGTTGTTATCCTCGGTGGCGAGTGTGTCCCCTCGCTACCTTGAGTTGTTTCCCTTGTTGTGATGTAGTACATCTTGTCGTAGATGTTAGCATCACTTTCTCAGGAGCTTTGATTTTTCTAGCAGAAGATCAGCTCTTTAGCTTCTTTACCGACATAATTCCTCATTTATGCCCTACTCTTAAATAACAGAGTAGTTCTATGGATGAGTTGAGGTCACTCTAACTTTCTACAGGGTCCCACTAGTTTGTGTGGGTGCTACCACTGTGATCGTCTGATGATTATTAATCATACTCTTAGTTGTTATCCTGCGTGGCAAGTGTGTTTCCCTGCCACCTCAGTTCTTCTCCCCATTTGTGATATAGTACATCGTGCCTCAAATGTTATTGTTACCTCTTTTCGAGCTTTGATTTTCTAGCAGAAGATCAGCTCTCCGGTCTCCTGCGCTATATGCTTCCCTATCAGGACCTGACTCTTGGCTGCCAGAGAGGTCCCATGGAGCAGTTAATGTTGTTTTCACTTCTTACAGGGTCCCCATCAGCTGGTATGGGTCCACCACTGTAGTTCCTTGATGATTACTTCTTCTTGATATCATTTTATGTTTTGTAGCGGGTGTCCCCCCCGTTGCTCTAATTGTTGCCCACCTGGGATGGGATATCCCCTCTTGCACTCTGCTGAGGGTGTACCTCTTCCTGTTATTCTATGAGGTATTATTCTAATGTTTTCCTCCTTTTCATGTGATATTAGTGTTGCCTAAGAAACTTCACCGGCATTCGGATACTCGTGGCCACGACGATTTGTCCTCTACCACGTGGTAACCAAAGCGCTAGCTCGGGGTTCCTTAGACAACTTCTCTCTTGGAGTTCTTCTACTTACCTTTCCTTTCTCCCTCACATCCCTACACAGATCTGTGTTAGGTTGGTGTTGAGGTGACTCTTTTCTCTCCACATCATTGCAGGTATATGCGCCGGGTGATTGTGTTGAGTGTTCTTTCTTTATCCTACTGCAGGTATATGCACCGGGTAGGGACTCTGCTACAAGCACATACACCGGGCAGAGGTGACTTTCTCTCTTCTTATCACTGCAGGCATATGCGCCGGGTGATTGTTGAGCTCTCCTTTATCCTATTGCAGACATATGCGTCGGGTAGGAACCCCGTTGCAGGCACATACACCGAGCGAGGGTGAACTTTTCACTGATTTTCTTACTGCAGGCATATGCGCCGAGTAGACATCAGACTTTACTTGGTCGAGAGAGCCCCGACAGAGTCCCTGGGAGGGCATTCCTCACCACTCTTTTTTCCTGATTGTCTTACTGCAGGCACATGCGCCGGGTAGACATCAGTATTTACTTGGTTGAGAGAGCCCGACAGAGTCCCTGAGAGGCATTCCTCACCACTTCTTTTTCCCTGATTGTCTTACTGCAGGCATATGCGCCGGGTAGACATCAGTCTTTACTCTCTACTTGGTTGAGAGAGCCCCGACAGAGTCCCTGGGAGGGCATTCCTCACCACTTTTTTTTCCTTGATTGTCTTACTGCAGGCATATGCGCCGGGTAGAGATCAGTCTTTACTCTTTACTTGGTTGAGAGAGCCCCGACAGAGTCCATGGGAGGGCATTCCTCACCACTTTTTTTCCCTGATTGTCTTACTGCAGGCATATGCGCCGGGTAGACATCAGTCTTTACTCTTTACTTGGTTGAGAGAGCCCCGACAGAGTCCCTGGGAGGGCATTCCTCACCACTCTTTTTCCCTGATCGTCTTACTACAGGCATATGTGCCGGGTAGATATCAGTCTTTACTCTTTACTTGGTTGAGAGAGCCCGACAGAGTCCCTGGGAGGCATTCCTCACCACTCTTTTTTTTCCTGATTGTCTTACTGCAGGCATATGTGCCGGGTAGATATCAGTCTTTACTCTTTACTTGGTTGAGAGAGCCCCGACAGAGTCCCTGGGAGGGCATTCCTCACCACTTTTTTTTCCCTGATTGTCTTACTACAGGCATATGCGCCGGGTAGACATCAGTCTTTACTCTTTACTTGGTTGAGAGAGCCCCGACAGAGTCCCTGGGAGGGAATTCCTCACCACTCTTTTTCCCTGATCGTCTTACTGCAGGCATATGTGCCGGGTAGATATCAGTCTTTACTCTTTACTTGGTTGAGAGAGCCCGACAGAGTCCCTGTGAGGCATTCCTCACCACTCTTTTTTTCCCTGATTGTCTTACTGCAGGCATATGTGCCGGGTAGATATCAGTCTTTACTCTTTACTTGGTTGAGAGAGCCCGACAAAGTCCCTGGGAGGCATTCCTCACCACTCTTTTTTTCCTGATTGTCTTACTGCAAGCACATGCGCCGGGTAGACATCAGTCTTTACTTGGTTGAGTGAGCCCGACAGAGTCCCTGGGAGGCATATCTCACCACCCCTTTGTACCTTCTGTTCTGCTGTTTCGATATGGTCAGGCGGATAGTTGGTCTACTTTACCTTTCACTCTTTGTTTCACCGTTTCGATATGATCATGTGAACATCGAGTTGTCCACATTCACCATTTTGATGTGATCAAGTGGATGTGAGACTCCTTTACCTTTATTTTCTTCTCGATTCTTCCCTTACTATAGGGTAAGGCATATAGATGATCTATCCCCTTTCTCTGGTCGTACTCTTTGCTTTACTTTGATTGTTATCTGTTACTATTTCGATTTGATCGAGTGATTATTGGATCTCTTTTCTCCTCACATCATTTTAGATATGTTCTAGATGATCACTGAATTTTCTTCGGTTCCTGATATTTTTGTTTTGATTCTGCTCATGTGAGCATGAAATCCCTTTCTCTTTCTTCCACTCTGCTGCTTACATGTGATCGAGTAGATAGTTGATTTTCTTTCCTTGGCTCTCCCTCACTATTCCGAGCTCGTTTAGTGAGTGCAGAGCTTCTTTTCTTGCGCTATTTCAAGTTGATCAGGCGGATTCTGGGTTTCTCTCTTTCTTTTGTCCTACCATGCTTGCATGATTGTATGATTGTTGCATGACTGAGTGATTGATAGACTGATTGCATGGTCATTATATTATTATTTAATCTTGTGTGATTGTTGCATTTTAGATTACCCATGGCATGATTAGGTGATTGTTGTATTATTATGTGAGCGTGTAATCATTGCATAACTATGTGATTGCCGTATGATCACTGCATGATCTTTTGCTCGTTAGCATATGATTTGATATGATTAGATGTTTATCGTATATTTATCCTTGGTTGTGTGGTTACGGTGTGATCACATGATGGTAGTGTGATTAGATTATCGTTATATGATTAATTGATTGTAGCATGGTTATGTGATATCTATTGGATCGTATGGTATTTATTAATTTTGGTGATCATCATATGATTGCTTGACTGTACGATTATCTAATCAATGCATGATTGCATGCTTGGGTGACTATTGTGTGACTATACGATCATAACATGGTGGGACATGTATTGTAGGATTGTTGTATGAGGGCATGTTTCTCTATTCTCACTAGTTGGTTGTAGGTTTGCATCTTTCTAGTGGGCCTCGTTAGTGGATCATAGGGTTGCACTTTCCTAGATATAGGGAGGTCAACGCCAACACGTACGGTTCACTGATTATTCGCCGCACCTGTTGGGGGTCCATTTGTTGACCTCAATTTTCGCTCGAATACCCTCGGGGGCCTTTGATTAATTTGATCAGGCCTCGTCGAGTTCGATTCGAGCTCGCATCAGCTCGAATCGAGTCTAATTAGACTCGGCAAAGTTTAATTAGCCCTGATCGGTGTACTTTGGCCACGTCAAGATTAATTTGATTCGACCCATCATTCTATTTAAATTTTAATTACGTTAATTTGACCAAATCAAATTAAACCTAAATTGAACCAAAATCGACCCAAATTAGATCCAATTTTGAACTGGATTTAATTTAATGCGTTTGAATTTGTTCCTAGATCGATAAATTTACATTTATGGCCTTTGATCGAGCGAGATCCACGACCCAGCCAAAATTGTACCGTTAGTTGCGAGCCAGTATGGAAGAATTTCAATTTTCGTGAGATTTGATTTCCTTAATTCCGGCATTGGGCATTAACGAGGGGGATTCTTTTTTTTTCCTGCTCTGGTTCTCGGATTGGAGGGCCCGAGACAGAATAGACGAGAGCTCTCTCTGGTTCAAAGGGAATCCCAGGCGAATATACCTGTTCGAAAAGGGGAACCTCCTCCCTCCCTCTCTATGGTTTTCCTCTCTTGCTCGTGGGAAACCCAGCCAAGCCCAGACGGAATAGGGCCGGTGACCTCCAACTTCCGTTCGCGAGTCCCAGGTACCCAAACTGCTTCGTCGATCTGCTCTCACCAACCAACCTCCTTTATAACAGTAGGTATATGCTTTCCCCCTATTCCTCATGCTCTTTCTCCACCTCACTTCTTCTCTTTCTCCTTGTTTTTGTGGATGAAATTGTTGAGTAGTTGGCCTATTAAGTGAGATCATCCATCAAGTCCTTAAGCTATTGAATTTCTATACTTGATTGGATTAAATATACTCTTATTCTTCATCTTTCCCTACTAGTTATTCTTCCCTACAGAAATCTGAGAATGAAGCTTATTCTTGATTCATGTTATATAGATTAAAGCTTCAGGTGTAAACTTTGGAGGACTATAAGAAACCAATGTCATTCTTCATAAAAATATGCACATGAGATGTTTGTTGAAATGCCTTAATGAGATTTTACTTGGAATGAGAGAGTTTGGCTTGCAAGTTCCTGCATTTGCGCTATGTGTGTTGATTGTTCATCATGGAGAAGTGATGGTATAGCTTGTGAGTGGCATCTAGCAAAGCGTTCACATACCTTTATGGTTCGTAGCTAGTTGGAGGCTTGTTTGATAAAGAAAGGAATGTGTTATGGTGATGGCGTAACGATTTGAAGATAACTTCGAATCTCTAAACGACTACAGTTGCTAATTCATTGAATATTTAGACATGATGTCATGTAGGACCAAAATTTATTCTTCTCATTCTTTGTACTCAAACTTTCAACTCCCTTTTGTTTATTATAATGTTGCATTATTATACATAGAGGTCTCCCATCTCAAGTTTGATTGGTACCAAATGTATAAATGTGAACCTATTTGGGCGAACCTGAGGTTTCTATTACAAGGAAGAGGGTTATTTCCTTGAGCTTATTCGCTTGAGTTTTAAGGAATATCCTTATGTATTGAGATTTTCCAATTTAGCGAGGCTTTCTCGCCGTCTTCTCTGTTTTTATTCTCTTCATGAAGACTTGAGAAATGAAGGTTCTTTTCCTTAGAAAATGTAGGCAATGGTTATATGTGTTGAGAGAAATTTTGGGTATTCGGTGAAGTTCAGTATGCTTACTTCCTTTTTATTGTATGAGATTACTTGGTTGCTTGTTATATTCCAATGTGATTAGAAGGATTATATGTGTTTTATGATTCGTTTGTAAACTTAATTTGATTCAATACAAGACCATTCATCTTCATGATTGAAGTAATCCTCTTTGAACTTTGAAAGGGGTTATGAGTTTCATATTGTAAAGTCTTATGATTCACCCTTTATTGAGAAATTCGATGACTTGCTTTATACTTAAAAGATTTATGATTTGTTTTATGTGAAAAGAGCTATGGTTTACTTCGTGCCGAAGGAAGCTTTGGTTTATTTTAAGTCAAAAAAGGTATGATTGCCTTTATGATCGGAAAGATCTACGAGTTATCTTTTGAGTTACTTGAAGGTTTTATGAGTGCCTTTGTGTTGGAAAACTTCATGAATTTTCTTTGAGATGAAAAATGCTATGATTTGTTTTATATTGGAAATACTTAGGAGTTGTCTTGTGATCCGAAAGCTTCACGACAAGCATTGTGTGGGTAGGCACTCATGCCACTTTGTGTTGGAGAGTTTCAGGGGCTGCGAATGGGGTGGAAAGTTCCACAAGTGGCTTTATGTTTCTTCTTATGTTGGGAAGTTTTATGCTTTGTATCATGTTTGAAAATTTCATAAGTTGCCTTATGGTTGGAAGGTTTTATTGTGAGCTGTTTGATGGCGAGAAGTTTCACAAGTGATTTTATGTTAGAAAGGCATTCACTTGGTTTGTGTTGGAAAAGCTTGGTGAGTTGCTTTATGTTCAAGGGATCCATGTCTTGTCTCATGTTCAAAAAAAAAAAAAAGAAGAAAATTGTGGGTCATTTTGCGTTTGAGGGAATTATGTCTTCTTTTATGTTTAATGAAGTTTTGGTGTATTTTAAGTCGGGAAAATGTGTGGTTTGCTCTATGGTTGGAAAGATTTATAAGTTGTTTTATGTTGAAAGCTTTCATGAATGGTTTTGTTGGAGAGATTCCAATGCCACTTGATACGCCTTTTATATACTTGCTTCCTTCTACCCTTGCTTTCACCTTATTAAGGATGCCTTACTTGTGGTGTTGTCTGGGAAGATCACATATTTTGAATATCGAATGTTTGCGTCGAGATTGATTCTTTGTGTGATATGCAAGGTTTGTGAAATAATTATATCAAATCCCTACATTAAGAATTTTATTTCTCTCATTTTGCATTTAGCATAAAGGATGAAGTGAGATGGCTGTTTTGGTATTGGAAGGCTTTGCTATAAGAGTGCTTATGTTGGAAGGTTGTATTAGTGGAATTGTTACAGGTTTGCAAGTTTGGGGAGACTTTCTTCATGATTGGATAAATGTTTGTTCTCAGATTTATTCTATTATTGTTGCTGACGCCATTTTGAAATAAAATTCTTCAATCTCAAGTCAAATAAGGGTGGGCATGGTGTTAGACTTGTATGAAGTATATATATATATATATATTGGAAAGCAAGTGTATATGAGCATTTGATGGAGCATGATAGATAAGGATTTATATACATACAAATGGTGCCTTGCTTTATTCCATATGTATTTTCTTCTTATGACACAGAAAGGTGAAAGGTGTATGTTTTGAAGGGTGATTTGTGGTTGTGAGTGTTAAGGGCAAAAATGTGGGGTCTTTGAGTGGTGTTGGAAAACATTCTTGGTGCTTTATGTTTTATAGAGTCTTCTTTCTTAAGGTGATTTGAGAGCTTTTTGTAGAATTTTGTCATGAACACATGTAACCCTTTGTGGAGAAGATCTATTGTTTATTTTATATTGAGAAAGTCAGTGTCTTATTTTGTGTTGAGAAATTCTATAACATATTTTGTGAATGTTTTATAATGGAAAGCTTTATGAAACCTTCTTGTTAGAAGATTTTCATAGAGTTTACCCCACGTTAAAGAAATATACTATTTGTTTTGCATCGATAGAAGTTATCGTGGATTTTGTATTGGGGAAGTTTTATGTTTTATTTTGTTTGAGAGATTTTATGAGTTGTTTTGGATTCTTGAGACATCATGAATTGTTTTATATTTGAGGGGCTCGATACTAAGAGGCTCTCTTAGTTCTCTTTTTCATGGATGGTTTTCTTCTTCTTACTTGCATTTTCTTCTAAAGATGAGCTTACGCATGTAGGTTGAAAGCATGTTTAAAGTCGAAAATTTTATTTGGATTTTGGTTTTAAGATTGGGTTTTCTTCTTTTCTAATTTGAGTCTTATATGGGTTTGATTTGGGTGATCGTGTCAAGTATTTCAAATGCTATTCTAAAACGTGGGAACATCAAATATCATCAAAATCCCCCTCTTGTTTGCATTTGGCTCAGATGCTGAATTGGAACCAAGGGCGGGTTAAAGACATGTTTGGACCTTGACAAAATATGCCTATCAATGAGATGCTAACATTCCATAAAAATAATAAATAAAGACCGTTTTTGGAGCAGTATAGGAGAATTCCTACAAACTCAGGCATTCTCGGAGAGCAAACAACCAAGTTAACATCCAGACAAAAGAAAAGGTATGTTTTCATTTAATAGCATTTTATTTTGATTATTTGCATATTAAACATGATTCTGCTCTCATCCAATACTTGTTCTTTTCTTTGTTCTTTTCGAGGTACTCTTGGGAAGGCAAAATCAAGGAGCAACTGGAGCACTAGACGAAGGAGCTTGGACAATCGGATCCGAGCATCAGTCGCCCCCATTCATTCTGGTGGGGGTGCTACAGGCGATACCACCGGGTCATAGCCCCCGGTGTAGTGAGTTTTTCTTAAGACTCAGACAGCCTTTAGAGAGCCTTGTTGTGTGTACGTTCCCCTACCTTTTAGGACCTTATAGAAACTTTAATTATTAGATTATCTTCATGCCTCATTTTATTATAGATCCTTGAACCCAGTTACACATACGCGAATGTCTAAGGGGTTAGGAATAAAACATCTATTCATTCCCTATAACACTAGTAACACATAAGGACAAAAATTAAGGACTGAGTCTTAAAGAACTTAGACTTAGGATGCATGCTCCTTTAGGATAGAGACATAAAACATAGAGAACTTAGTGACACTTCATTTTAAGATTAATTTTCTTTAATTCATTAACAATTAATCAATAAAATGAGTAATAATCTAAATTAAATGCCCTAAAACTCTTAACTCATAATCAAACCATAACCAACGTACGAAATCACTAGGAGATAAAATTTAAACATAAACTCAAATCAAATTTAACTAATTTATTTATCATCCTTTAATTAAATATTAACTAAATAAAATTCATTAAAACAAACTCAAATTCAAAAGAGTTATAAAATCGGAAAGCAAACCTAACTCAAACCTAAAAGACTCATAATACCCAAACTTTGAAAATTCGTAACTAATTACAGAAAAAAATCCAAATTAAGTAAATTAAAAAGCACTCCACTCTAATCAAAGTCTACTATTCAATAAAAATATTAACTTTTCAAAAATCAACCTAATTTAAAAAGTCAACTCTCTGGTCAACTGTAGTTCAATAACTAGGGCCCGAAACTCCTAAAATCATAATTTTACCTAGAAAACTTCAAATCTAACAAACTAACAGTCTAACTACTCATAGTAAGGCCTAATATTTAATAAAAATACTAACTCCCTTAGACCCAACCTGTTTCTAATAATGACCTTTTTGGACCCCCTTAATCTAACTGATAGGTGGACCCCGGACCTTCTAAAACTCGTTAATATAACTTAAACTTTAAAGATCACTACCATAACTATTAAAATAGATCCACAAACTAAACTAACTAAAAATGGACCCTAATTTACCAATATTTAAACTTTAACCAAATCCTCCTTTTCAAACCTTCAACAAATATTAACACAAAACAACTCAAACCATCTATCCAATATATGATCTATCCAATGCCACACAAACTTTCTACACACACATAGAATTGATTGTTAGGGCACCACTTCTAGATCTAGGTTAGGCCGGTGTTCTCTTCCTCAGTTGTTTTCTGTGTTGTGATCGCTCTTGCATGCGGCACGTGTGCTGTTTATGTTGATTCGATGTGAGTGTTTATTTTATTATTGCACTGTATTTTGTTTGTGATATTGATTATTTGTGTGTTAGATCTACCCCTAGGCTAGGGACATTTTATACTGACTCAGTCTTATGCAGGTGGTCATGCTCACGCAGCACTAAAATAAATGGGGGCTAATATGATAAATCATAAATCATAAATGCTTGCTACATGTGCTCCAAAATGCTTAGCCCCCAAATGAATAAGAGCGTGGCCAAGTGTGTTTACTTTTCTGCACTGATATAACTACTTGTGATGTGATATATTAAACTGCTTGAGATTTTCATTAGGATAACCTTGCAGGTTCAGTTTGAGTCTAGATTTTATTTTTCATAATATGATTTGTAATTTATATTGAGTTGTGAAAGTCTTCAAAAGTCTGGCATTTCAAGTACTATGTACCCAAAGAGAAAAAGAAAGGCCCTTCACAGGAAATTTTTTATTCATTTGGGTATCCTTTCGGAGGATGGTCCATAGAAGAACCAGGAGACGACCCACGTGGAGGCTTGAAGACGAAGACTTGAAGATGAAATGCCTGGCTTTCAAGACTTGCGTCATCTAGTAGGATTAGAATCCAGGTTGTTGTCGGTGGGGCCTGGCCACCATTACTTTTCTGCAGACCCTAGGTTGTACTTATACGGCACTTGCCATGGACTTTGGACTCTTTTGTGTTTATGGGTTTATATTGATGTGTTTATATTGCTTGTGCAGTAGAAATTGCATGCTTTTCTAGGTTTCTTTCTTGCATGTGATTGGCCTGATTTCGCTAGGCTCTTTAGGAACAAATCTTTTCTACTCGTAATAAAATTCTAAAATTTTAAGAATTAAATAACATAGAAATCTAACGACCTAGGGAATAGCCGGAATCGTCCGGGGTCGCATGCATATCAATGCATTCTCTCCCTCCTTGCTATAAAACACTTCCCCGCCTGCGGGTAGAGTCCGGATAATCTGACCTATGAGGATGAGGTGCCGGATCTGGGGAAGTCTAGTCTTTTCTAAAAATTATTTTATAAGCTTTTTTTTTTAAATTCTATGCATACTTGATTTGGATATTTTAACCAGCATGCATTGCATTAGAAACTAATTAAATTAAATTTTAATTGCATTAGCTCTAGGAGCATTCACCCTACATAAGTCTAGGGCCAATTAGGAAACTCTCTAGACGTCGGCCCTACTTCCGATAACCAAACTACCTACCCATCTTTCATAAAGACTTGGACAGCATGGATTTTATACGATTAGGTGGTTAGCTGGCTTTCCTTTTCAGGCAGGATATAAGCCCAGAATGCATTAGTTAGGACACGGGTGTTAGTGTTACGTAGAATACTAAACCCATTAGATTTAGGATTCAAGGCTACTATTGTTTCGTAGTACGCCTCATCAGTGGGTAGGTCTTCTGTCTTTCAGAGACCATAAACCCTACATATCCGTGTCACACGAATGACGCCACCTCCATCCTTCTCTCCTGCATGCTTCGAGTGCATGATTTACTTATTTTCTCCAGTTTCTTCTCACTACCTTAGTCCCTCCGGATGCTGATCTGAGCCGTGCATGTTGACTAAGCCTAGTTGAACCTCTCTTTTCTCTTTGAGTAGGATTTCCTAGTCTTCGCTCTATGTGCCAATCCTAATTTAGAAAGTATAATATAGAATCCTTAATCGAGAGTATTCTCAGGCTCCGGCTTGAGATGTAATTAACCACGGGGGCTTGCGCCCGTGGGAAACTGAATCTCACTCTCAAATAAACCTCACTCGAGCTAATATATCGGGTGGGGGAAACCCGTTGTGACGATAAGGTCACATATATTATTATCCATCGAGGTGTGCTGATGAGAGCCACTATCCTCAATGGTTAATTATATGTGTGATCGAATCTGCCCTCCCATTGGCCCACCAGATATTGTCTCCCCTCACGAGGCGATGGTTTCTGTTGTCCTTTCGGAGGTCCACAAAGAGCATGCCCAAGTGTGGCTGTGATTGAGTATTTTTATTTTTCCTATGATTGCTTGTGATATATTAAACTGCTTGGGATAATTTTTATTAGGATAACCTTGCAGGAGAGTCTAGAATTTACTGCTTTCTATTAATGTAATCATTTGTAATATGGGTATTGAGTTGTGAAAGTTTATTTTGAGTGGGGATACTAGGATCCAAAGGTTGGATTCCAAAGAGGAAAGGACACCCAATATGAGGATGGTCCTTTTCTATTTGGAAATCCAAATTTGGATTATTCTACTACTTGAAGAATCCAAGAAAGTTGAGATCCAAGGAGTCCAACGAAGCTGAGGTCCGAGGAGTCCAGGAAAGAGGAGATCAAGAAGATGAAGAGCAAGAGTATCCCACTCAAAAATAACTTGCGTCTATTTTAGGGTTAGAAATCCGGGTTGTTGGCAGTTGTTTCCGGCCACTTTATTTTCTGCAGACCCTGGTTTGTAATTAAGGGCAGTTGGTCTATGGACATTTATTAATTGGTTTGGTTATTTGACTGTGTTTTATTGATGATTGTGTGCCTTTAGGGTTGCCTGATTTTACTAGTTTCTTGGCGTTCTGTATGCCGCTTTTATTTTAGCCTGGATTTTGTTAGGCTCTCTAAGGATTAAAACTTTTTCTACTCATAACTAATATTCAAAATCTTAAGGTTTAAATAATTTAGAAAACTTAACGATCCAGGGAATTGTCGGAATCGTCTGGGGTCGCATGCATATTAATGCATTTTTTTCTCTCCTTCTATAAGATACTTCCCCGCCTGCGGGTAGAGTCCGGATAATCTGACCTATGAGGATGAGGTGCCAGATCTGAGGAAGCCCAGTCTAATTCTAAAAATTATTTTCATAAGCCTTTTTAAAGTTCTATGCATACCTGATTTGGAAGCTTCAACTAGCATGCATTGCATTAGAAACTAACTAAATCAAAATTTTAATTGCATTAGCTCTAGGAGCATTCATCCAACATCAGTCCGGGGCCAATTAGGAAATCCTCTAGATGTCGGCCCTACTTCCAAGAACTATAACCTACCCACCCATCTTTCATTAAATGACTGGACAACATGATTTTAAAGCGATTAGGTGGTTAGCTGGCTCCCCCTTCCAGGCCGGGGTAAGTCCAGGTTTTACATTGCATTAGCTAGGATACGGGTGTTAGTGTTGCGTAGAACACTAAACTCATTAGATTTAGGATTCAAGGCTACTATTGTTTCGTAGTACGCCTCATCAGTAAGTAGGTCTTCTATCTTCCAGAGACCAATAAGCCCTACATATCTGCATCACACGAATGACGCCACCTCCATCTTTCCCTCATGTATGCTCTGAGTGCATGACTTTTAGTTTCTCCAGTTTCTTCTCACTACCTTAGTCCCTCCAGGTGTTGATCTGAGCCGTATATGCTGATTAAGCCTAGTTAAACCTTTCTTTCCCTTTGAGTAGGATTTTCTAGTCTTCTCCCTATGTGCCAATCCCAATTTGGGAAGAATAATGTAGAATTCTTAATTGAGAGTTTTCTCAGGCCCCAGCCTGAGATGTGATTAACCACAAGGGCTTGCGCCCGTGAAAAACTGAATCCCACTTTCAAATAAACCCCACTCGAGCTGATGTATCGGGTGGGGGAAACCCGTTGTGATGATCAGATCGTACATATTATTACCCATCGGGGTATGCTGGTGAGAACCGCTATCCTCAATGGTTAATCATATGTGTGATCGAATTTACCCTCCCATTGGCCAGATACAGTCTCCCTTCACGGGGCGACTGTATTTGTGTCCTTTCGGAGGTCCACAGCGTTCATCTTCGATTATCATGTTATGCAAAATTATACATGTAGTCATTATATCATGCAACACATCTTTGCTCCAAAAATGAACAGATCCAGCCACAATTGCAAAAGGAGATTAGAGAGCTCCAAAAGAACGTTCTACATCTTATCTATATGCTTCCTGTTTCATTGCAAAATATTTTTTCTTTGGAGTACGTGATTCTTGAATAGTTTGCACAATGGTGGACCATTTCGGATATATATTATCAGTCAAATAATAACCTATGTTATATTCTTTTCCTTGAATGACGTAACGACATGGAGGAGCTATACCTTGAGTGAGATTGGAGAATATGTGGAAAGATTCTAACACGTTTATATCATTATTAGTGCCTGGCAAACCAAAGTAAGCATGCCATATCCAAAGATCATAATCTGCCACGGCTTCCAGAATAATTGTAGGTAATCCAATACGTCCCACGTATTGCCCAGCCCACCCGGTAGGACAATTTTTCCACTTTTAGTGCATACAATCTAAACTACCCAACATCCCTGGAAAACCACGTTGTTCATTAATCTGAAGAAGTCTAGCCACATCATTATTTGTTGGTGATCTTAAATATTGCTCTAAAAATATCGCGATTACTGCTTTACAAAATCTCTTCACACATTCAATTGTTGTTGATTCGCCTATTTTAATATACTCGTCAGTGGCATCTACGGGTAATCCATATGCTAACATCCGAAAGACGGATGTTACTTTCTGGAGAGGTGATAAACCAAGCCTAACGGCGCGATCCCTTCATTGTTAGAAGTAGTTATCATGTGCTTTTACTTCATCAAGTATGCGCAGGAACAATGTTCGGGACATTTGATATCTCCGTCGAAACATTGTATCATTGTATATTGGATTACTTGAGAAGTAATCTTGGTAGAGTCGACGAGCCGCAGCCTCCCGATCACGGTTGATGAAAAAGCGCCCCCATAATTGAGCCTTCTGCAGAGACGTGGTTAATAGGTTGTGTAAGTAGGTATTTGATCATCATATTATTATTTGTTATGGCACGATGAATCATCATTTCCTCTTCCTGTAAACTATTTATCAATTGGAGTGTGTCTTCTTCATCTGAGGAAGAAGAAGATGGAAAACTATTATGCATATTGATATTGTAATGTTAAGATCAGTTGGAAATTCTGCTATTTGTAGGAGAAGTGGAATGAGTGGTCACATCTGCTCAATGCTACTTAAGATGTGTGAGATTCTCTAAGGGCAAATTCAGTGAGTGGTCACATCCGGTCAATGCACCTTGAGAAGTGTAATAATCTTATAGGACAAATTTATTGAGTGGTCGCATCCTGGTAATGCTATTTGAGATGCTTGAGAATCCCTAAGGATAAATTCCAATGAGTTGTCATATCTTGTCAATACACCTTGAGAAGTGTAAGAATCTTATAGGACAAATTCATTGAGTGGTCGCATTCTATCAATGCTATTTGAGATGCGTGAGAATCCCTAAGGACAAATTAAGAATTATGTCAAGAATGCCAATAGAATGATTATATAAATAGGGGTGAAGAGTATGTCATGTTACTGGTATTCTACATCCATTAAACCTCTGAAAATATGTCTATTCGATCAACTGCATATTCTCAGGAGCTCAGGAGCAAGATAAGCTCTTATGCAAAATTTACATGAAAATTTCTCAAGACCCAATCACGGGTATATATCAGTCGTCGGATAACTTTTGGTCACGTGTTGAAGAAGCGTGCAATAATTCCAAAATCCAAAGTTGGGAAATGCATTCAAAAAGATATGTTCAATCTCGTATTCATACTATAGAGAAAGCAACAAGGAAGATGCACACATGCATTCGGCAGGTTGAAAATAGACATATTAGTGGTGCTTCAAATGAAGATATTGTGAGTATTCGTGTTTGTTATTAAAATTTATCTTTTTTCATTTCATAACTTATGTAATTGTAATTGTGTATATCGATTTATAGTTAGATCAAGCTAAACTGTTGTTTGCGCAAGATGAGAAGTTCGAAGCAGGTTGAAAGTTTGATCATGTGTGGAATATTATTAAAAATTTTAAAAAATTTCAATATGGTCAATCTAGTGCTAGGCAGGCATCACGTATGTCAAGCTTTGGGTGTGCCTCACCAGAGTTAGAAAATCTAACCCCTGAATACGGTAAACAACAATCTCCTGGAATTTCTACGTTTTCTCTAAATTTAGATGATGAAGAATATAATGTTCATGGCTCTCAATCTGAATGGCTGATTGGGGTGAAGAAAGCCAAGCAAAAAGAAAAATTGATGAAGAGATGTCAACATTTATTAAAACTCTAGAAGATGGAAACAAAGTGCGCAGAGACAATAACATATAGAGCTTCAAACTAAGAATTATGCCTTAAAAGAACTCAAGGAAGAAAATAAAATATTGTTTCAAGACTTAAGTTCGATACAGAATCCTGTTGTTCGTGCATTTGTCCAAGCTGAACAAGCGCGAATTTTGGAAAAGAGATTCGAACAACAACAAGATCAACAACAACCTCCTTCTTCAAACTCGTTTGGACAATTTCTCAGTGATCTTGGAGGAGCCGATACCACTCTTTCGGATTATTAGATTGTCATTACTCCCTATTTTATTTTTTTATTATCCAAACTAGTGTTGTATTTTGATTTTTTGTATTTATTTTGTTGAGGTATTGTATTACTCGATATCTTTTAAATATGTATGAGAATTTTATGATAATTTCTATATTAATGTTTATCTTAAAAAAATTAATTAAATAAAAAATATTTTAATTTTTTGAAAAATAATGTATTTCTAAATTATTATTTCTTAATTATTTATAATAAAATTGTATACTTAAATATTTAAAATTACTAATCAATTTTTTAAATAAAAAAATTATATGGCGGATGAACAGTGCGACGCCAATATTGGCGTCACACTGTTCACCCACAAGCAATTCGCGAAAATTTTCGCGTTCCACTGGAGGGTTTTAGCGACGCCATACACATGTTTGCCAAACGGCTGGAGAAGGCCTAAATATTCAATCGGCAAAGCTACAAGGACAACAACTCAAAGGTCCTATAAACATGAGTAATGCTGAAAGACTTCAATACACGAAACACAAAGCTTACACAACACAACTAAATTTTATTAATCAAACCTACATGATTTATGTCATGAAATAATGACATCAAAGGTATCTAAATACCATAGGGTTCCTTAATTTTTTAACTAAATCACAACAGAAAAAGAGAACCTACAAACACAAAAAAAATTCTAAAATTATATAATTATGATTAATTAAGATCTGACACTGCAAATAAAATCTAAAAATTCAAATAATAATAATATATTAACTTACCCTTGTTGAACGATCTCAACAATGGCAAAGGGAGGAGAAGAAAGGCTCAACCTCGATCCTCGAGAAAGAAGATAGTAAGAAGGGAACCATTTCCTAACAACGACAACGATTCAGGGAAAACACCACGAGCAAGAGACAAGAGGGGAGAGATGACTTTGGTGGCTGTTATGGAGAGAAAGAAACGAAGAGGAAGGATAAGGGAGGGTTTGGCGACAACTGTAGAAGAGAAGGAAGGGAAATTTGATGCCCTAGGTCTCCTGTTAGCTTTAAATAATGAGAGGATGGCCAGTGAGCACTGGAGATTTTCGTAAGGCGACAAAATCACTTGATTTCTGCGATTGAAGGCTAAGGGAGTCGCTCGGTTCGCAGGCGAGCAAAGGAGGCGAGGGTTGCGATTCATGCACAATAGGGGCGAAAGGAGCTTGGCTCACTCGGTTCGGACTAGTCAATTACGTGCAAGAGAACACCTGGATCAGCGGTCCAAGTTCAGTTGTCATAATCGAGCTATTAATGAGCTTTGCTTTTTATATGTTCATTAGCTTAATCAGTGAGTCTTATCAAGCTATTAACAGGCTTTACTTTCTAGATGTTTTTAACAAACAAGCCTTATTGAGCCTATTAAAAAACAATTACCATATAGCTTGTTCATGAACATATCTAGCGAGTATTTTTTACCAACCAAATGAGCTCGTTCATGAACATACATAGCAAATGTTTTTGAGCTATCGAGGGTGTTGTTCATTCTAATGAAAGAGTATAAAATAAAAATATATATATATATATTTTTTATAAAATAAGAATCATTTTTAATAGTAAAACTAAATTTTTTTTGAAAATATATCAAATAAAGATTTAAGTAAATCTTAAGAAATGTATTTAGTTCAAAACATTTCTTATAAACAAGCTTGTTAACAAGCTTCTTACCAAGTTCATATCGTCCTTATTTACGAGCTTTAAATGTTGTTATTCAAGAACATAAACGAGTCAAACATAAGATTGTTCAAACTTATTTATTTTATCATCGAATGTTTAAAAAAATATTGATTACTTAATCAAACGATTAAGACGTTCCACTCTTTATGTGATGTATATGAATTTAACTTAATTGGTCTAATTGTCCCAAATAATAATAATAATAATTAATGAACCTCTCAAGCTGCTAACTCGTTGAAAAATGTGGTTAGTTGGCTGTTTACGAATTTATTACTGTTACTTCATTTGTGGCATTCAAATCATATCTTTAGGTAGTAATTAGGCCTCCTACCTCTACGAGTCTTTTTCCCTCTCGAAACCTTATTTATTCCAACACCCTTCTCCCAAAGAGACGGGATTTATGAATTCGTATTCTCTCTCCCTCTCCAGTCTCCACTGCTTACAAGTAACAATAGTTTCCTGCTTGTAGCACTCCTAAATCCTGATGATTTATTTCATCCTCAAACCCCTCCTTCCCTTCCTGCTTCTTCCCGTCAACCATCTACCTAAAAATCCCTTCTTTCCTTTCTTCTTCCACGAAATTTTACTTTTCACACTCTTACTCTGCCAAGAATTCATCTCCCACTCCATAGAAGGCATCAAGAACTGGAGTATTTCTATGCCCCAAACCCACAAATCCCTAAAACCAATGCCTTTCAAAAAAGAAACCTGCTTTGATGCTATTGGTTTACATGAAACTGCCTCAGGGAAAATGACGGTCCTTGATCTTCCAGAGCTGCCATTGGATTGTATTCTGAAAAAGCTATCGCCTTCCGAGCTCTGCAATATGGCTTGCGTTTGCAGGTCTTTGAGGGAGAGATGCAGGCGTGACGAACTCTGGGAGAGGCATATGAGGGAGAAATGGAACAGGGTGATTGGAGAAGCTGCCCGGAGGGAGTGGCAGTTGCAGGTTGCAGAAAGGAGAGATATTAGCATTAGAGGCGAAACTGGTAGAGTTAAGTGGACGGTGTGGATGGGGAGATTGCCTTGTTTGTGGGCTCTTTCATGGCTCAAGCGCAAGATTGAAAGTCGGAGAAATGGTAGGAGATGCTCTCCACCTGATTCTTCACTTATTTCATTCTATCTGGCGCTTGAGAGTGGTAGATTCTCCTTTACAGCTCAGATTTATAATCGTGAGGTATTGATGGATTGAAATCTAATCCTTGTTTCTTATTTAGAGTCCCCAAGTTAACTTGGGTTCATCTTTTTTTTCCTCCTTAGCATAACTCCTTTACATAATTCTATTTGTTTCTGTAGCCATTCAAATCTAAAAGGGATGCCTATACTTCCTAATTTAACTACATATTCTTATCTCAACGATCTCAATTTTACCACACTGAATTTGTCCTTAAGTCACTTTTTTATTGCCTATACCTTAAGATCATATAAAATACCTCGCTTAGTATTTAATTTGTACTAATGTCTAGTATTCTGATACTCTTTTTATGCAGAACGGACATACAGGATTTTTGATGTCTTGTTATGATGCGGAGGTTAGTTACAATGCTCGTACAAACAAGTTTTTTGCAAGGTATGCAACTAGTCAGTAGTGGGTAAGGGTAATATACATATAGTATTTGTTCTAAAAAAATTCCCTTTTTTTTTACTTAATATAGGTATCCACCGCATGGGAAAAGAATTCCAGCTATAGAGGAAGTGCCATGGGAGAGAACAAGAGCTCCATCAGTTGTTACTTCAGCAAATGAGCTTCACATCTCAGACTGTTTAACTGACTTGCGTCCTGGTGATCATTTTGAAATTCAATGGAGAAGGAGCAAAGAGTTCCCATACGGTAATGTCTCAAACATTGGAAAGTTTGAAAATTTTCAGCTCTTTCAGCATTGAAATCTTTTATATATAAACACGATCCATATTTCAGGCAGATTTATCTTATAACTCAGCATAAGAAGTCCACATTAAATGAATTAGCTCTTATCTTTTTCTTCCATTTATTGAGCAGGTTGGTGGTATGGAGTTATTGGGCATTTGGAGATGTGTGACAGAAGTGATCGTCGTTGTTGTTGTGACTCAAGTGGTACGAGTTGAATTGTCACCTTATGCTGTAGTTTTTTCCTTTATCAAGGCATATGATGTTGTATGCACATACAGGCATTTAAGTCACATTTCACAAAAATATTTCATCGGAAATATTTGAAATGATCGAAGTTAGGTCAGTCAGAAATATTAATGATTAAATTTATTTAAATCCAAAAGCTTAAACATATGTGTAAGATTCAGTCACTTGATAATTTTATATCAGTAGATATTTTACTTCTCTGATGGGGATATTATTAGTAGAATTCAAGTTGGATGGTTGAAGTGGAGGAATGCTTCGGGTTTGTTGTGTGATAGGAAAGTACCACTCAAACTTAAGGGAAATTTTTATAAGATTGTGGTGAGACCTGCAATGCTTTATGGCGCAGAATGTTGGCCATTAAAAGAGAAGCATAATAAGTTAAGTGTCACTTAGATGAGGATGCTCAGGTGGATGAGTGAATTTACTCTTAGAGACAGGATACGAAACGAGCATATCTATGAAAAGATTGGAGTAATAATCTCCCCCTAGTGTAAGGATTTTTGACATTGGACATCACTTTATCGTGAGTAAAAAATTTTTATGCTCATTGAGAATCATGAATCAAGAGCTTCAATCATGTGGATATTTTGGGGGAGTTACTTGATTATGAACCTTAATCAATCAAGGTAGAATGGGTCAAGACTCATGTGAGTCATAAACCCCATGAATTATTCAATCCTTTCTGAATCATTAGCTCTGATGACACTTCTTAAGGATTTCAATTAAAGGTAGTAAAAGTTGGGATAAATACACCCAACGATCAAACCTTGTTTTTACTAAAAAATTTAAGCCAATAGATAAGGGCTAGCCATTTGCGCTACAGGTTTTTTTCCTAACACATTGGACTAATCCTAATTTTCTCACATGCCTTGACAAATCTATGTTGTATTGGGTTATTAATCCGTTAAAATTCCTAATGCATAGATTTTAGGGCCTCAAAAAAGCTGGAATATTAGATTTTAAACTAGGTCTTAGCTCCTTTTCTTATTCAGCTACTAAGACAGCCAAATCCCCAAAATTAATTGTTGATTAAGAAATGCCCAGTTTGCCATTGGTGTGAGCTAAATATCCAGTTGCAGGTGCAATTGGGATGTAATCCTCTCCATCACTGCAGTTTGTTTATTTTGATGGCGTTAGGATCAAAAAAGATCAAGGTTCGATCTACTACATAGTAGTTAAATTTATCTTAAACCAAAATATTAGATATATTGATAAAGATTTACTTCAAATATTTCAACACCAATATACTCTCAAATGACTTAAATAATTCTCTCTCATTTGGGAGTTCTTTTTATCAGAAATCGCTTCTCCTCAAGTAGCAAATTTTTTGAAAAATCAAGTTCCAAACACCAGAGATGTTGAAGAGCTCGTATCATGTAGAGATTATTGATTTTCTCCATCATAGGTACCCAATCATGGTTGAGGTTCAACAACTTATTGAGCCATATTCTTCCTCTTCAGGATAGCATTTCTCTTGTCTGAGATATCAATCACTTACACTCTCTAGCACGAGTAGGCTGAGTAATTTCTTGGCAAAGAGAGATAGTCCAACCAACATCCTACTCTGCTAGAATGATGAGCAACAAGCCAACAATGATTCTATATAATTACTTTTTGTATTTCACTATAAAAAGAGAAATATCTTCTTTTTGTTTCCTTTTCACGAACATATGCACTAAAATTGTTGTATATTTTCTTGGTATTGATAACAATGGATATTTTAACCCTTGTAATGCAGAAACCATTGTGTTGGAGTTCAATCACTACCCGCCTGGATCAAGATGGAGGAGGAAAACCATAAATAGAAAAGAACACAGAGAAGATGGTGATGAAAATTATGGGTTTTATGGAGGAATTAGGAAAATTCAAAATAAGGAAGAGATATCTAAGTGGATGCAGTTTTGGCCGGCTCAAGTTGTTTAGCTTTGCTGTTTCTCTTCTTCAATCTTTGAACATAAAATCACTAAAAATTTGGCTTTGATTTTTGCTGCACATCATCTTACTGAAGCTGACATTTGATAAATGAATGAGCTTATTCAGAATGGTGAAAGGGTTTTCTGTTTTTTTTTTTATGATTTTTTGTTAGCATTATAGACAACAAGATTAATTTTTTTAGTACTTGATAAAAATTAAGGCTTCGTTTGGGACGACTTTCTTACTGTTTTTTAAAGCATCTTTCTAGCTAAAAATTTTTGTGCTGAAAAGCTGCTTTAAGAAGCAGTAAAAAAGCCATCCCAAAAGAAACCTAAATTAATGCCATGTGGAAAAATTGTTGTGCAAAAAATAAGTGTTATAAGAATCCATTACTAGGAAGTAGTTAATTTGCTATAGCCTTTTGACAATCTTTGTCGTCTCAATCCTTGATATTCAATATGATTGGGTGAATGCAAATATATTTTGCAACATCAATTTGTCACAAAAAAATAAGTCCTAAATAGTTCAACAACTAGCAGATTATGGTGTCGAGGGATGCAAGCAAACCAAACGTTTGACGAGCTACTCGTTACTCGGTTCGATTAAAGCTTGTTTGTGATCGCTCAATTAACTAAACAAACAAAATTGAACAATATTTTAAATACTCGATCATTAAATAAACAAGCTTGAACATTAATATGTACGGCTCATTTATGTTCATGAACAACATCATTTGAATCTCGTGAACAAGTTCGACATTAAGCTCGATAAAAATTTAATTAATATTTGATTATAAAATTGATAAATATACATAATATAAATATTTATACTTATTATAACTATATAATTATTGTTAAATAATAAAATTTAAAGTAATTAAATATTATAATATATGCTAATAGAATCATTGAAGTCTTTCTATGATCGAAGAAGATAATCTTTCAACTTTTGTACCAAATGGAGAGAAATGCAACAAGTAAGCTTCATTTGAAAATATACTCATATAGATTAATCTTATTTTCATTTTACATAGACAATTATTTTTATTATAAATTTAATTTCATTTTATTTTATACCTTTAATAGAATGAATTTGTTCATGAAAAAGAGATATTTCACATTTGTTTATGTTTACAATATTGTTTGTTTAAAATGTTCATGAACAAATATAAGATGAATCATAGATTGCTTGTTCGTGAACGGGCTTATTTAGTAACTTGAAAAAAACTAGTTATATATGTCCATGAAGTTGCTCAATTGATAGCTCAAGAATACTCGTTAGATATGTTCATGAATGTGCTTATTTGATAGTTTAAAAAAAATCACTAAAATATGTTCACGAACATGCTCGATGTAATTATTTGTTAGCAGGCTCGATAAGCTTGTCTTTTAAGTTACTGAACATCTACAAGTAGAGCTCGTTAAGGCTTGCTTGTTTAAAGCTCGATAAGCACTAAACGAATCAAACATGAGCCAAACATGAACATTCATTAATTTAAACGAACCAAACATGAACACAAACAATAAAGCTCGAATCAAACACGAACCAAACTTAAACAAGCTGATAATAAATGAACTCAAATATAAACACTCACATACTCGACTCGGCTCAGCTCGTTTGCAGCCCTAATGGTGCCCAAGTGAGACCAGGACCGATTGCAAATACCCACATATCAAACAAATGTTCTAATTATTTATTTGCTGCATTTGCAAATACGCAACAAACAAATAGCAAAACTTCATACTATTACAGTAACAAATATTCAATAACCAAATAGCATAATTTTACATTGGCTTTAAGTGCGGGCCAAAGAACTATGCTATTGAATCTGCGTTAGCATAATTCATGCAATTTTCTTGATCTCATATTGCGTCATCGGTTGCCTGCGATATCGATGCTTTGACCAAAACACTAGTTTACATCCACAAGACGACGACGACGACGACATCAAGTTTTTGTCCCACTACGTGGGGTCGGCTACATGAATCCTTTTTCTCCATTGTGTCCGGTTAAAAGTCAAAATTAATTCAAACATATAGCTTTTATCTCTCAAATTAAAATTTGAGTGCAAATATCAGATTTTCTAATTGGCTTCTGTGTTATTGCTAGTACACCATTTAATTCGGCAGCCAATTTGTCATCTAATCCTGGAGAGATTATTACATACGGCGTTTGAATGCAACTTTTTGTCTGAAATTGAATCAGATGAAGACATGTGGACTTTCTCTCTCTTGTATACACCATATGTACAAGAGAAAAAAAGGTCCACATGTCTTCACGTGATTGGAGTCCCGACGTAATAATTTTTTCTAATCTTGTGAGTCCCTCTTTCTCTCTCTCTCTCTCTCTCTCTCTCTCTCTCTCTCTCTCTCTCTCTCTCTTCTATAATGTTCTCCACCGTCTTTGAAGAAATTATTATGTGTGGAGTCCAGACGGGAAGAACCGTCCGAATTGTGAGTGTACACACACTATGTGTATAAAATACACAGTATATGTCACATCTGTATACACACTGTGTGCAATATGTATACACTCACATATTCGAATAGTTCTTCCCGTCCGAACTCCATAGAAAATTTCTCCGGTCTTTCGACCAGAGAAGTTCTAAGCCCTATCATCTTTGGAGAAGTTACTTTCAACTCTCTTGCCTTTATTTTCAGAGGCACGCAGATGGATGCATAGTTGCAACTGTTGGTTTATCGGGAGATTTGCGGTAGTCGGTTTTCTGTTGTTGCCTTAGCCCTCTGCCCTTTTGTAACCGTAACATTGCATCCAATTGTTTTGTATTTTGAACTTTTGCAGTGATGGGAGGGCACAGTTTCTTATTTAACTAATATTTTGACTTTTGCCATCTTTTTTTTTCCCTTAAATATTTACATCCTTGAATAATTTTTTCATTTAACCCAGCTAATATTGATCTGTTGGTTGGAAATTTGGACTATCAATCAAGAGATTTTGAGTTCGAATTGGGCATGTGATGTGTGTGAGTTTACTTTAATTGACCTAAATATCCTTTTTTTTTATTTAATGTTGACTTTTTCTTTCATTGGCTTTCATTATTCTTATAATTTTTGTCTACTCTGTATAATTTGATCAAAATAATTAATATTATTTATTTTTTAATGAATTCGAATATATATATTCTCAACACAAAATAATAGAAATTTTTTAAAATAAGATGAGCTTATAAAAGCGAATCTTAGTAAATCTCACCTAATGAATTCCTTAAAAATAGATCTTATTGTAATCTTACTTTTAACATGAGATTTAGTAATGTATTTTTTGAATTTGAAAGGAATGGATATTAAGAATAATGTTATTTATTCTTCAGTATAATTACTTGTACAAATATAATATTTTTTTGTAACATTCGAGTTACACTTTTAGAATATGAAGAGTTGACAAGTTTAATTATAATTTTTTCATTAGCATATATTTGATTTTTTTTATTAAAATTTTTTTAATATATATATTAATTGGCTAAGCCAATCGCAAGTCTATATCAAAAGCACGAGGGTATTTTTAAAATTGTAAATTTATGCCCCCACAAAGGAGAGATTATTATGTACGGCGTCCGAACCATCCAGAGGCGAATCCGGACGCGCCATGTCACCGGGATGCACCGGGCCCCGGGAGACGTGGCTCGTCCAGATTTGCATCCGGACGCCGCACGTAATAATTTTCCCCCACGAAGAAGAATTTCCAGCTCCGCCCCTTCATAGGATGCTTAGGATCGTATCCCTTTTCGTTGCGAAATGTTATATGCATTGACTTTTGTCAAGGCATCTAGCCATATTTAGATTGTATAAAAGATGCTTTGTTATGATCTTATCCCATGCATCCTTTATAATAGCAATCTCATATGGGGCCTAGAAGATGCGCCCCTAAAATGCAAAGAAAGATAATATTAATATGATATAAAAAAAATAAACAAATGAACATACAAAAGAAATTAGCTATATGTCAAATCACTCACAAAATATCTCCCTAATGGTTATGTGATGTGAGCCTATGTAGGAGTGTTTCTAAGTTTATCCATATGAAGATCTTTGCGTGAACAACCTAAATCATTTTTTAGCTTGTTGTGGGAGTGGCCACACTCATTAGAATCTCGTAAATGATAACACCATACAATTGAGGGCTAAACTTCCTTAAAATTTTTATTTTTAAGCTGAAACATCCTAAAACTTTTATATAACTATTATAATTATCAAAAAAATATCAATCACCTCATATACCTAGAAAATTCACATAAGAAAAACCAAATGATAAATATCTGAATTAATATAATCAAAATATTAGAATAAAGCATACAACTACATATCAAAAATTATATAATAAAAACGTTATAAAATCTGAAAAAAAATACTTTTATATTTATGCCTTCTTATAAGACAACTAAAATTAAAATCAAATATAATAGTTCAAAAATTTACTTCGTACTCTGACAAATAAATCCCTAGTTCTGACCTCTAAATCTAGCCTCTCTTTCTCTCTCCTCTCCCTTTTCCTTTCTTCTCCGACAAAGGTTGTGGTGAGAGGATATATATATATATATCATCATTTGGACTAAATGTCCCGGCACTTACCTTCCCAATGGCGTTGTGCTTTTAAAGAATCTTTCATATTTTCTCAAAATTTTACTATTTGAGGGCTTGGTACCATAATGGCACCAACCAGCACCGCATAATAAAATATAATAAAATGCAGTTCATTTAAAACATAAGATTGTTGTGTGAAAATTATGAAAGTTAAAAAAATATCTATGAGGTCTAATCTAATTAAAATAATATAAAATAATTTTAATCTTAAATTACAAAGAGTTCTTTCTAATAAAAATTCTTTCAAGTACTTGAAAAAATAACTTGATTTTAAAAAAAATATATATATAATAATAATAAGAATAATTTAAATCAAATGTTTTTAAAAAATAAAATAAAAACCAATTCCAAAAAACCCCCTACAATGTTTAGGTTTGATAAGCAGCCTTTTTGCTACATTGAAATAGATAAATGAGACCATGTAAGCCTCTAAAATCCAAATATTGCACAAATAACTTAAATTTATTTCATGCATGTAAAATATATAGTCTACAATCAATAAGCTATGCAACCCAAATCTCTAGCTCCTACAAAATTGATTAATAATTATGCAGCGCTCGTAGATAAAACCAACAATACGATTGTTCCAGCAGGCATTTTGAGTACCAGAAAATCCTGGGAGTGACTGAATTGTGATACATCACTGCAGTGCCCTTCAATATCTCTTCATGGAAAAGGAAATATGAACTGGTTCCTGAAGAACAATAATAAGAACTAATCAAATCAAAATTCATATTATATAATCACTTGGTCAGACTAGATCTGTAGATTTAAAAAAAAAAAAAAGTGGCTTTACACAAAACTATAAGAAGAGGGGAATATGGTGATCCACACCTTTCTAACCCATCCACAATTTTAATAGCCTGTCCTTGCCACCAGATGCAACTTTCTCACCATCTGGACTCCAGTCCACAGCAAAAACCTTGCAAAAAAAGAGAGAGAAAACAAATAGCTATAGCAAATAGTTTCTACTTTAGATTCAATTTTGATGGTTTGGAATAAGTTTCAGTTCAAAACTGCTAGAAATTAGTAAATATTCTAGATTTAGACTTGGTTACAGGAGCCTAGGCGAAGTTTTGATCAAAACTCTAGAGTTTCATCAAATATTCACAAGTTCTAAATAAAATTTCCCTATCATTCTATGATTGAGGCCTGATCAAATTTCATGTGAGTTGCAATTAGATAATTATCTTCATTTCATATCTTAAATATATATTTAAACTATTTAATGCTAAAAATAAATTATATAAAATGAAGCTTTTGCGGTGGGACAAAATCAATAAGGAAACAGAGTTTTAAAACATTGATTTAACAAGAGAGCATTGGCACTGCAAATCCGAAATTAGAACTTCAGAGATGATAGATTACCTCATCTGCGTGACCTGGAAGATCTTGCTTCAACTTTTGTGCTCGGATATCCCAAACCTAGTTATTTAGCCATAAGAATAAGAGAATGATGTATTTGCAGATAACATGAATGCTAATGTTTATGAAATATAAAGTTAACAAAAAGTCTCAGATAGAACAGATCACAAACATAGGAAAATCGCATATCATCTTTGGATGATCCCAAAAACCGAAAGCAATTGAAGTATGAGAGAATTACCTTAAGAGTAGAGTCTTTACTTCCGCTTAGAAGTAGCCTACTATCGGCTGACCAGCTAAAAAATTATATAGGCAAGTAAATTATCATTATTATTATTATATATATATATATATAGAGAGAGAGAGAGAGAGAGAGAGAGAGAGAGAGAGATGAAATAAAGATAGACCTGATCTGATATACTGGTCCAACATGTCCTCTGAAGGATGCAATAAATTTCCCAGTGACGCCATTCCACAACTTGACAGATTTGTCAAATGAAGCACTAGCCAACCATTGTCCGTCAGGAGAGAAGTATACATGGTTTACAAGCTGCAAAAACAGATTTGTCCCGGGCAAATCACTCTTAGATGAAGCATTATCCCATGGTAATATATGTGAAATATTTCATTTCTAGGGACAGGAAAGTAATCAAATTCACATAGTAATAAACCTGGTAACTTTTCAAATTGAAAACTTTAATCACCATCATCATCATTAGCATTATCCCAACTATTTGAAATCTCATTTATTGTCCATTCTTGCTAATGCTGCATGAGATTTTAAACTCATTTCATATAATATTTCAATCTATATTACCCATGGTTTATCTTTTTTTTTTTCAAATTTTCCTTCACAATCTGTTGAACAAATTTTATCTAATCATCTATAATAGGGGCATTTTGTAACACTTGTCCAAACCAAAGTTTTCAGAACTTAGTATTCAATAGATATTTCAACATATTCTACTCCCCACTAATATAATCATCCTTATATGTTAAATGTATCCCGAAAGGCCGAGATTTCAGTTGTGATATGACTTTGATTCGATGTATGTGCCAGGGGCAGGTGAGGGTTGAAGACTGTTACATAAATTAGAATCTTATCGTTCATTTGGGATAAAGTGATGTAAGATGTATTTACTTAACTCATGTAATCTATGAACTGATAATATAAACTAGATTGTACTTGAGCTGTCCAATTGAAGTAGGTTATTAAGTTATAGATATATGCAATCCTACACAGAATATATATATATATAGTTGTTTTTAATACTAAAATATATACTATCAATTAAACTATAAAACGTGCATATTTTGCGTGACATACAACAATAACAATAAAAGTTTAGTTGAGATTGTTCAATAGTTGAATTAGCCTTGGTCGGACGAAGTTTAGCAGCCATAGGAAATTCACAATAGCTCACCCTTGGTTGGACATTGGAAGAACAGCATGGACACCGAAACCAAAAATGCCAAATTGCAAGAAACAGGTATTGAATAGGATCCGCCATCTACTTTACTGGCGCAGAAAATTGTTCTCAACTGCAGGAATCTTTGGAAGGCGAGCTTCTTGAAGTAGTTATTTCAAGTCAAATTTTCTTTGAAATCTTACTGATGCAGGACTAGGATGATGTCCTCATCACTTACACCACTACCTCTTGTTGTTAAGTAGTTTCATAGGGTTCTTTAAGGCATCTAGTGTTGTAAAAGTTTACAAGTAAACTTTACTGCACTATCTAGGCGCCTTAAAGTACTAAAAATGTACATATTTCCATGATTTTATGCAATTTAAAGCATTTGAAAAACCTTACAATCAATTATTATGTATAACCAAGCTATATATATACTCCAGCAAAAATATTAATAACCAGTAACGATTACATTTTTTTCCACAAATATTTTGTTTTGATTTTTTTAACACAATTCATTTATCAAAATCATTTTTTATTGGTGGAAAACGCCGCTGAAAAGAAAATTTTGAGGGTAAAACAAACCTAAATCGTATGCTTAAGTACATGAAATGATTTCAACTTTAATGCTTATTAATGTGAGCGCATACCTTAGAAACATGTACTTCGGACTAAACCAATGGAGTGAAGAATATGTCAAGGTTGATTGGCACGTACCCACAAGTGCCGCATCCCAACATATTCAGTTAGGAAAGGATTAACAATTTTCAAAATTAAGTATAGAATAGTTGCATAAATACAGGCATTTAGAATGAGAGGGTTAAGGAATGAACGGGCAAGCAGAATAGAGAAAATTAAATAAAAAAATTAACCCAGTACATGATGCTCCGATCAGCCGCATGTGACATGAGGGGAAAGGTTAATGTGCACGTTCTTAACATTGAATTACAAAAACTCTTCTCATTCTTTATACATGTGACCCCTCGGTAACAATGGAGGCAATCTATCTATTACTCCAAACCTACCCGCTTAAGATCACGACTGGATGAAGAGTAAAGATCACATCTCTGCATGAAACTAACTGGAAAGGCAAAAATAAATAACAAGCCGGGGAAGCTATAAGGTATTGTTTATCGTGAAGTTTAACAATATAAAGAAATGGGATAGTTGTAGATAAAGGCACGAAAAGTAAATTTGTTTAGCTAAATAGGATTAGTAAAAAGGTGGTTGCTATTAATTTAATAAGTGTTATGTTATAATCATAAGATGGTGGTGAGACTTTCAATGCTTTATGGTGCAAAATGTTGGCTATTAAAAGATAAGCATAAAATTAAGTTTTGTAGAGATGAGGATGCTCGGGTGGATGAGTGGCTTCACCCTTAGAGACAGAATGCAAAATGAGTATATACATGAAATAGTTGGAGTAGCTCCAATGGCAGATAAGATTAGAGAGAGTTGTCTTAGATGGTTTGGTCACATAAAACATCCGCCTTCCAATGACCCGGTTAGGAGAGTATATATATTAAATTTGACCTATGTTAAGAAAGGTAGAGGTAGACCTATAAATATTTGGTTAGAAAATATTAGAAATTACCTTTTTTTTTAAATTAGATTTAAATGAGATTTTGACTTAACATGACACAATGGAAAAAAAGAATTCATGTAGCCAACCCAACGGAATGGGATAAAGGCTTGATGTTGTCATTGTTGATGATGTTATAACTATGAGAACTTATGCTTTATATGGTGGTAGAGAAAAATGTAATAAAATAATTTTAGAATAGATTTTTATCAATTTATAAATGAGCAAAACAGGATAAAAATTGATAATGACTAAAATAGACAGAGTTAATATGAAGATTTATGGTTAAAAGTGCAAGATTTAAAAGATGTGCTTTTATTACTATATTATATCCAACTAATTGAGGATATTCTCCTCCTGATTATCTTCCTTCTTTGTTGTTTTTGTTTGCCAATATACATGTAGTTATATCCATCAAACAAGACAACAAAATGTTTCATCTCTTCATTCCACAATCTTTCTATCACTTGTAACCCTCGTTTGCGGTCACCCACTCTCACCCCACCCCATATAGCCTCCAAGCAGTGCCCGTCACTCCCACCTATTGCACTCCTACACCCATGAGACAAGAGATCTGTGTTTGCAACTCAAGTACAAATTTTAGTTAAATGATTTATTATTTCTAAATTATTTTTAATATTATACTTATTCAATTTTATACACCATTTTTTTTTAAATATAAAAATTATAATGCTATGTCCAACCCGTGTCCGTGTCCTATATTTTTAATAATTGACGTGTCATGTCGTATCCGTGTATGTGCATCATAGATATAACATAACCAAATCATATAATTATTCCATACTTTTCATCCCTCTCACTACTTTATTTAGGATCTTAGCAAAAAGAAGACAATTCATGGAGGTGTTCAAGTTGAAAGCATTTGCTATCTCACTTATGTTCCTTCACCATTTCACATTATCAATGGCATTCTCATCTCAGTGACCTCCCTCACAACATCTTCAAGCTTTCACTCATGTTCCCTCTGTTTAAAATTTTGAATGTGAATTTTGTGAATGCGAAAAATATCATTAGGTCTCCTTTCTTATGTCTGCCTCCGCTCATAGTAGTGCACATTTTGAATTTGTGCATTCAAGTGTCTAGGGACCAAATTCTAATATTCTATGTCCACTTATTTCATTTTTTTTTGTTATTTTATTTGCTCTATTTATGACAACACTACTTGGGTTTATTTATTGAAGTGACTTTTCTATATTAAAGCAGTTTATCAAGAAATAAAAATTAAATTTTCCACTAAGATTAAAATATCTTTGGATTGTGTTAAGGCTGCAAGCCAAGGGAGGCTGGACCGGCCGGCCCAACAGGCAGTGGAGGGGGTGGAACCTGGAACCAAATCAAGGGAGATTCCGGACCCCCCCTTGTGGGGCCTAGCAAAGCAATAATTCATTATGTTAGGAGGGGAATTAAGGAGGGAATTAAGTAGGGAAAGATCTCCAATTTGAATTCAAATAGGAAAGGGAATTTTATAAGGAAAGAAAGCTGATTTGGGAGCTAATTTGGATGGGATTAATTATGAGATGTTTCCCAATTAAAGAGGATTGTTTTGGTATTTGTTGTTTATAGTTTGCTATAAGTAGTAGGGTTATGCTATGTTTTGTATGGAGAATTTTATTTGAAAGTTGTATTGTTTTCTTTTTGTGAGGTCTTCCTAGTGGCATCTAGGTTGTTTGGGAGAGTCGATCCACCTCTCGAATTGTAGATCGCTTGTATCTTTCTTTTTATTGAAGTTATAATAAAAAATCATTCATCTATATTCATATTCCTGCAGTTTTTTCATTGTATTTGCTATTTTTGTCTTTGAGATGAATCAAATTGGTATCATTTTTTACGAGTGCAGGCCAAGGGAGGCTGGACCAACCGGCCCAGCAGGCCGTGGAGGGGACGGAACCTGAAACCAAATCCAGGGAGATTTCGGGCCCCTGGTGGGGCCTAGCAAAGCAATAATTCATTATGTTAGGAGGGGAATTAAGGAGGGAATTAATTAGGGAAAGATCTATTTAAATTCAAATAGGAGAAGAAAATTTATAAGGAAAGAAGTTTGATTTTGGGGCTGATTTGGAGAGGATTAATTATGAGATGTTTCCTAATTAAATAGGGTTGTTTTGGTATTTGTTGTTTATTGTTTTCTATAAGTAGTAGGGTTTATGTTATGTTTTGTATATAGAATTTTATTTGAGAGTTACTGTAGCTTTCTTTTTATGAGGGCTTCCTAGCGGCGTCTAGGTTGTTTGGGAAAACCGATCTATCTCTTGAATTATAGATCATATGTATCTTGCTTTTCGTATTGAAGTTACAATCCAAAATCAGCCATTATTATTAGTATTTCTGCAAGTTTTTCATTATTTGTTTGCTATTTTTGTCTCCAAGACGTATCAAATTGGTATCAGAGCACTTTTTTGGGACTTATGTCAGCAAAGAAGGTGGAGGCGTTGGAAAGTAAGATGGAGCAAATCAAATCCGACATGGAGAAGAGATTTTCATCTATGGAAGGAATGTTTTCATCCATAAAAGGAAGGCTTTCTAACCTAGAAGACATGATGAGAAAGTTGACCGAGATACAACCGAAGGCTTCACCAGCTATTCCTAGGGCTAAACCAAAGGGAAAGAGAATTTTGGAGGAGATGACGAGGAAGCTCTTGGATATGCAATCAAAAACTCCACCAATGGTTCCGATGGCTAACCCTAACCAAGATTTGACTGGGGTTCCCTTGGTTGAATCGAAGGGAAAGAAGATCGGACAGGAGTTCGACGAGGAGAGTTTTGTCCATTAAGAGCCTCCTTCTAGGGCTCCGATAAAGGGTGGATCAAGGTTTCCGGAGGGGGGCAACAAGGAGGGAATTGTGTGGTGGAGGTGGTGGGGTGGTTGGACATTATGGGAGGCATTTCAAATTTTCAAGCAAGGGGGGTGGGCGACCGGAGATGGAAGGGGTCGAGCTGAATCATGCGATTGTTTCATGCAAGAACGGATGAAAGAAAGATGGGAGCTCCACCCTCAATGCACGGAGGAAACATGGAGGGATCACAACAACTGCTACACTGGAGGAAGAAGCCATTGGAGTGGTAGCGATCATAGGGTGAGGAAGTTAAGGATGTTAATATTTAAAGGGGAGGATGCTTAGGAGTGGGTGCACCGGGTGGAGATGTACTTCATGGTGAATGGGTTGAATGATGAGAAGTTTATGGCTGTAGGGCTATGTCTGGAGGGGAAAAGTCTAGCTTGGTTCCAGTGGACAATAGCATGGCCATTAACCGAGCAGTTGAAGAAAGCCATGAACAGTGTCCCATCCTTCCACATTGAGGACAAGGTGTGTCTTTTTTGGAGGGAGTATTGTTATGGCTGCAGGCCAAGGGAGGTTGGACCAACTGGCCCAGCAGACAGTGGAGGAGGCGAAACCTGGAACCAAATCCAGGGAGATTTTGATAACCCCTTGTGGGGGCCAGTAAAGCAATAACTCATTATGTTAGGAGGGGGATTATGGAGAGAATTAATTAGGAAAAGATCTCATATTTGAATTCAAATAGGAAAGGAAATTTATAAGAAAAAAATGATGATTTGGGGGCTGATTTGAAGAGGATTAATTATGACTTATGAGATGTTTCCTAATTAAAGAGGACTATTTTAATATTTGTTGTTTATTGTTTGCTATAAGTAGTAGGGTTTATATTATATTTTGTATGGAGAATTTTATTTGAGAGTAGTTGTAGTTTTCTTTTGTGAGGGCTTCCTAGCGGTGTCTAGGCTGTTTGGGAGAATTGATCTACCTCTCGAATTGTAGATCACATGTATCTTGTTTTTCGTATTGAAGTTATAATCTAAAATCAATCATTATTATTAATATTTATGCAGTTTTCCCATTATTCATTTGTTGTTTTTATCTCTAAGGCATATCAAATTGATAATACTATTGAATGTATACAAGCATAATTTCATTATTTTTTGTGCTAATAATGGTATTATACATCAATCATGTTCTTATGTATCCAAATAAAATGGAGTGGCTACATGTAAGCATAACTCAATCTCCCCCCCCCCCCCCTTCCCCCCTCCTAAGGAGATATGCTACAAACTTTCTTGAAGAAACATTTCTTCTCCCATGCAAGCACACTTACTCTCCCATAGATACTATGCAATCATCCAAAAATGATGAATAAGATGCTTTTGTTATCAGATTTATGGTTGGCAAGCTTATCTATTTGAGTGTCACTCGACATATTATAGATCCTTTATTGTTGGCGTGGTTAATCAACATATGCAAAGACCAAAGAAAAAAATCAGGATGTTGTCCTAAAAATTTTAAGATACAGAAAAAAATCTCTAAAAAAAAGTAGTCTATCAGAAACAAAAGCATTTAAGGATAGGAAGTTATTTAGATATTGATAATATTGGATCTATTGAGGATAGAAGGTCTACAAAAGGTATTGTTTCTTTGTGAGAGGAGATTTCATATCATATCCTAAAGAAGTAAGATACAAATTGTTGTAGATATATCTAGCATTGAAGATTAATATAAAGCCATAACTCATTATGCTTGCAAAATGATGTGAATCAAAATTTTAGTAGAGAAATCTGAAATCCCAATTACACATCGTATGATCCTTAATTGTGGTAATCATGTAGCCATCAATATTGCAAATGTTCTTATCTTTCATGAAAGAAAAAAAAATATTAAGCAGAATAACACTTCATCAAAGGTGTAATCCTATCAAATTATTATCAATATGCACATCTTCAGTGAAGAACAATTAATAGAAATCTTTATTAAAGCTCTATGACCACATTATTTTTCCAATCTGTGTAACAAACAGAAACTTATTAATATATATGCTCCAATTTGACGGGAAATGCTATCATAGGAAAGTGTCGGACTGGATGATGTGTTTTAATTGTGGTATTATATATCCTCATAATTGTGAATATTACCCTCCTTATTATCTTTCTTCTTTATTCATAGATATATTGTATGCAAGTAAAAGGAGTTGGTGGTGAAAGAAGGTACAAAAGATTATTGACAAAATAAGCATAAAGTTAAAAATTGACAAGCTAAATATTATTTAGACCTACATAAATAATAAGGAGGTTACATATTTTGCAAGGTAGTTAACAAAGTTAAGGTACAACTCTTGATGATATGTATAATAGGTTTCAGAACAACTAAAGAAGAATGGAGAGAGCATAACTAACCACAAAAGAAATTAGATCCAAGGATTTTGATTAAGTTAAATGTATCAAGCGTGAAGATTGCAAGATCTTGATGAGCGATGAAGGCATTAAGAAAAATTGAAATGCTACTATAAGAACATTATACGAGGGTTTAAAAAAATAAAATTTAAAAAAAATCACCAAGAACAAAATCGTGTCATAAAAAAAAAAAAGAGATGACTAATCATTGAAGAATATGCATAGACTTAGGGATGTCAATATTTGACACGACCCGAAAATTTCGGGTTATGGTCAACCCGTTTCGCAAACGGGTTAGGTTCGGGTTCTAAATTTGACTCGTTTGAAAAATTGGGTCAGGTCCAGGTCGACCCTCTAACCTGAAGTTGACCCGAATTTGACATGTCCCGTCGTCACTCCCACCCGCATCACCGCATCCCGCACATCAGCATAGGCCGCACCATCCGGTCCCGCCCGCAAGCCCTAACCACACGAGTCCAACCCGTCCCATTGCTCGCACGGTCCGGTTGCACCGCATGGCGTCCCGCCCACCGTGAGTCCAACCCGCACGTCTCGCCCACAATTCCTGCCCGGGCGTCCCACCGTCCTCTGCTCACGAGCCCGACCTACGCGATGTGCGCGCCCCGCCTCCGCCCGCGAGTCCAACCTGCCAGCCTGCTCGACGTGCACGCCCCATCTCACCCACGATTCTTGCCCGACCTCGGGTTAGCCGTGTCGAGTCGAGTTGACTCAGGTTTGTAGCGGGTAGGGTCCAGCTGGAATTTCTGACCAGTTTGCAAAAACGGGTTGGGTTCGGGTCATGTCGAACAGCATCAGGTCAATATCGAGTTCGACCGGAACCCGACCCGCAACCCGTTTTTGACACCCCTACATAGACTAAAAATTTAGATCCAAAAGAGATACCCACTAGTACTCTAAGATTTACTAGTAAAATCAAAAAGATTTGATTATAAGTATTTAATGAAATCCTAAAGACTAAGGTGTTGTTTGGTTGCTAGTTTCTAGCAGGATTTAAGTTGGATTTAGCCTAAATATTTCCAAATGCTTTATAAGGGGTTTCTAAATCCTTTATGAACAAAGTCCTATATTTAGATGATTTGATAAATGTTGGCCCAAATCCTAGTAAGGTTGAGATTTAAGAGATTTATTTCAAAGAGAATTACTCAATCTGAGTAAATCACCCAAGTCTTCCAATCACAACCAAAAAGTCCAAAGATTTGGTTGGATATTGAAGCATTTTGCAACAAAATAGCTCTACCAATGGGATCTACTACATCATACTTGAATAGGATTTCTGAAATCCAGGTTTACTAAAATACTAACTTCGACCAAAACAATCCTAAAAGACCCTATATAAAATGTTGAATGATTGGAGAAAAAATCATTTTTGAATGTCTTAAAGAATAAAAGAGATGTTTGAAATTATAGTAATTATTAAAGAATAAATAAATTCACATTATGATGAAGTTTGAGAGAAAACTGAAATATAGACTTGAAAAATCATATTAGTGTTGCAGAATCATTTGGTTTTATGCTAAGGTCTATTATGAAGATAATTTTTCATGCTAAGAATAAAAAAAGTAACTGTTGTGGTACTAGTTGTCTTTTTAAGATCTTTAGATATCATATGAAGCTTTTTATCTCTATATATTTTTAATTAATCGACTTGGTATGAAAAATTAAACTAATAACACAAGAGTCATTTTATTGCGTTAAAGGTTGTTGAAGTTTTAGTAGATAAAAATGGCATAACCATAAATAAGTAGCATAAAATGTTATTGCAACATGACCAAAGAGCTTCCAACAATTAAAGGATTATATAAACGATACACAGGCTTAAGTACATTGTATTTATTATCTAAATAATACTAACATGAGTGAGAACATAATTTCTGAAGTTGAAGTTAGCTGAACAAATAGAATAGAGCCATGAAAATTATATGCAATAAGAAAGTATTATGGAAAGTTCAAAAAAAAAAAAGAATCTTAATTAAATTGCAACTAGAACATTTATGTGACATAAATGTTAATGCCAGTGCAAAAAAGAAATAAATGATAGCAAGTTAAATGAAGTAAAAGTTTGGCTATATGAATGTATGCTAAAAATAGGAAGGATTGAATGTAAAATAATTATAGCAGAGAGATGATGAGAGTGGCACTTATTAAGATAGTGAAAACTAGATTTAGGTAGTTTACGAATCTATAATATTAGGAAAATATGCATCAATAAAGCTAGAAAATAAACAAATGCAAAGGGTTAGGAAGAAAATGGGTATAATAAAGATAATATGGCAGTAAATTTTTAAAAAAAATGCATGCAAGAGAAAGTTAGCACGTCATGTAGAATTTTACAAGAATGATTGTAAGTGGATTTGTAAAGTCAATATTAAGAACTAAGCAGGAACCTTATCTCTTCCAAGCACCCCATGTGAAAAAAATCATTTTAAGAATTGTATTCTCTATTCCCAACTACTTAATATTTAAGGATAGAACAAATCGGTCAGAAATTAAGCATGGCATAAAGCTTCGTATGTTTCGTGGAGATAATCCATGATACCATTACCATCAATCTTCATAAGTGTTCTATAACAGAGAAAATGAAAAGAACAAACTATTCAACAATGCCTGTACCTGTTGGTGACCAGTTAAGCGAGCCTTTGGCTGTTTACTGCTAGCAGGTTCCCAGAGAATCATAGTGAAATCATCAGAACCTGAAACTAGTCTTTCAGGAGCATTGTTCTTCATTTTGGTGTATTTTTTAAGGGCTGCCTAAGACCAAGAAAGTAATCACATAAAGGAGGATCAATAGCAGTAAAAATATAGGCTACTTCAACCATGAGAATAGAAGTGTCTGCATAAAAGCTGCATCGTATAATGGAGTTCTACTATAATCTATCCTTCTTAATCAGCATCAAAAGTAATTCAATAACAGTAATAGTTATAAAGTGCTAAAAATGAAAATGTTGTGAGTTAAAAGCTTTTGCATAACTTCATAAAAAAGGCACAAATATAACTGTGGATTTTAGTATGACAAGCAGTGATATTACCACCAGTATCTTGTTCGAATATATGATCAAAGAAACAAATTGAAGAAACAATTAAACCTTGTTCATGCAGTACAAAAAATAATATCCAATCAAATTAAAAATGTGAACAATCAATTTTCTTTTTCCTTTTTTGCTTAAGGCAGAAGTACCTCCTTCATCTCCTCTGCAGATGAATACGTTTTACCAGTATGATCAAATGCCCCAGTTCGCAGGGTGTACTCCGTACTCAAAGCAAGTGAGTTGACCCAATGCCCATGTCCCTGAAATAAAGATACAAAATTTCATGCACGGTACTTCATAGAACCTGTTAATGATTTTGCCTTCACACACACAACACGAAGTCATAGTTCAAAATAAACATTTGCTTTGCCGATGCATGAACACTAGTCATTGTTTATGGATTTTGAATAAACATTCTTTTTCCGCAGAAGATCACTTGAGTGGTGCCTTGGCATGTAAATAAGTTTGACAGATCTAGCAGATCCCAGCGGCCTAAGAAGCACTACTACAGAGAATGGCCCTTGGCTTCCATCTATTAGAACGTCCTATCGTTATTAGGCTATTTTTTCCCTAATTGAACTTGTGTCATTAGCCTTGGAAGATGAAACGTTGCATATATGTTGTCAGCCAGCTGAACAAGCATACTTTAACACTGAACCCTTCAAAATTATTCAAATTTTCTGTGCAAAATTTAGAATTCTTCAGATTCATAAGGCTAAATCCCATCGTACAAATCATACGTAAAACTCAGCAAGTTTATAACCATAAGAAATGTGATCATAACTAAAAATACAATGAATTATTTGTTTTTGTTCCATCCTAAAGATATCCAGACGAGGAACACAACTCAGTCTGGAAAAGAGAAGAACCCAAGTTTTAACTTGAAAGTGACAAGAAATAATACTTTTTTAAAAAATAAAGCATTCAAAGGAAAAATAAGGTTGAATAAATAAATTATGACATCACTTTTGAATAAATTTTGATTTTTAAGACCTGAATTCGGCAAAAACATGAACAAGTTATAAATTCCCACTTAATTTTCAAAAACCTTAAAAAGATGTAACTTGAAGAATCTATCCCTAATAGCTTGTCAAAGTTAAGATTGTTGCAGGTAAGATTGGCTAAGGGGCAAAAAAAGGTTTTTTAAACTTTTTTTCTCGCCACAATCTCAATAGTGACGTTGCAAAATCATGTTTTCTAGCGCCCAAAAGGAAATCACGGGACTAGTCATTCTCCTTACCTAAACAAAATCCTTCTATTATACAGTAGCTTATCTTGCCGTAAAACAAACGGCCAACCCAATAAAATCAACCATGAGCAAACCAAGCCCTTGGAAAGAAGAGAATAAAGTGCAGTTACCGTTTTTCTAAGGCTAAATAAAACACAAAACCTCTCCAAACTAACAATTCAAGAAATATATCAACGAAGAAGTAGACAAACTCAAAGTTCATTCATTAGCTTCACAAGCAAGAAGGTTCTAATGTAGTACCTTCAACTCACGGATCAACTTTCCTTGTGAAGTCTCCCATACCTTTATTGTACAATCCTGAGAACTGCACGTGTTTTAGGCCATCCAGTTATACAAAACACACATAAATTGAAGTAAAAAATAAAACATCATTTTAGAAAAAAAAATTACCATATTTTTAATAATTACATTTCTATTTAGATGACAATTTCAGAATGCATAACCAGATCATCCAAAGGATTGGATAACAATACTTAGTACTTAATCAAGTTTACTATAAGAACAGATCATTACAAAGTAGTCTAAGTACATTTGTTGTAATACTACCCATCAAATCTAATGAATCAATCCTGATGTGCTGATGAGCAAACCGAGAAAGCTGTGAACATAGGCATAGATATCAAATTTTCTATTTTTACAAATTGCAGACAATATAGAGCTAAGATAAATTCATTATGTCTAATATGTTTAAGCAAACAGAGGATTCACACCCAACACCCCATCACCATTTAGACAATGTTCCCGACACTTGTAAAGAAAACTGAGCTTTATTAGAGTTACACACAAAAAAGAAACACAATAAACTCAATTAAAAAGGATTGGCAAAAATGGAGAGACTATTAATGCAAATTTACTTCTAGGAGTTTACAAAGTAGGAAAGGATTGCTGTGATAAAATAGAGCAAAATTGGAAAAGATAGAGTAAGTTAAAGAAACAACTGTACTTTAAGAAAAAGTTGCAGAATGCATAAAATAATTTTACAATTATTTAGTGGTATTACTATACGAAAACACCACACAAAATAACCAAAAGATGAACACAAATTGCTGGAAAATGAGAAAAATTTTAATTTCTCAGAAATGGCTTACAGTACACGCATATTTTACTAAAAAAATAATACACAAAATCAAACCATCTGAATTCAGTCATTCAGTTGGTTCTAAATAAGAATAGTTCCGATTTTTTTTTAATATGGATAACGGCCTCCCTTGGTTGCCTCCCTTGGTTCCTTTATACCAACTTCCAGTGCACACACAAGAAGGCAAGGCCATCCTATAAAATTTAGACTACAAATCGAGCATTGACCTATATAAAAAAAACAAACAAATATTATTATAAATTATCAACTGGAAAAGTACAGATGTACCTTGTGAATATCACTCCATCACCGCCCCACTTAACACATGTCACTGCAAGAGTATGACCTGTAAGAGAAATAGTACACCTCAATGAAATATCCCAAATTCGGGCATCCCCATCCTTGCTGGAACTAACAAAACGACGGCAAGGAGCTTGCAAGTGTACAGGTTCCCAAGAAATAGCAGTGATCCACTTTTTGTGACCCTGACGCACAACAAAAGAAGTAATGTTAAAGAACAAAAAAGTGTTGACAAAATGAAAACGGGAAAAAAGGTAGCCCACAAACAATGAACAACTCCACTTCAATAAATAATCCATCCATTCATAATGAATGGATGAGTATACATGTGCGCAAGTTCAACACTGCATGGACAACCATTTGAATAGAAATTATAAAATTACCAATTTTGGTTAAGAAAATAATGGATGTATTGAAATTAAAAACCTGTAAAAAAAGCCAAGTAATACTCAAAAAACATAAATGCCAAATCACTTAGTATTGATTGGACGCTACTTATTGTTGGCTTAAAGAGAACATATACTGTTGATTTCCAGTCCTGTCCAAAAAGAGTTCATTGAATTCCTTGTGTTGCCGTGTATGGAAGACTCATAATTCCACTGATAAAAGGAAAACTCCTGTTGCTTTCAATAGAGGGTATATATTGCTTCAATCTCCTAACTCTAGTATGTGGTAATCAGGTAATTAAATGGGGTGATTGGCTGTTGAGAGGACAGCTGGTGCTGTAAACGTTATAACCATATTTGTATTACCATGGGATGCTATTTAGGAAAAACATTATATTCAAAAGATGACCAGTTTTTATATTTCCTTACTAGGAATATCCAATAAGGTTTATGCTAACTGTTATTAGCTAAGAAAGTGCGTTGTCTATCATGATAGATAAGGCTTCCTTGTATTCAGTTTTTCAAGCTGCCTTATAAACTTTTGTCCATTACTCTCTTATTTTCTAATTTTCAACATGGTATCAGAGAGGAGAAACTACACCTAAATCCTTCAATGGTGAAGCATAGGATGGCTAGCACAAAAGATAGCCCAACATCAGAAGTTACCCCAATAACAATCATCAAAGGAAAAACAAGATAATGTTGTCAAAAGATTGGACATTAAATATATATATATATATTGGAAGATTCACAGGAAGCCAGTTGATTGGAAACCCACGTGCAATATCCAAGATAAGGATCACCATGGCAATGTTGACACCGCAACTATGAATCGTAACACCTATGGAATTGAGACCATTCGGCTAGGAGCAAAATGATGCTCCAAAAATTACATCAATAGTCTCCACAAACACGACCTCTATCAGTAACACATGTTCCTTAGCACAAAAATATAATTTCCTAAATATTTTATGTATTAAAAAGGAAAATTCTAGTCCTTTGATTATGAACTACGGTGCATTAGATCACATAAGTAGAAATGCATCTATATTTCACAAATACAGCCCCGGTAAGGACCACCTCACAGTTCGGATCGCATATGGCTCACTCTTAAATTGTACTGAGTCTAATATCATCACTAAAGATCTAATACCTGGTTATTTTGATCCCAAAGCAAATTTGTTGTCCATAAGCAAACTAGAGATCTTAATTGTGTGGTTAAATTTTCATCTAATGTGTTTTTCAGGGCTCGAACTCGGGGAGATAATTGAAAATGCTAAGATGTGTGTAGAACTTCGCCAACCTGAAAATGAGTGTAAAAAAATAGTCAAATTGGCTACCAAGTACTATGCATCATTATTAATCAAGAAAATGCCATCATTTTATTGTACTATAGTTTAGTCCATCTTTACCCATGTATTTTAAAAAAACTTCCCCATTCAAAAAAATTCCATCCATTTTTAGTGGAAATCTATCGACCATCTGAATATATTTCATTGTTTACTCAAGAAAATAAGGACAAAAGAACTGCAAACATCACAAACTAAAATAAGATTCTAAATCAAATCTTAAGACCCTTAACACCAGGAAGTTATCCAGGCAACCATGAACCTCCAAATGATATATATTTCATACTGCTCTAAAGAAAGGTATTTTGTCTCTTACTTAGCACCTCTTCAAAATTATATGAACTATGAAGGCTTGCCTCATAAATTTTTTGCATTTTCCATAAGACTTTCAATGATATATAGATTCCTAGAAATATTCAAGAACCCATCAACCAACCTTTATGAAAACGTGATTCTCTGGAGTCTGGAATAAATTTGAGCATTAGAAGAAAACAAAGTGTGGGAAATCACTGACTTACCAAAAGGGAAGAGCAATGTTGGCTGCAAGTGGATATTCTCTGTTAAATATAAGACTTAAACAAATGGCAGGCATTCTCAAAGCATATTTCGTTGCTAAAGAATTCACTCAACCTTATGATTTGCGCATATTGACTAACTTAATTTGATCTTTATATTGTTATCTCTAGCAGCAAATAATAATTGGTCACTCATCAAATTGATATAAAGAATACATTTCTCAATGGTGTCCTAAAAGAAGTATACATTGACATTCACCTAGGTTTGGAAACTCTGGGTAAAATCAACATGTTAATATAAAAATCCCTTTATGACCTAAAACAATCTCCACGTCTGGTTTGAGAAATTTACAAAAATTGTAAGGAACAATATATCTTCTTAATGCCAAATTGATCACACCATATTTGTATAAAAATCATCAAAAGGAAAAAAGCATTGTCCTCATTATATATCTAAATAACATTATTATTACCAGAGATTATGAAAAAGAGATGGAAAAACTAAACAATCGTCTAGCTAAAGAATTTGAAGTTAAACACCTTGGCCACCTCAAATACTTCCTAGGCATACAAGTTACTAGAACAAGAAAAAGGTTATATATTTGCCAAATAAAATATGTTCAAGACTCCCTAAAGAAGACTAGAATGATTAACTCTAAAGTTTATGTTGACCTCAATACTAGTGTCTAGCTTGAGTCAAACGCGCAAGACGAATTTTAAAAACGAAAGAGCACGACCACGAGCGAAACTCACCCGCTGCGTATCGACGAAAAACTCAAATGGTCAAAATGGCCTCCAATCGCAAACAGACAACGCCAACGCGTTTGGAGCAACGGAAACAGCTAAGATTAGAGATAGGCATCCACATTGATTGGGTTCGTTGATCGGCAATAGATTAAATTTTGTGCGCGTGCAAATCGAGGCGACGACATGCGCAAACGATGACGATGATATGATGATGATGGCGCGATGGCGACCGAGTCAAAGCATGATTAAAAAAGATTTTTGATTTCATATGATTATAAATAATAAAAAGAGAGAGAATGAGAGATTTTTAAAAAAAATCTAAATTAAATAATATCTAAACTACCCCTCACTTTAACACTCACATAACACTTTGCATACACTCACCCAACCGTTCACTCTCTCCCTCCTGCTCTAAACTCACACAAGCCCCCTCTCGGCTCTCTCGGCTCCCTCACTCTCCAAGCTACCGGCCACCACACCTCCAACCATCCAAGGTAAGCTATCTCCTCCATCTTCATTTCTTCTTCTTCTTCTTCTTCTCCTTCTCCTTCTCCTTCTCCTTCTCCTTCTTCTCCTTCTCCTTCTTCTTTCTTCCTCCCCCATTTCCTCCCATTTTCTCTTCTTCTCCTTCACCTTCTTTTTCCTCCTCTATCATTTTCTTCTTAAACCTAACATAAACCTAACCCTAATTTATTTTATTTCTCCACATCTATCCCTTAAATCTCATATCTCCCTTTACAAAAAATACTCCCCTACACCTCCTACGCCTTCTCCACCAAAAAGCCCCTTCATCCTCCACTCTCTCCCTAAGTCTAGAGAGAGAAAATCTTCTCTCTCTAGAAAGAGAGAAATTTCATAAAATATTTTCATAAACACCTCCACCCATATCCCAGACACATCCCTTCACCATCATTCACTCATATCACCCCTCCTGGACAGAGAAAAAATTCCTCTCTTTTTCTATCTCTAAAATGGGAGGGAGATTTTCTCTCTGCAAACTCACTCTGCTCACCACTACAACCTTCCTACATCATTTCCACGAAATTCATTATTTCCCTCTATTTCTCTCTCTAGAAACAGAGCTCGCACACACCTCTTTATAGCCCCTATTTTAAAAAAATAAATATATGTATATAGTTAAATGAATAAATGATGACAAAAAAATTATATCGTGGGTTGCAGGTCTCTCGTGGGTCACCGTCGCTGCCTCGGTCGCCCTGCTGCTAAGGTATAAACCCCGACACTAGCTATTTTACAATTTTTCATGCATGATATGCATGCTTGTGACTGCTTTTTTTAGCATGCGAGAAATTTGTATGCGTGAAATTAAGTATCTATAACAACTTTTTTATAGCATGCGAGAAAATGTGATTGCATGATATAAATACCCGTGACTGTTTTCGCATGAAATTAAGTACTTATGACTACTTTTCTTAACAAGCAGAGAAATACTATACTTTATAAACATGTGCTTAAAGACCCCTGACTGCCTTTTTTGGTAGGTGAGAATGAAATTTCGATGGCGATATTACTTGACATCTACCGTGACTGCCTTTCTTGGAAGGTGGGAAGACTTAGCACCCTAATACAGCCCCCTTCGCAGGGACAACGCCAGGGTGCTGCCAAACTTTACAATAAAAGCTCATGACTTAGAAAAAGTGAAAGAAATTGAAAATCTACCATAACCCCTTAGTCAACAAAATATAAAATACACGACATCCTAAGTTCTAAACACTGAAAGCAAAGTGAGCCTGGCAGCACCCCGGCGTCGTCCCTGCTTAAGGGGGTGCATCGAGGTACTAAGTCTTCCCACCTGCCAAGAAAGACAGCCACGGTATGTGTCAAGTGAAACCGCCGCCGAAATTTTATTCCCCGCCAGCAAAGAAAGGCAATCACGGGTCTTCAAGCACCTATTTACAAAGCACAGCATTTCCCCATCTGTTAAGAAAAGCAGTCACGAGTACTTAATTTTCATGCAAGCAAATTTTTCTGCTTGCTAAGAAAAGCAGTCATAGGTGCTTATATATCATGCAAGCACATTTTCCCGCCTACTAAGAAAAATGTCACGGGTACTTAATTTCACGCATACAAATTTCTCGCCTGCTAAGAAAAACAATCACGGGCACGAATATCATGCATGAAAAATTGTAAAATAGCTAGCATCGGGGTTTATATATTAACAGCGGGGCAACCGAGGCAGCGATAATAAACGGCGACGACAGCAACGCACGAGAAATCTGCAGCGAACGATGTAATTTTTTTATGTAATCATTTATTCATTTAACTATGTACATATATTTATTTTTTAATAGGGGCTAGAGAGAGAAAGAGAGTGTGCGAGCTCTCTGCACACTCTCTTTCTAGAGAGGAAAAGAATGAATTTGATGAAAATGATGTAAGAAAGTTGCAGTGGTGAGGAGGATGATGTTTAGAGAGAGAAAATCCCACTCTCTCCAATTTTAGAGAGAAAGAGAGGAATTTTCTCTTTAGGAGAGAAGATATGAGGGAATGATGGTTAAAGGAGGTGTTTGGGATACAGAGTGAAGTATTTATGAAGAGATTTTATGAAATTTTTCTCTTTCTAGAGAGAGAAAATTTTATATCTCTAGATCTAGAGAGAGAATTGAGAATGAAGAGGTTTTTTGGTGAAGAAGATGTAGGAGGTGTAGGGGAGTATTTTTTGTGAAGGGAGATGTAGGATTTGAGGGATAGATGTGGAGAAATAAAAAAATTAGGGTTAGGGTTAGGTTTGGGAAGAAAATGATGGAGGAGGAAGAAGAAGTTGAAGAAGAAGAATAAGAGAAGAAGAAGAGAAAATGTGAGGAAATGGGGAAGGAAGAAAGAAGAAGAAAGAAAGAATAAGGAGAAAGGAAGAAGAAGAAGAAGAAATGAAGATGGAGGAGAGTATCAGAGAGCTTACCTTGGATGGTTGGAAGTGTGGTGGCCGGCGGCTTGGAGAGTGAGGGAGCTGAGAGAACCAAGAGGGGGCTTTCGTGAGGGAGAGAGTGAATGGTTGGGTGAGTGTATGAGGGAGTGTTACGTGAGTGTTTAAGTGAGGGGTATTTAGGTAATATTTAATTTAGGATTTTTTTAAATCTCTTTCTCTTTTTATTATTTATAATCACATGAAATCAAAAAAAAATTTAATCGTGCTTTGACTTGATCGCCGTCACACTGTCCTCACCATATCACCGTCATTGTTCGCGCATGTCATCGCCTCGATTTCAGCGCGCACAAAATTTAATTTTTTTTTCCGATCGATCCCAATCAATATGGTTGCATATCTTAGTTGTTTTCGTTGCTTCGAACGCACTGGCGCTGTTCATTTTGAGAACGGAGGCCATTTTGGCAGTTTAAATTTTTAGTCGGCGCGCGTCGAGTGAGTTTTACGCGACGTCGCGCTATTTCACTTTCGAAACTCACCTTGTGCGATCAACTCGACCCTGACACTAGTATTGAGGTCAACATTTTACACCATGTTTCAAGCCTTGGATCCCAATAAAAAATTGGGGCATTGCTAATAAAAGTCCACAGTGGATAAAGAAAGATATCAAAGGGTTGTAAAAAAACTCATCTATCTCTCATACAACAGGTCCAACATTGGGTTCTCAATAAGTATGGTGAGTAGGTTCATGAAAAATCCAATAGAATAACATCTAAAGGTCATCTATCAATTCTTGAAATGCCTAGAGGAGAATCAAGGAAAATGACTGTATTTCAAAAAGACAAGTCTTTGCGAATTTTGATTTGATTGGATCAGCAAATTATAGAAGATCAACCACTAATTATTATAACATCGTAGGAGAAATATTGTAACTTGGAGGAACAAAAAACAAACTGTGAAAGCAAGAAGCAGTATTAAAACTGAGTTTTGGGCTGTCTGGTTGTGCATGCGAAAGAATTTGGCTTAGAAGATTGCTTTAGGAATTAAGAATTCAACATAAAAAACCCATACAACTATTATGTGATAATAAGGCTTCCATCAATAATGCAAAAATCTTGTATATCATGACAAAACAAAACATGTCGAGATAGATCGACACTTCATCAAAGAGAAACTTACGGTGGGATCAAGTATTGCCTAAACACCTAGATCCCTTCAAAAGACTGATAGATAGGGGAAGGAGCATATATTGCTTCAAACTCCTAATTCCAGTATGTGGCAATGAGGTATTAAGTGGGGTAATGTCTGTCATGTGGACAGCTGGTGTTGCAAAGGTTATAACCATATTTGTATCACCATGAGATGCTAATTAGGAAAGGTATTATATGAAGCATACGCCCAGCTTTCATACTTTTTTAGGAGGACTATTCAATAAGGTATGCTTGCTTTATTAGCTAAGAAAGAGAGTTGTCCAACCATGATAAATAAGGCTAGCTTCTTGTATTAGTTTTTTCAAGCTGCTGTAATAAAATTACTATCCTGTGTTATCTGTTTTCAGATTTTCAACAGATAAAAATTTGGATATAAAACCGTAAAAGCATTTAAGGTGATATTCCAAAAACTAACGATGCAATTGGAAAACCTCAAACCAATGTTGAATAAAGATACCAAAAAATCATAACGACATTAAATGCAGCCAACTGGACAAAAAGGAATAATCATGTAGAATTTACTATAAGCGGATTGCCAGATTGTTTCCCAGTTTGAGGATCCCATAGCAGAAGCTCTCCGGACTTGCTGCCACTGACCAGATGTTTTCCATCTGGCGACCATGCTATGCATAGCACCCAATTTTTATGTCCTAAATAACAAGATAACATGAGAAAATGTTCAAGAAACTAACTCTCAAATGAAAAATGGTATATAAGACCATTCCAAACTCCTTCATTTATAAGATATACTGACAACAAACAGGAGATTTTTTTCAAAAAACAAAACAAAGTCTAAAGCAAGTGCAACTAGACAAAAGAGAAAATGCCATAGGAATATAAAGGAAAATGCATAAAAGGCAGCAGTTAGCCGCAAGCAAGTAAGAACTAAGTTGGAATGCCAGTGAAACTCAAGCAAGCAAACAAGACCTGAGCTGGAAAACATTTTTCAGATATAGCTTAACAAGTTTCATACAAGATGAACAAGATAAAATGAGAAGATCCATGGCATAGAGAGTTCATATAATCAACATCATTAGTAGGATCCCTACTAAAGGTTGGGATTATGAATGCTCCAATCAATCTTCTTTAATTCTATCTCCTCATCATATAAATACTTCTTCCACCCTTCATTGTACATACACAAACAACTTGAAATCTACTGTCTACTACCTTGCCTTTAATAGCTATTCCAACTCTCTCTCTAACAAAAAACTAACTCTATTATTCCTAGTTATACCACACATGCATCTTTGCATGCTCATCTCAACCACCACTCAACTTTGCTGGCAACAATTTATTTATTGCCCAAGAAATATCCATATAGCATAGCCAATTAAATTGCAACGGTATAAAATTTGCATTTTAAGTCTGTGATATCTTATATTACATAATACTCTATGTACTCTTGAGGTTTTTCTTTATTTTGACAACACATCTTTAACTCTAGAAGATAAAGCTCATTGATATCCCTAAAATTTTTAAAATTGCCCAGACTCCAACTAACATGCTTACATATCACTTAATCCTTCAATAATATTGATTGTTAATTATCAATTTAATATTCACTAAAATTATAAATTATATACAGAATATTTATTCTATTAAACCTAAACTATCATCTTATAAAGATTTTCTCTATTGATCGAACTTTTCACTAACTACAATAGATGCCTCACCCATCAACACAATGTCATACGCAAGTAGAAAATTAACAATATACCAAACTTTGAATGCATGTTACGAACATCTCCATAAACAATATAAAAGATACAGTCTGATTATATCTAATCCTACTATGATCGAAAACTCTTTAATCACTCTACAACTATTTCAAGTCGCTACTTCATCATACATGCCTCAGATAACTCAATAGTATTTACACATTCGTTCTCCTTAAAGTCTATCAAATAGATTCTTATTGTACTTGATCGTCTGACATTTAAGGATCAACAAATATCATTTGCTCTTTATACTCCTCCATTAATTGTCTTAGCATAAAAATTGGATCTTAAGTATATCTTCTAGGCCAAAATGATTATCTGATATTAATGTAATTTTCAAAGCCCAAGTTTCAAACCCCTTTCCCATAACTTCCTTTTATAACTCACAAATTTTGCTTCCCTATAATTCCATTACAAGGGGTTATCCCAAGCAAAATTCCTTGACCATACCACCATTTTCTACATCAATACATCTTTTCAATCTCATAATTGACTCATAATTAGAATAGGATAATTCATGTTCGTGCCTCTCTTTGCCATTTAGCTAACCATTTCTTTCCACTATATAGCAGATTTCAAATAATGACCCATTAGAAATGTTAAAGACATTATTTAACCACTAATCCCTACCTTTACCATTCAGAAGTTCAAAATAAGCTAAATTCATACAATGAATCTACATACTCATCATATGTATGCATATGTATTTGTCTGATATTGGTAGTGCGTGGAAATTAGAAAGTCCATGCTCATCAAAATCACGAAAAGTAAACATAGGGAGAAATATTATGAGTCATAGTGTAGTATTTTCAATTTTTCTAGTTTATTTACTTGTAAGGCATGTATATGAATATGATCCTATTGAGGATAGGATGTGCTTTATAGTGTTTTCAGGATACAAGACGACACTTAAGGTTTCCTAATGCAACTACTATGATATGTAGTATGAATTAATGTAAGAAAGTTAAGTATTCATAGATTGCAAACCATTCATTAAATCAACAATTTGCTTTCCCAGAAAATAAATAATAAATAGTAGAATTTGAACCTAAATGATAATGAAATAATCCAAATAATCCATAGCTTAAAATCAACAAGTCATTATAGTTTAATTCTCACAAATAGAAATTAATTATTTCAACTTTGAATAAACTAACATCACTAACAATCCAATATCAAATTAAGGAAACAAAAGAAGAACAAGGAACAAAAGTAAAAAAAAATTAGAAAAACCTAACCTCACGCCTACACAATGAGATGATATCCTTAAGAATTATATAGCTCTACTGGTCCCGCAATCGAATGAATCGCACATGTAACTTGGACACACATGATTGAAAACTAGAAAAATATTTTATTAAGCTAAAGTTCTTTTTGCATACCTTATAAAAACTATTTATAAACTACAAATATCTAGGTTAGTAGATATGATTGATACAAGACCAACACAATTCAATTCAAAATAACTCTCCCAAAATTCTTATATATAATCAAATATATGTTAAACCAATAAGAATATATTTTAAAATTCTAAAGTTAATCCATCAACAAAGCATGTCAAACCCATCACTATACAATTCATATAACCAAGGATTTAAAAAATGTAGTCACAACAAAACCCCACAATCATAACAAAAACTATAGAAACACAAGATACTGCAAACTTCTGCATGAAGAATTGCCTTAGATAATCATAACATAACACAACAAAACCAAGAGTTTATTCCACTTAAAGCAATTTAAAATCAAATGGATCTAAAAGTCACTGCTTAAGGAAGAAAATAATGTCACTCTTGAACACAACTCATATGCATAATGTCAAATTCCACCTCCAAGGAAATCGATAAAACCAAACACCACCTAAAGGTAGCAATTCCAAATCAATATGCCCGACCAAAAAACTCAAACTCCAACAAAATTGAACTTTTGATATTCATAAAGCAAAAATAAGCATAACTTTTGTGTTTTATTAGTAGTCACAAGCAAGTACGTCACCAATGCACTAGCAACGTAGAATCCACAATTAATAATAAACAAAATCTCCCCAGCTAGAATAATCTCAAAACACGTTATATGAAAATATTTCACCAAGAGGAGATAGAAAGCGAAAAGAGGTCAAAAAAGTATCTAGTAATGGATTTATGAAATAAAAATAAATCAGTCACATCAAAAATAGAATGCATATCAAAATTTTCAATATGCAAACATTATAGTATTGTGTTAAAAAATTTTAAAAGTGATTGCCTTTCTTACACTTAATTTTTTTTAATTTGTCAATAGAAACCTTTTGGAGTGAAAAGTGCTAAACACAATATGCCTTTATCACAAAATTAAAATTCTCTGTACTCGTTATTTACACAAGCATAAAGCGTAGGGTTCTTAAAATTTCTAGAAATCTTTTGGAGTTAAAGTGCTAACACAATATGACTATCACAAAGTTTAAATTTTGCGTACATGTTGTTTACACAAGCATAATACTAAGTTAGGTGTTGCAGAGATGGGGATGCTCACGTGGATGAGTGGATTTACCCTTAGAGACAGGATACGAAATGAGCATATACGTGAAAAGGTTGGAGTAGCTCTAGTGAAAGATAAGATTAGAGATAGTCGCCTTAGATGGTTTGGTCACATAAAACGACGACCTTCTGATTACCCGTTTAGGAAAGTAGAGGTATTAGATTTGACTTATATTAAGAAAGGTAGAGGTAGACCTAAAAAGACTTGGTTAGAAAATATTAGAAAAAATCTTTATTTATTAGATTTAAACGAGAATTTGACTTTTAACAGGACACAATGGAGAAAAAGGATTCATGTAACCAATCCCATGTAGTGGGACAAAGGCTTGATGTTGTTGTTGTTGTTGTTTACACAAGCATAAAGCTTGTAATCATCATAATTAGTAGTCAAATTTATGCAGATATATGCATACACATCAGGCAAATCATACAAAGGATTATAATATGATATAATACAAGTAAAAAAGATGTGAATATACCAATATTTGTCCTAAGGAATACTGCTAGTGACCTTTAGCTAATTCTTAGAAAATGAGATGCTAAATGAAAGCACTCAAACAACACAATTATGATAGGTCTATATGAACAAACTCCTTAAGGAAAACTAACTCAAATGGCTAAATATAATTTTTGAGAAATTATGCACCTTTACATTTACCTGTAGAAGTTATAAATTTTATGTTAATTTTAAGATGGTCGTCATTAATGAATTCTCTGAAATATTAATGCCACTTAGCTCTCATCATAAAGTTCATTATATAAATTTGAAAAAATGACAAAAATGGTCTCATGACTCTTTATGAAAGGTCAAAATTGTCCCCAATTATATTAAAAGATCATTTTGATCCCTCAATTCCTTAACGAGGAACAAAAATAATCCCACCATTAGACTATTTTGATTCATTTTTAAAAGCTTAAGGGACCAAAATGGTCCTTTAATCTAGTCCGGGACAATTTTGGTCATTCATAAAAAGTCAAGGGACCATTTTGATCTTTAAAAAAACTAATAATAATAAAAATAAAATTTAAAAAAATTAAAAAAGGGGCCATTTTGGTCTTTTTCTCATATAAATTTGTATGCTAAAAATCAAGAACTAAAGCAAAATTAACATAATATGATCATATACTAAAGCAAAATTAACATAATATGATCATATATCATGGCAATAATATCAGCATATAATTCATCAAAAGTTAAATATTCATATTGCCAATTTGTTCATTAGCTACAATAGATATGATTTTCTTCATTTTCAAATTCATAACAAGACTCGATTCCCAATAAATGTTTGGATCCAAATTTGACCTTATGCTCAATTTTAATTTTACATTCAAATTTTGATTTCTGAGCAAGCACAAGTTCAAGTTCAAGAATATAATTCAATATATATGCATATTCAAATTCAGCATAATCAAATATTAATTCAAATTATACTTGTAAAGTACTTTCTATATTTAAATATCTTCAAAAGAGTATTCATGAATTACATTTTTCTTCAATAAGATTAGATTTAATGATTATATATATATATATATTTTATAAGTTTAAAACCTTAAGATTAAATTATAGCCATAAATTAAGATCAAGCATGATCATTGATAGATGGTTCATTCAAAAGAAACAGAGTCAAACCCAACTCTCATACTCACATCACAGATCAGCATTTTAGCGTTCCTATAATCCATGGAAAGTTCTCAATGAGCTCTTCATGGTGATTTAAAAATTGTAAAATTAGATTGCATTTGCAACCAAAACAATCAACCAGAGTCAAGCTTAAAGAGGAAAAGCATTACAAGAGTTGAGACTCGACAACTCATCCAAATGACCGTGAAGCTTCCTCTGGAGGTGGGGAAAACACTACAAACAAAGCTCTAACAATTTCATCAACATCATTTTGACCTTGACAACTCATCATCCACCATCTTTTCTCCCACCACCAGGCATCAATATTCCACCCCCAACCCCCCTTTCCTTCTTTGACTGGTTGAAAATCCTTTGGGTTCCCTTTCCATTAAGTCATTTGACCTTACAACCTTACAAAACCCTCAAAAACACTATATTGTCTCTTCAAACTCCACAAAATCATAATACCTCCAACCACACCTTCATTACTATTGGGTTTCCCTTTTGTCACCCCACTACCTAGTTCCCCCATTGTCTTGTACCGGGCATCTTCGTATGTAAAAAATGTAATTATTTTCTTTCATTTTGAATGTGACTATCTTTTTTGTGCTTTCCACCCAAGAGAGAAACGTCTTGTGTGAGAGTATACAATCCCTTGGAGAAGGGCTTCCAAGGAAGGAAGCCACCTAAAGCACGACCATTAGTAGAGGTCTTCTTCAATTTTCCAGTTATACTTGGTATCCCCACTCTGCCATCATAAACATCCACCATAACTACCATACTCCTGGCAAACAATTATCTTTCTTACCACTATATGATTAGAAGTCTAAGTTTAGTTAACATAACCCCTTACCTTATCATAATTCATCCCTAACTATATCAATAGTTGTGAAGTGAATTCACTGATAAAATATTTATCATAGGTAAAGCAATTGTTCAAGGAACTTAAGTGGAGTCTCTGGATTCTTTGCAACTTGCATTAGTCAAAATCTCGTCCATTCCACATATTTCTATTGCATATAGGTTAGACATTTTTCATCAAACATCAACCTTTTTACATCAAAAGAAATTTCAAACACCTTTGGAGAGGATGACAGCTCAAAGGCAAACTGAGTTAAGTTTAGAGATGAGATTTTAAAAAGTTTGGCAAGGAGGAGAATTGAGAAGCCAGTGTGACTTAAAACTTTTGAAATATTAGGCTGTTAATGCTTGATTAACTTGTATGAAGTAACTTTGCTTGATTGCAATTTTCATACAAAATTTTGTGCATGAATTATGGTATTATTGCTTGTAGTTGTTCAGCATATCATAGCTTTTGTTGTTTGTTTGTTTTTTTTTTTCTAAGAGTGCAAGAAGTAGAAATATTTTACTTTTGGTTCATCATCGCAATCAAGACACTAATGATTGGTTTTGGTATAATCTTACAATTTGCTTTTCCTTTTAATTTCAAGAACATTTGCTATATATTTTAGTTGTATGAATCCTTTATATCTAAGATTGTTAGTTGTTTGTATGAAATGTAGTTTCATTATGCATGCTATATGTATGAGACTTTGTATGCATACTCATATGCCACCACGAATATGATTTTATTTTGTGCTTCATGGCAATAGCTAATACATGGCTAAAATATTTTATGTTGTTTATGCAATTGATCTCATGATTCATGACCCAACATCAAGTTGATTGAACTGGCTGTTGAATTAATGGTCCAATCTCTTGGCCATGGTCAGTTTTTATGCCTATGATCCAAGCTAAAGATGGCAAAATTAGCATATCTTTCAAAATTTCTAGTAATCCTATAAGTTATGCTCTACATATCCCAACATTAACGCATAAAAAATATTGGGAATTTGCAAAGTCCTAAATGCAATTGCACAGTTTATATGTCAGAAGCTTAAGGTGGATTAATGGTCATTGTAAAATGGCGGAAAGAGATGCGATAAATATAACAACTGAGAAGTGAAATAATGAGCATCATTCAAACCAGTATTATTATTTGACTCTTAAGCATGAACTCTTTGCATCTTGAAATCAGTATGAGATGGGAGACTTTATCTATGTGCAAGCAACATATGGTCAACATGTGAAATATAAACGTTCTAGCCACTACAATTTGTCAAAAAAAAAAACACTTCTCAGTAACATAGCCAAAAGAGCATTCGGCATACAACAAGTTGAACACGGCATCTTGAAGCTTTGAAAGGGAATAAAAATTAATTATAGAAGCAAGAAAAGAAAATTTACCTGAGCAAGTGAATAATGGTGTCTGAGTGTTAAGGTCCCACAATCTTACAGTAGTATCACCAGATCCACTAGCAAGGTTTCTGCTATCAGGGCTAAAAGCAACAGAAAGTACAGCTTCTGTGTGGCCTGCAAAGGAGGTCAAGACAAGCAACATAACTTCTCTACAGCTTTTTAAATTCAGAAAAATCATAAAATAATTAAGTTTGTGAAAGAAAAAATAATCATATAAATTATCTGTTTTTTTTTTCTTTTTCGAGTTATTAGAGCGCCCCAGTTGTGGTAACAAAATTTAGAGGTAGGGAACCCTAGTCTTAATACAAGTTTTCACCTCTAATCACATCCAATAAACCTTCATAATATAAATAATAAATTCATAAATACAAAACTACCTTTTGAATGAACTCTATTACCATACCATCAAATTAGATGAATGAATATTTGCACAAAAGCAGTTTAGTTAGATAAGTAAAAGTTCATAGCCAAATATGTTAACCAACTAAAATCTACATGATGAAGAATGAATGTTTGCACAAAATCAGTTTAGTTAATTAAGTAAAAGTTTATAGCCAAATATGTTAACCAAATAAAATCTTCATAAACGGAACAGTTGTAAAAATAAATGTAGCTCCTTCAGCGTGATGCAAGCAGATTATATAACTCTAGTTGCAGTGATTACAAAATTTTCATATGAAAATACTAGTACTACCATATTATGCACTAAAAAATATATATCATGTTCCATCAATTGGTTATCCCAACTAATCAACTACCTGCATTTTACATGTTATCCTTCTTCAACTTCTGCTGAGAACTGAAGGGTCTAGGTTAAACCCTCCTATTAGAGAGGGTTTTCGAACTATCAAACAAGCATATTCATGAATATATCTTATAAGTGTTCTCAAGCCATCAAACAAGCTTGTTCACAAGCATATCTAGCTAGTTTTTTCAAGCTACTGGCTGAGCTCGTTTACGAACAAACAAGTTATGATTCTTCTTATAAACAAACTTGTTCATAAATATTTTAAACAAATAATCCAACAAACACGAATATTTATAAATAATGAATCATTTTTATTACGTATAACTAAATAATATTATAAATAAAAATAATTATAATTAAATAATATATAATATCAATTTAATAGAATTTTGTAATATGTTTTAATTAATATATATTATAATATTTAATTCATTTTAAAATTTATTAATTACTATTTATTATATCATTAAATTATAATAAACATAAAATATGTATGTAAGGAATGTTCATCAATTTTATAATCAAATATCAATCGAGTTTTTAACGAGCTTATTAACAAGCACTATCAAATAAGAATCAAGCTTTTATCAAACTTCATATCGAGCTTGTTTGCGAACTTCAAACGATGTTGTTCGTAAACATAAATGAGTCAAACACTTAGTTGTTCAAGCTTGTTTATTTAAGCATCGACTGGTTAAAAAAATATTCAAGCTTGTTTGCTTAATTAAATGATTATGAACGACCTTTAATCGAGCCGAGCAACGAGTAGCTCATCAAACGCTCAGTTCGTTTGCAGCCCTACCTCCTAATAAAACTTCTTCAAAGCACCTTGTTCCCACATCTTAGAAGTGAATTGTTGGTTATCCTCTTTAAAATGCAACATCATAGTTCCATGAGCTTCTTCTGAGTTTAACTCCCACATTTCTTCCAATAAGCTACTCCCATGCTTTGTACTACATAATAACTTCAAGATTTGTCCTTCCTAGCTATACCAACAATGCAAAACATAATTAAAAGATGAGGGTGCCTTACCCTGACTATTTGGTATCAGCTATATGAATACTTATTCAACTAAGAACTACATTTTTGTACGCTCCTGCACAAGAAAATCTTTTAAAGAAACCTCCATACTATTTTTTTACTATTTCATAGCTTTAACACGTTAATTCTACCTCCCTCCTCCTTTGTTCCGTCTACTATTCCTAGTTAATGTCCATTAAATTTAAAATCATCTAAAAAAGCAGTGCATTATCCTTAATAGGCATTACCTGGAAATCTTCACAAATAAGCTTTGATCATCCTTTGATACTCTAAGCTTTGATCGATGCATCATAAAATGCAGCATTGCCATTAAATAACAAAATTTCCCTTGAATGATCATATGGTATTTGTTACAAAACACAAAATAGCTCATTAGAAATTTTATTATCCCAAAATATTTGTGGTTGGCTTTATGAATCCTCCTCCTTATCATTCCACCATCAAAAACATGCTTTTTGTCTCTTAATTTTGACCATTGAGCATCAGATCAATGAGGTAATTCATATCCTTATCCCAGTTCTTGGAGATGTTGATCCCTATCATATATGTTAGTTTTTTTTTTTTGTAAAATAATTATTCTCTATGTCTCTATGTCAAGCATTAATCATAAATATGCTAATGAAGTTTATTAAAACAATTCATTACTTTTTTTGTGAAACCCCCATAACTGGTAGATTTATGTACAATAAATGTCCAAAAAATGAGCTTTTGCAGTACTATACACTTGCAACATTGGCATCTTTACAAAAGCAACCAACATAACAGCAGGACCATACACACAAGAGTGTATTGATCAAAATAGCTGTTTTTTTTTCCTTCTGCCCACATAACAGCTCTTCACATGAATGCATGCCAACTAATTAGGGGGAGATCAATGTTCGATTAAGGGAGTGCGCCTCTTAAGCTTGTAAGGATTCTTTGCTACAAAACATGCAAATTTCAAATTTCTTATATGTTTTAGCAACTGCTACCACTAATCTCGGGTAAATGACTGGATGTGGCAGGGCAACTCCAAGCACTGCATTTGGCCTCCATCTCTAATGATTTTCCGAGTAGGCTTCTAAGTGAATTTAAGATAATGTGGACTAGGTACGTTCAATCATGCTTTCATTTTTAACTGCATATAAGGTTTAGTATGAATTTTTCAAAATTACTTGACACACAGTACAGTGTTGCTTTAATGAATTCATTGGATTGGTTTTTATGCAAATGCCTGAATATCAATGCTGTCTTCCATATGGTTATTTCCTTTTCAAGAAAGTTTAATTGTGTTTTGGCAGGTTCATTCCATATAGAATCACATAAAACTTTATCTGAGGTTTGATTTTTATTAAAATACTGTCCTTTGCTGAATAAATGATTTAGATGAGTAGTGCCAGTAGTATGCATGTAAAGTTTCTTTGTAAACCAATACTAAATGTATCTATATGCGTTCTTTAATTTAACATTATGCATTTATGCATTTTGCAGACCAATATTAAACATATCTATATGTGTTCTTTAATTTAACATTATGCGTTTAGGTTCACTCGTACAATATGATAATAAATTTGCTTGATAATATTCGCAAATAACTTACGATTTTCACTATGATAAATATTTAACCTTTTGGTTGTAATATTTATTTATCTTTTGAATTTATTTTGATTTACGGGAAAGTTTCTTAAAAATCAAAACATTAGCACCTAAAAAAACCATCAAGAAGATGTTAAAAGTTGCTTTTAAAAAATGAAATTAATTTGGTTGACCCTCAGATGCATTCAAGATTACATCTTAAATTATTTAACTGTCATCAATATGAGGAACATAACTATAGGCAATCTAATTATTCAAATGAAGTTTGTACAATGTTAATTTTACTTTGAACAGACACCCATAGATCATATAGTTGCTATTATTCACAACCACCAACGCAGGGTCTTGGTCCACCACTGCCACAAATACATGCCAAATGTAATGCAAGACTCAAATACAGCAAACAAATGCAGTAAACCCTTAAAATATAATGTATGACTCAAACACAAGTTTAGGAGCTCGTGCTATAAGCATTATTGAGTTAAGGCATGGATGCTAAAATAAAAAACCTGCAATTGTAGCTGAACATCGATTGACTGGGCGAATTCGGAAAATTGCTTGAGCCTGGTACACTATGCGTAAAACCTTCTCCACCGACACTGTAGAATCACATAAAAAAGTAAATTCTTCAACAGTTCACAGTAAAACTTCCCTTTTGACAAAAAATTATACATGAGAAAAAACCTTATAAATGCATAACTATAAAAAATATTCAACTCATGGGTAAAACACCTTTATTCTTTTGCAGATATTCTCCAAGCTGCATAACAAGCTCCTGATCTGATATGTAAAATGCATATGGCAACTTTTCCTCCTATTAAGCGGGAGCAAAAAAAAAAAAGAAATAAAGTAAGCTTCATCTACAAAGGCCAATTATGATTGTTAAAAAGACGAGTAAAGAAACACCCCAATGTAATTAGAAAGGATATTGAAAAGAAATCACTGGTTTATCACAAAAAGTAACCCAAATCATGATCTTCAAAACTTACATTGAGATTTATGTGTTTACACTTTGCAATGATTCAGGATAGTATTTAAATAATACTTATAATCTCAAACTTCGTTACATGCCTTTTTGCTTTAAAATTCAACATTCGCAGTACGAGATAGTAATATAACAAACGGAAAAAGAATCCTTGAACCTCGCATAACATTTTATTACATAAAATAAGTAAACTAGGCAACGTTATTTCGACAGGAATCCATTGTGAATCGTCATTTATGAATAATAACCACCAAAACGAACCTCAATAACACGGTAGAGAAGTAGGATCACACTCTCTGTGATCAACCTGCAACTAATAAGCCAATACGGGCTTCAAGAAGTCCCCTAACTTGCTTAACTTGAAAGAAGAAATGGGTAGCTTGCATTTTAGTTATTATAGTAAAACAAAATTTCGCTTTAAACCAATCCTAACTTAATTTACAAGAAAAAAAAAACTAAAGGCTTCAAATTTCATTTCCACGTAAATAAAAATAGAAGCTTTCCAGATGTCTGCTTCCTGAAAAATTAAATACAGTAAAAGCAAACCAAGATTAAAACCCTACGACTATGACATCCACATGCCAGAATTAAAGGGAAAGAAGGCCATAGAGGTTACATTTTGGTGGAGCTTGTTGACAAGTTGCTGCAGCTGGAGTGGGCCGGCGTTCTGCGGAAGATAGAGGGGTGCACCGAGAGGTTCTCCCTCGGGATTCGTCAACAAGCACATCACACTGTTATTTGAAATTATTTCTCCACCGCTGGCTACCGTTTCCATCTCCCACAATCCTACAATAAGAGTGCAACTCTGTAGTTGATTACGATCTCGGTGGGACGACAACCCGCGGGAGAAGAATTATCTCGCGATAAACAGAGAATAAACCAAAATTTAATTGATACAGCTCCCGTCGCGAATTCCTCGCTTCTTTTTCGTCTTAGAGGGTTTAAGTTATACAGGAGCTCCCGTGGCGACTTCTTCGCTTCTGTTTCTTCGTGAGTTCCCGGCGCCACTTCTTCGCTCCTTGTTATTTGAGGGTTTCAGGTTGGCACAGAGAGCGGGGAGCGAAGGCGAGGGTTTGAGGGTTTCGGCTATTTTATACAATTCTTGTGAAATTAAATGTAACAATTAATATTAAATAATTCAAAATATATATTAAATAAAACAAATTACTTATTATTATTTAATTTGATTAACAAAAACTCTTTATATAATTAATGCTATAAGTTATTAATTAATGATTAATTAAAATTTATATCATTCTAATTAGAATTTAAGTTGTGTAACTATAATTGATAAATAATTTATTGATTAAACTATTAATATTGATATAGGAACAATTAATATAATAAAATATTGCAATCATTTAAATTCATAAATCATAAAATTAAATAATCAAATTATATCTTAAGATTTAACTATATTTAATCTCTATCATATAAAAATTTTTTTGTCTTAACTACATCATATATAATTTAATAAATCCTAAATTATTGAATTTACTCTACACAACCTCAGTTAAATCCTACTTGTAGTCAAATAGCCCTGAAAGGGCAACTTGCTAGTTGAATACTTGAATATGATGTAAGTACTCCCTCATTAAATACAATAAGATACCAAAATTTTATTTTGAATTCCTAAATATTATGTCATTTCGTTCTATAATCAAGTTAGACCCTAGTAAACTCGAATCAAGAAGTCCAACTTCATCCCAGAGGCAAAGCTAGGGTGGAGGCACTGTGCCCCCATTGGCCTGGCCAATAGCACTATTATATAATAAATATTAGGTTTCAGAAATAGTGTTTTACCACTAAGAACCTTTGCAAATCAAGATTTATTAAGATTGTTGTATTGCATCTACAATTCTTATTTATCTTCGCCTTCTCTATAACTTTTCTCAGCGTTGCACATAGAGTTTGTTGGCCACCTCCTTAGCTCTCTCTCTCTCTCTCTCTCCCTCCCTCCCCCCCACATATTCTTCTTCTCCTCCTCTTCCACCTCTCCTTGCAGGGTCATTTCTAATATTTTCAGTCGCACAACGATCCTTACCAATTCTACACTCGTTGCCTTAAACTTTTCCCATATGGCGTCGTGAATCTCTCTATATTTCTCTCTCCTCTTAGTGTGGAATCTACCATACAATTTGATTGTCTTACTTTCATATGAAAAATTGTGCTAGCATATTGATAATTTAAATATGATTTTGTATGCAAATATAAACAATTTAAATAGAAAGCTTAAAATGATGTCTAATCTTAAAATGATTTATAAACACATTTTTATTAAATATCTACATTAAAATAAAGCCTAAAGTAAATTAATTTCATATATTACGACAATAGGTGGATTAAAATAAACACATTTATATCTAATAATTTCACTTAACAACAATTTTGGTGGATTAAGTTAACTTGAATGTTATTTGGGTGTTTGATAATTGAATAGAGAAATCATAATTTAGTTCACATGAGTAAATCAAATTATTATTGTAATAAGTTCAAGTGGATTGTGAGGCAACTTATATTATGTAAGTTATATGGTTTTTTTTTTTAATACAAATCAAATTTCATCAATCTTGAATCTTGCAACTTATTTCATGGGGTGAGTTCAATCCCTCCATCGCATTTCATATTGTCAGGACTGAGGGTGCGACACTTCATAGCATAAGAGCTAGAATGAATATGTTGGAGATTAGGTATTTTAACTAAGGAAGTGTATTGCCGAATAGAAAAAAATTGAATTAGGAGATCTAGCCCTATGGATATGATCACCATATCATCCATAAACAAGAACATTCATCTTGATACTCCTACTATAGTTATCCTCATCTCCTTCCAATTGTCAAAGAAATCGATGATCATGAATCACATGAGCCTTGTGATTCAAATGGGAGCATTCAGAGTGTCGATGTTTTGATGGATAGAATGTTTCAATTTCTATTTGCCACACAGGAAAGGAATAAGAAAAAAAATTATTATCATCACTATGGAGTACTTACGAGGCTTCAAAAAAGGTTTTTGAATAAGTTTTTTTTTTTTGCAATTTTCCTAATTAAAAAAAATAATTCCATAAACATTATATTGTCTTTAATTTGTCTTATGTAGTTTTCTTTTTTATGACACTTTTTTGCAATTGGTCTTCTCATGCTCATATCTATACTACTATTATTAAAATCACATAAAATTCTCCTCATTTAAAATACGAGTATTTCATTTTAATTATTCAAAAAGTATTCTGATCTTTCATTTTATTATCTTATTATGATTAATTAATAAATTTTAAAATAACTAACATGTAATTACTTTACATTTAAGCAAATAAATCTTACAAATTTGCTCTTATTCATCTGTGATAGGGCTTTCCTTGCGTCAACTTTCTGTTGAAGAATATAATTTGTCTTTGGGATAGCTGCTAAGGAAGTTACTCGATGGTGCATTAAATAGTCAAATATGAGTAAGGTTGTTTCAAGATGTAATAAGCGAATTAATCTATGTTTATTGATTTGGTTGAAACATTTCAGGTTGAAAGGTCAAAATTTTAAGCAGGAGATCTTAAAAAGCTAAAATTAACTAGTGGATCACGAAGGTGCAAAAATATAAAAATTTAAATTGGCCTAATTATAAAAAAAGTTTGGCTTCACCACTATAAAAGTATGTCCATCTCTGCATTGTCAGACATGGGCACAACATTACAAATGACTTCAACATTAACACTTGATACGTCACCAAAAATAATCTTGAGCGAACACAAATCTCGAGGCATATTCAAGTTGAAAACTTTCAAAATTAAATGCGGGACCATCAGAACTCCAATTTTAGCAATTTTATAATCAAATTGAATATCTCAAGGAGACGAACCCGTCGACACCAAACTCGGTCCAATCCAAGCCCAAATGGGTCCAAATCCAGGGACCAAAGCATATTTGGAAGGTTCAAATCATTAAGTGGATGGTTAAATGGCCTCTAAATACAGCATGCTTATAGTCGAATCGAGCGACTCGACGAGATAAATCCAACAAGCCCAAGATTGCTTAATTCTGACATCATTATGTTGCTTAAACACTTGAAAAATGCTCTATGATAGGAGGAATCAATACGGGCCATCCAATGGAGCACTCCAAATCTGCCCCATATCTTCTCTATATTTACGCGGAGTGCCACTTATGAAAATCTATAAATGTACCTCCACTCTCTACATGAGGGGGGATCTTTGGATGGAGATTGGAGAAAGCTTTGAGGCTTCAAGAACTCCAGCACCACCTGCAGACTTCCACCCGACCATCGTCGGAACCCGCTCGGCCACCATGTCACACTCCATGATCTATATTGGAAGAATTATAAATGTATTTCATTTTTAATCATTTAATTATAGCTTACCAATAAACAACAGAAAGAAATATGATTATATTTTTTGTCTTGTCCGATGCCTCATATCATTGGATTTTTATCCTTTCCTGAAAATATATAAAACCACGTAACAAGCACATAGCCCAGCAAGTAACTAAATCTTACAATTGAAATAATGCAAAATAAAAGAGAACAATATCCTATAAATCATATAAAAAATATATGCAGCAATGTCTATAATATACCAATTTATCATTCTATATTTTATAACATCACAATCTATTACATCATTAGTCACAGTATCAGTAATAGTCAATAGTACTAATGCCAGTAACAACATTAGTATCATGATCAAAAAGTTAAATATTGTTAATAATAATAAATAATAGTATTATCATTCACAATGTTAGTACAGTGTTAATAGCAGTATCGGTATCAGTATTTAGATATTTAAAGAGTGTATCTTAAGGGTATCTTGCTCATGCACTTATAACTCCCAATCAGTCACCCCTTATAACTCTCAATCAATCTCCAACTCCTTATGACTCCTAATCAGTGAATAGTGTGGATGAGTAGGGTATCACGTGGAGTTATCATATCATGTATCTGATATCATTCAATACTTTATTTAAAATATAATAAAATCATATCAAATCATTCAAAAAGATCAACTTTATAACATATCCAAACTTACATAATGAAAGCTTATAAAATTAGGAGATAATATATTTTTTGCAAATTTAAGAGAGATAAAATTCATACAAATCAAAATCATTGAAAATAGAAGTAAGAGATTAGTCACTTACAATGAATAAAATAAAATCTGTAATAGAAATAACTGACAAATATGATCCAAATATCTTTCTCTCTCCTCTCTCTTCTTTCATTCTTTCAATTTCTTCCTGACCAAGGAATCAAGTGAGGGAGTCGATGAGGTGAGGCAAAGATATATATATACATATGTCCTGACACTACAGTGCTCATCAGATCAGTGCCAAAGTGTTATACTTCAAATTTTTTATATTTTTTAAGAAATTTATTTCACATATTTTAGTTATTATAATGTTAGTCACACTCCATGATCTATATTAGAATAATTATATCAGTCTTTCATTTTAACCATTTAACTAGAGCTTACCAAAGAACAGCGGAAAGAAACTTGATTGCATTTTTGTCTTGTCCGGAGCCTCATATTATAGGATCTTTACCCTTTCTTAAAAATATATAAAACCATGTAATAAGCGCATAGCCCAGCAAATAACTAAAATCTTTCAATAGAAACTATTACAAGATAAAAGAGAACAATATACTATAAATCATTAAAGAAATATATGCATCAATGACTATACTGATTTTTCTGTATCAATTTATTCTTCTATAGTTCATCACATCTCAATCAATTACATTATTAGTCACAATATCATTAATAGTCAATAGTACTAATGTCAGTAATAATATTAGTATCATAATCAATAATATTAAATAGTGTTAATAACAAAAAAAATCAGTGTTAGTCATAATATCAGTATAGTGTTCATAGTAATGTCAGTATTAGTATTCAGATATTCAATAAATGTATCTTAAGAGCATCTTACTCCTGCACTTATGACTCACAATCAGTCGCCCCGACTCTTTATAACTCCAATCAATCTCCAGCTCCTTATGACTCCCAATCAGCGAATTACATGGATCAGTAGGGTATCACGTAGATTATATCATATATTTGATATCATTCAGTAGTATATTTAAAATGCTATAAAATTATATCAAATCATTTAGAATGATCAAATCTATAATATATCCAAACTTGCACGGTGAAAGCCTATGAAATCAAGAGATAATACATTTTTGACAGATTTAGGAGAGATAAAATATATAAAAATTAAAATCATTAAAAACAGAAGTAAGAGATTAGTCATTTACAATGAATATAACAAAATCTGTAATAGGAATGTCTGACAAATATGATCCAAAAATCTTTCTCTCTCCTCTCTCTTCTTCCCATCTTTCAATATATATATATATATATATATATATATATATATATATATACTATTCATAACCTCGCGCCGCAACGCTCTTCAGATTAGCGCCAAAGCACTTTACTTCAGAATTTTATTTTTTTCAAGAAAATTTATTTCACATATTTGAGTTATTATACGCTGACCGCCATCGGACTTCCTCTCAACCATCGTTGGACAACCACCCGGCCGCCGATCTCTACCGGATTACCACTCGGTCGCCGACTGTCGTCGAACTTCCACTCTATTGTTACCAGACCACTGCCTTGCCTCCGACCACCGTCACCCTTTGACCACTGTCACCCGACGACTACGATCCCTGCGACTACTATTACATGTTGACTACAGTCCGTCCAACCACTATCTCCACCAACTACGATCCCTTTGACCAATGTCGCCCATTGACTACGGTCCCTCTAACCTCCATCATCTAACGATTATAGTCCCTCAGACCTCCGTTGGTTGCCGATTACAGTATTTCCGATCACCGTCACACACCAACTACGATTCCTTTGACCACCATTGCCCACAATTATGGTCCCTGCGACCACCCTCGACTGTCGACTACTATCCATACGACCATCATCGCCCGTCGACTATGATCCCTTCAACCGCTGTCGCCTACCGACTATGGTCCCTCCTACCTCTGTCGCCCGCTGACTAAGATCCCTCAGACCAACATAGCTCGCCGACCCTGTGACCACCCCTATAACTCTTGGTGAAATTGTCTTCGAACGGATTCAACTATGGGTGTAAATGAGCCGAAACGGCTCAAGCTCAACTCGTTAGCGAGCTCGTGAGCCGGCTCGAATCACTATTATTATTCTTTAAATAATTATTATTTTTATTAAATTTGATTATTTAAAAAAAACAGCAGTTCGACTGCAAGTAATAAATGCAGCTTTAAAAAGTCTATATAATATTACTTTTATATTATTGTAGGTTCTAATGGGAAAAGACAAAAAAGTATCTCCTTTATAACTACATGTAATAAATGCAACTTTAAAACATGCAGTTTCTTTTTGAAACTAGTTAAAAAAAATAACAAACAATAGACTCTACTGTTCTCACGTCATTCAGCTCGACGCCTTCCATCTTCTCCGACGAAATACGTAAGCTTTCCTGCGAGCTCATTTTTAGTGCCGTGAGCCGAGCTCAATCGAGCTCATCTTTTGAGTTTGACTCGAGTTTGAGCTCGAGTTCAAGCTCGGGATTTGGCTGACGAGTCGAGCTCGAGTTAACTCAACTCAACTCAACTACACCCCTAGATTCAATTATAAAAAAATTGAATCAATTAAATAATTAAAAGCTAAAATTCTAAAAATTGTGAATATGCAAAAATTGAAATACATGACTCATATTAACCCCCAAAACATCAACTAATAAAATGTCAATAAATATTATCATCCATGATGACAATTTATATTTGCTCAATTAATTTATATCAAATATGTAACATAAGAAGTTAAAATTCCAAAGCACCAAAAGCATCTTAAATAACCCAATTAGTATGCATTATACTCGTTACCCATGAAGAAATCAACCATAAGCATGTTAAAGAATATAACCAGATAAAAAAATATTAACAACAAATAAAGCAACCAAATAAACTGTGTTGAGGCCTCCTTTAAATATCATAATTCATAAATATAATCCTAAAACCATGAAGAATTAAGATGACTGCCATCCATCAAGTTTAAGTTCTCTAAACAACCAAGAAGTTCATCTTATTACACAAGTGCACAAACAAATCCTCCCAAAGACTAACTACACTATTATTTTGATTGAACTATCACTATATTCCCTTGCATTTTGTTCAACATTTAAGTTCATGATATTCTTTCTAACACTTTCAAGTTTAGGATCATTTATAATTACAAAAAAAGATATGCTTCAAACAATTTGTCAAAGTTAATGGATTAAAATGATATTTCAAGTTAATTGATGGCTTATCATATTCTCCAAATAATCAATTCTTAATACAAGTTAAGAGTTCAACAATGTCATGTTTTAAAGCAGTTCGATACTGATCTAGGACTCAATCACTATTACTGAATGCACTTTCAGAAGCTACTGTAGAAATATTGAAGCATAGAATATTTTGAGCCATAGTTGCCACTTCAGAAAACCTATACATATTGCCTTTCTAGAAATGCAAGATATCTAATTCAACTTTTCTATCAATTTTTTACTCATCAAGATAGATTTCAAGTTCTGACTTCCTAGACATTGTAATTTCATCCTCGAATGAATCAAAATCCTAATTGTGAAGTTCAACATATGTTTTATAAATTAGAAAATAGAGAGTAGCTTATAAAAAATGCAACATATTCCCAACCACATAATTACATGCATAAAAATAAAAGTACATGTAGAAACTGTGATTTAATAATTATAGAAGAAATACTATTTGAACAATTATTTTTAGAACTTTGTGTTGGCACTCATGACCACCTCTCTGAGTAATGCTTTTTAGATTTTGAATAGTTTGCAAATAATGTAAACAATTTATCCTTAATCTTTTTGGTTTCAAGAATATAATCACCACCATATAACTTTTTATAACACTACTCAATAAAGATAAATTTGTACCTAGGATCCAGAATGATAGCTACTTCCAAGATGTGAGAAAAATTAGACCAGTGCTTTTCAAATTTAGAAAGCATGCTTGCAGCCAATTTTTTTTTAATGTGGTCAAGCCCACTAGACATTTCATACTTCAGTGTAACATAAATAGTAGAGACACAAGGGAAGTAAAGATTATAGCTGGATATTTTGTGTCAGAGAAAGTACAAGTTATCTCATAAAAAAAATCTAAAAACTTATAAATACTCTTCACCTTATCCCATTCAATGCCAGTCGGACATGCTTTGTTGTTAGAGTTAACCAACTCTAAATATAAAAAAGCTCATCTATAGTAAATAGCAGCATCAAACATGATAAAAGTTGAGTTCCATCTAGTTGAAATATCTTGCCTCAAATCTCTTTTTAAATCGAGATAACCTTGATTGACACATTTTAGCAGAAGTGTTGTCCTGAGTAATACTAAATATTTTACTCTCAAATTTCCATTGAATCAAAAAAGATTGTAGTTTTTTAAACAAAATAGTTTCATCATAAGGGGGTGACATAAAACCAAAATTAATTATCTTCTTATATAGTTGTCAATTATTATCAATGAAATGTACAATCAAGAAAATAAACCCATAAATATTAATAGAAGTTCATTGGTTAGAACTCAAGCAAACTCTGCTATACATTTTGGCAACAATGATTGAATATGTAGTTTCTCTTTAATAAATAATTTCTTACAATTATTTTTTGCAGTATTTTTAGAAACTATCTAATGCAGTAATGCTTGCACACCAACCCATTCAACATATTGAAATGATAGATCATGCATAATGATGCAAGCTGTAAATAAATCACAGAACTTTTGATGGTTAAACTTACTATCATACATAGAAATGGATGAGCTGGAGTTCAAGTGCAAAATAAACTGCCCTCTATCACTAATATCTCTTTTCTTACAATTTTGCAAATGACGTCTTAAATTGCTAGTGCCATTCTTGCTGCCACATTGATATATTACGACATATTTTTTACATTTATATCTCTGTTTTTCATCACTACCAAAGGCTAACATCTTATAATAATCCCAAATAGTTGAACTCATCATTCTTCTTTTCTTGAGAACTCTTGGCCCATCCATTTATTTGCCATCAATAACACAAATAGCAGCATCATTATATTCCTCATTTTTTATTTCAATTGTATTATCACCACTGCCAACTTGCACATTTTCATCAAAATGAGTACTTTTAACAACATTATTGAAATCATCCATCTAACAGACAAAATTAAACATAATTACACAGCAAAAAATGCTTAAGAATGGTAATAGAGTAGTATACATTCATTATTATTTTTCTTAAACATGCACATTGTATCATAGTGCTTGATAAAATAGAATATTGTTTGATGGAAAAAAATCATGCCCTTATAGAAACTATTAGCATGTAAGTTAATCAAATATTGCAAAAGGCATTAGATTAAGTAAAGTCATCACTTGTTAATCATTGGGAAAGGAGTAATGCTCATCATCATCACAATTTTTAAGCTCCCTATCCAACATATATGATGACAAATCTCCAAAATAGAGAGAGCATATAGTTAATGCAACATAGCATGCTTTATGAAAGTTGAAAACTTAGAGATATAATTGCTGAATTGCACAATCATCAAGAAAAAAATTCTAGAAATTATAAATAGGAGGAGCATATAATTAATGCTACATATAGGGGATGGAGACTAAATTGCAAACAATTTCAATCAATACCCATGCATAAAACAAAGTAATCATAAGCTTTGTAGATCTCAAATCTATCTAAATTTATGTTCATGCTTATGAAAATTGTGGTGTTTGCATCGCTGGGTTTCATTTCTAAATAATTCCATAAAAAATCTTATATTGAAAAACCCTAAATTTGTTAAGGACATTCTGTGACAACTGAAAAAATCAAAAACTGAAAGGCCTTAAACTGAAATCGAAGAAGAGATCCATCAAAAACCCTAAATTGAAAATACCCTAAACTGAAAAAACCCTAAACTTGTTATTTGTTAATGACATTCCGTGACAACTGAAAAAACTAAAAATTGAAAGACTATAAGCTAAAAAACTAGAAGAGATCCATCAAGAACCCTAAATTGAAAAAAACCCTAAGCAGTAAATCGACTTATGATAATGTCCAAATGAGTGACTAGAATGATTTCATTGAATTCCTTGCAAGTTCCGAGTTTCAAAAATATGAATACGAAAAAACCCTAAAATCATAAATTATAAAATAAACAAAGAGAGATAAACAAATAACAAATATGAGGGACGAGGAGTTATCAGGATACGGCGATGAGAGTTCTAGTTCTATGGATGTTGCGATGAGGAGATGGCGATGTCGACTTGGTGAAGGAAGCGACTGAGCGAAAGAAGAACCAAATAGATAAATGAGGAATACACGAAATCATAACGAGCGATAGATTAACAATGTCAAGTGATGCATCGTTTAACTCTAACTAATAATAAATGAAACAACAATTCAGGATGGTTTCCGGTTAATTTTAAGTTTTTGGGTTGACTCGAATCCGACCGAATATTAAAAACGGGTCAACCCAAACCCGTCCTCTTTGGCAAACAAGTTGACCCATACCCAAAATATTTGGGTCAGATTTGGGTCGGATTTGGGTCGAATTTTTAGATTAAGTTTTCTGGCCAAGTCATATATTGACATCAACACTTTCTAGCCAAGAGTCAAGAGAACTAAATAGATAAAAAATATTTTAAAAAAAATTAAAACTTTAAACTTTGGATTAAACTTTCATCTATATTCATTTATATCAGTCATATTGTGATTGAATTTCTAACTTAAAGTCATATTTGTAATCCACGTCTAATAATTTTATTTGTTGAAGAGAATTTAGCATCTATATATATATACCCTTAACCCAATCTTTTTATTGTTCCTTTATAGAAATAGATTTATTACCCGGTTCAAACTTTTGGTTCAAAAAGAAAATAAAATTATCAAGATATTTGATTAAAATTTTAATTAGAATAAACTTTAAAAATTTTAAATATATTTTAAAATTAATAAAAAATATAAATAATTGATAAATTTTGAAATAGATACAAAAATTTTGAGTCTTATCTAATCATTTTTTTCATCAGAATATTTCAATAAAATTATTTTCATTTTAGAAATGAATATTGGGCATGCATGACTGCACTACCGAACTAATCCTAGGCCACCGATGGCGAGCGCCTTAAGATTCGTGCAGCCGTCAGCCTCCCTCCATCAACTCCCATTATCCGGACCGCGCAGCTCGCGACGCTGTTCCTCTATCTTACCTCCGGCGAGCAGCCACACCATATTCCATCGCCGGGTTACCACTGCCGTCGGCACACGGCACCGTCGCTCCGTTGACGATTCGCCGGCTGGGGATGAGCCCATAAGCTTCGAGCTTGCGGTATTCCTTTTCAACAACGGCGATTACTACCGATGCCACGACTTCCTCGAGGAGCTCTGGTACGAAGCCGAAGAGCCTACTCGGACAATTCTTCACGGCATCCTCCAGTGCGCCGTTGGCTTCCATCATCTCTTCAACCAGGTGATGACAGATACAAACTTTGTAAAATTGGTTTTAGGTTTGTGTTTAGAGATTGAAAATTAGGGTTTCTTGATTGGGCTAACAGAACCACCGCGGGGCGATGATGGAGTTGGGAGAAGGTCTTTGCAAGTTGAGGAAGATAGGATTCGAGAGCGGACCATTCCTTAGATTCGAGCAGGAGATCTCAGAAGCTTTGGAGTTTGTTTACCAGACACAAAAGGAGCTTGCCGCATGTAAGATTTATAATGTTCTTGACAAAAAAATATGTTTTTTTAAATTTTTTCGCGCTACGTGCTATTAATTTTTCTGTTTTTTTGGGGGAAATTTATGGGCTTAGCCCAATTTCATAAAACTATAAAAATTACAAGTGAAGTAACAGTTACAACTTTGAGTGAAAGAAAAAACAGAAAGCTAACTGAAGCTGCAACCAAAAAACGCAAGCATCATTGCTTGAAACCAAACTAAGAACAGAACGAAAATAGTGTTAGCTCCAACAAGGCGGACTCATAATGGCTGGAAAGCTACATCTGAGCATCATTGAAATCCATGAAGTAGGGACGCTCCCTTGGTTGCTAGAGACGACCATCCAAGGCGCAGACGCTGGTTGTCGAGACGACCTTCCAAGGGAAAACGAACGAATGAATACCATTCATCATAGTCCTTGGAGGGCCAGAAAAAGAATAAGCACACGGCTGAAAGGAAGAACAACCAAAGAAAATGGCCTCCAGAATCCAAAAAATTATGCATCCAACTGTATATCATGTCATCATAACCCAGTTGCCGAAACAACCAACCAAACATATGTGGTTGTTGAAATGGAGCAACCAAAACTGCCAACGACGAGCAAGAAGGATGATAACCAAAAGGGTGTAGCAGCACACTCCCAAAAAATGCAGCAGCATAAAGAGATTCAGAACTTGAGAAGATCAAATAGCAGAAACTAGCAGCAAATGCAACAGATTAAAGTAGTAAATGCAGAACATAATCCTTCGAACTCCAATTAGAGATTTTAGCACGCAAGGCCTCCTTAATTTTGAAACAGAGGAGATTGAACTGATTTTCAAATTTCCTTGCATTTCTTTTACTCCAAATAAAGTATATAGCGCAACGTATAGCAAGATAATTGGAGTGCTTTTGCACTTTGTGCTCAAAACAAAATCCCTCAAAAAAGCTGAAATATCTGATGTATGTTGGTCTGAGTAGAAAATTATCACAAGAAGGAAGAATATTCGATATGATGCCAAAAGTGTAATCACAACCAAAAAATAAATGTGAAACACATTCTGGCTGATTTCTGCAAAAACGGCACACAAATCAACATTTAACCCTCTCTTGAACAGCACATCCGCAGTTTTCAAACCCCCAAGTAAGAGCAAGACAACAATAAATAGAGAATTTTAATACATATCTTTTGTGCCAAACCCATTTGTGCTAATTAACAGGAGAGAGATCATAAAAAAAAGAGCTCAATATCGGTTTGAAGGTAATTGAGTTAGAATTATTGAATCTGATATTAGCAGAGGAACCATTGGCTTTGATGGCAGCCATAATAACCTGTTTTAAGCTAAGAGGAATATTGGCCGGTAAGTTCCAATTATTACCAGAGATAAAGTTCTTCACAAGGGAGGAAGAATTAAAAAAAGGAGTGACCCCCTCAACTCCAAACAAGTCAACCAAGCTACTCCCGTTGCACCAGTGATCCCACAACATAGAAATAGAGCACTCTTTATTGACCATAAAGGAAAATAAAGATTTAGCTTTCATAGCCACCTTATGAACAGATTTCCAAAACAGAGAGGAGCCAAAAAGAGGAGGCTTCTACGGGTAGAAATACTTTGCCCTGCACCAATCAGCAAAAGGACAGAAGAAAGTGTATAACTGACTAATAAGTGAGCAGCCATACGTATAAATCAACGCAGATTAAGAAGGAATACCTAATCCCCCAAAATGCCTAGGCTTTCAAGTATCCTTCCAAGAAATGATGTGAATTTTCCTAGCAGAAATCTCACCGTGAAACAAAAATCTTGCAGTCAAGTTTTCAATGTATTTTAAACAGGCTTTAGGCAAGATTGAGCCTCTAATCCAATAGTGCCAAGGTGTTTTAGATAGTAAACCAAACATATTGAAATTTACCTACAAAAGAGAGTAACTTTGCCTTCCAACCTGAGAGCAGGGAGGCAATTTTGTTAGTAAGAATATTAAAATTAGACTGGAGGAGTTTCTTATGGGAGATAGGAAGGCCAAGATTATCAAAGGATGTCTAGTCGAAGGGATGTTGAGAGTGTTGCAGATATCCACGGCTAAGGGAGATAAATGTTGGGTAAGGATGATGGAGCTTTTGTTATAGTTGATATTAAGTCCCGAGAAGGAAGAAAATTTAGAGAGGATATCATTGAGTGCATTGGCATTTTGAATAGAGGTTTTTCCAAAGGCCAAAACATCATCAGCATAGAGCAAATCAATATATTTGCAATTCCCAACATTGATCCCTTGAAAATGGTTAGCAGCCTGCAATAATGAAGAAAGAGCATCAATGGCAAAACAAAAAAGCAAAAGCAAAGGAGAAAGAGGGCAACCCTATCTGAGCCCAGAAGTTGAAGAGAAGAAGCCCTCAAGCCCACCATTTAAGCAAATGGAGAAATGGACATTAGAGATGCAGGCCTTGATCCAAGAAATGAACATCAAAGGAATGCCTTTTTGCTTAAGTCTATTAAAAATAAACTCCCTAAAAATAGTGTCGAATGTCTTGAAAATATCCAATTTAGCACAGAAATTTTTTGATGCAGCTCTTCTTTTGAAATCATTCAGCATTTCAGATTCCAAGAAAATGTTGTCAGTCAAGACCCTATCCTAGATGAAACCAGATTGAGCAAGATGAATCAGGCCATTCATAAGAGGCCTAAGTCTATTAGCAAGGATCTTGGCAATAATTTTATAAAAAGAGTTGCAGAGAGATATGGGTCTAAAGTCAATCACATTTTTGGCATGACTAAGCTTGGGAATAAGGGCAATGGCCAATGCTTTGGCCCTTCTAGAGAGATACCCAGTTTGAAAAAAGAACTTAGACAGCTTTGCAAACAAGATCTCCGGTGAATATCCAAGTGCTTCTGAAAATTCAAAGGTGAACCCATCCGGGCCAGGAGCAGAAGAAAGAGGAGAAGAGAAAACTACTGCCATGATTTCCTCATCAGTAATGGATTTGATTAATTGCAAAGCTAAGTCAGATTCAAGAACATGGCCAGGATCAATGACAGAGATGTCTATAACAAAAGGTGGAGGAGAATTATAGAGAGCTGAAAATGCTTAATAAGGGACTCAAAGATGCTTTTGTGAGAGGAGAAAGAATCATCAACAGTAGTAATTTCTTTCACACTATTATAGTTTTTCCCGGTGTTTATCTTAGCATACAAAAACTTCAAAATCATCTTCCCCATTTTTCAACCACTTAGCCTTGACTCTCTGACTGACCCAATAGGACCATGAAGAAGAGCACTATTAATTTTTCTATTATTAACCGGTGACAATACCCTGTTGGATCTAATTTTAAACTCCAATAACCATATGTAGCTTTATGTTTTACTCGCAAAAACTGACTCCCATTAAAGTTTCAACAGGAATTGGAATATTTGTTAGGATCCCAGTTCAAGGTGTGCAACGACATGTTCCTTTGTCACTTAGGGCATAAGAGACTCAGGCAGTTTTATAGTTAAATCTAAGGCTTTTTAAGTTTCATACATCTGGTTTAGGGTTCAAAACTGATGCAATCTTGGACTATCATTTTTATTTTGTAATTTTGTATTATGATTTTTTTTATTATTCCCTATGATGGAAGACAACCAATGAACATGCTGGGTTGGTGCTCTTTGGATAATTCTCTCCTTTGGTTTTTTCCTCTTGGTAAATCTGTTTGCTTGCTTTTGGCTAAATGGGCATTTATTCATGGGCTGAATTTTTGTAGTGGGCTTGGCCCATTTCCCTCTTCCCATGGCTGTTTGGTGTTTTAGATTGTTTCGTATTTGTGGCTGCTGGATTTCTGTTGGATTCTAAAGATTTCTCTTGTTCTTTTGATTGTTTGGTTCCCCCATGCTGTCTGTCCCCTCCCTCTGCCATTTCTCATATAATGTTGTCTCCTATTGGCTTGGTTTGGTGGCTGTTAGACTTCTGCTAGGTTCCAATGCAGAATTCAGATAGATGACTGTTGGTTTCCTGTGTTGTCCATTCCACTTCCTTAGCTTTTTCCTACGTTGGTTCCATTGGCTGTTTGGGGTGGCACTATTAAGTGGCTGATGGGTTTATTTCTCCGTATATTTAGAGCTGTTTGCTGTTGTTGGAGAAGTTTTTGGCTGATATTTCTCTAAAACCTGAAGGTTTTTCTTCCTAGCTTGAGAGCTGCCATCTTCCTCTTCCTAATTATTCTTCTAGTCCTCTATCTTTTTCTTCTTTCCACAGTTTCCCTCCCATTTGGACCCTTCTTCTCCCAATATAGTGAGTAAGGTGTGTTGTTTGGCCGGTTTTATTGGTATTTGCCAGAGGAGTGCCGACCGGTGTTGGATCAAGATTTGCTGTGGCGAACCTCGGGTTTGAATTTTCCATTTGAGCACCATTCTCTAATTTTCAGATTTGCATGTGAGGTGACCTTTCTAGGTTGTTATGAGGGAAGTTTATGTTTAATTTTGTTTTCTTGCAAAGTTTCCTTGTAATTCTTGTTCGTCTGTTTTCTATTTAGTTTTCTTTCTTTGTTGATGGTTTTGTTTACTAAAGAAAGAGTCATGTTCTGATTGATCCTAGTGTTCTCCTACTTGGCTTTTAGAACTTGGGATGCATCAAAAACTTGATATGTCCGTGAGGGTGGTCAGTGGATGTGGTTGTCGTGTTGATCACCACATCAGTCCGTGTATGATTGATGCAACCAAGAGTTCAAGGGAACCTTTGGTCACAAAAAGAAAACTACAAAATAAAAGATACTAGGTCTCCACAACACATTGAAGACCACAAACAACACTTAGAAACACTTTCTTAAATCATAAACAAAACAACAATATTCTTTAACACATAGATACTTCATTCTAAAATTGCTTGAGAAGAAGAATACAAGTGGCGTCGAACTTGCGGAGAGAAGAAAGAGGTTAGAAGCTAAGATGAAGTAGAAGAGAGGACAAGCTCGCAAGCTTTCCTAGAAGGAGAAGAGGAACAAGCTCGCAAGCTTTTCCAACAAAACTCTAAGGTTTTTAGTTTCCAAATATTAGCCATAACACACTATAAGCTACAAAAACATCACATATATATAGGTAAAAAGAGGAAGCCAAACAGCCCAAACAGCAGAGCCCTGCATTGGGTACCCATACCCACACCCACACCCACCCACGTACCCACCCATACCCAATGGGTATGGGTGGGTATGGGTACGCCCAAAACCTCATGGGAGGGTATGGGTGGGTACTGATCTATATCGGAGGATAAATTGATTTACATTGCTAATCACTGTATGTTGTATATTATCGTAATCCTCACTGTGCAGTGCGCATCACTGAATTGCGCTGTGACCACGGTAAATTCTGATATGCGGCATGAAAGTTTGCTGTCAGAGCAAATGGCAACAAGTCTCAATGCCATCAGTCTGTGGCGGACTACGTTCAAAAAGCATGGAAAGTGGGTGGGTATGGGTGGGTACGACATCCCGAAAGTCACCATGGATGGGCGTGGGTGGGTGAAGTCCGCCCGCATAGAGCGTGGGTACCCAATGGGTACCCAATGAGGACCCCATGAAGGGCTTTGCCAAACAGCCACCCATGGAGCCAATCAGGATAGGGGAAATGGAAGGCCAACAGGCATCCAGAATAGCATCGGAAAAGGCCACCTAAAAACACGAGAAAGCAGCCACGGGACCAACAGCTAGGGAAGGAACCGAAGGGTCAACACAGGAGATGGAACTAGCAACTAGGGGAACTGGAACAGGTAGCTACAAGGGGGAGGAACCAGCCACGCGAAGGGGGAACCAGGGAGGAAAATCGAAGGGCCACAGAGGAGGGGAAGCACCTGGACAACCATCATTAATGAGCTAAAACATAACAGCTCCCAAAAACAGCCCAAAACCAAGCAGCCAAGCCCAAACCGAAAAGCAACCAGTAGCCCAAAGACCAAGGAAAATAGCAAAATGTTTTGACCCCCCTTTTGCATGCATCAATGATGCATCATCGTTTGAACAAATTAGTGGTATGCTAAGAAATAACTACTTCATTTAACCAAGATGTATCCTTTTTAGACCAAGGCACAACCTTTGTCGACCAAAGTTCAATGTTGGCGGACCAAGGCCCACACCAACAAGAAGCTCAATCTGATCATGAGGGTGGATATTGGAAAAATTTGTATCAAGAGGCAATTTTTTGTCGGGATGACGAGATAAATGTTTCAAAGTTTTAAGAGAATGCTCAAAGTATGAAACATTTAAATAGTCATTAATATATCACAAAAAATTACTTTGATCGGGCACGAATATTGAGGCATATCCATGCAAGAATTTTTTGAAATTAAAATGAGAATCATCCAAGCTTTAATTTCAACAAACTTATAATCGAATTGAACATCTAGACGATACATCCCAACGACACCAAAATCAGTCCAATCTGAGCTCACATGGGCCCAAATCAAGGGTCCAAAGCATATTTGGAGGGTTCAAAGCATTAATTGGATAATCAAATGATCGTCGAATATGACATGCTTATAGTCGAATCGAGCGGCTCGACGAGACGAATCCAACGAGCCCATAATCACTTAATCCCGACATCATTAAGGCACATGAATGCTTGATAAACGCTCTATGATCAAGGGAATCACTATTAGCTATCCGATGAAACACTCGCAATATGCCCTTGGTCTTCTCCATATTTACAAGCCATGCTACTCTCAAAAAAATTATAAATAGTCCCCTATTATTCACATGAATGGGGGAGAAAGAGAAGAGAAACTTGGGAGTTCTCTTTCCACCGATCACCACCAACGTTATTCCTGACCACTGACGTTCTTCTCGACCACCTACAGTTGTTGGACATCCCGACGCCGGATTTCTTCCCATCCACCGACCGTTGCCAAACTTCTGCTCATTCTTGGACCATCACTAGATCTTTACACCTAGAATACCCGACTGAAGATTAACAAAACTATACAATATATTGTGTTCTCCCTGTCCTATGGATAAATGAAGTATTGACTTTTGTAATTTATTCAAATACTAGTTGAACCATTTCGACTGGGCAAGGCCCCGTGGTTTTTTCTTTTCTCAGGATTTTCCACAAAAAATTTTTGATGTTTTCTTTATCATCTATTTGTGTGTTGAGATTTCATACATCGCTAAGACAGTATTTTCACTCTACTGCTGCGAAATTTTCAACCCGCAACGATCATAAAAAATATCATGGAGCATGTTCTAACTCGGAGTATTTGTCTTATAACTTTGTTTAATTTTTTTTACCATCCTGATACAAATTGCATCAGGATACCTCGAAATTATTTTTTTTTATGGGCATCATAGGCGTGAGAGGTAGGATCATGAGAGTGAAAAATTATTTAGTGCAGATAAGAGTTTAGATACCGTATTGTGTATATAAATGTGTTCAACCTCTTGATTGGTTGATAATTTTACCATGGGAGCACAGGCTGCAAGGACCTTGTCCACCTTCCAATTTACTTTAATGGATAATGACTGGAATTTCTTAAAATAGGTTTTGTTTATGCTATAGTTGAATATAACGAGTGAGATCACTGCAAAAGGGACAATAATTTGCTCTATGAAACTGTGGACAAGCAGTTTCAAGTCCTTCAAAAAACTCTATGGCTTTTTCCGATGAATTTGGTAACTACTCAACGTTTTCTTCATAATGTAATTTAATGTGATCCATCATTGAAAGTTTTTGTTTTTATTTCCGATCGTTGCTTTGTAAAATGGATAAATTAGATAACTTTCTTACAAAAAACTTTGTTCAAAAGGAGTGACTTAATCTGATATTGTGTATGCTTCATTTTTTTTATTGCTGCGCCAGTGGACGTAAAACATAGAAACGTTAACTATTGATATTTTTTAACAGAATATCAACCCTAACCAACCTTTGTAGTGTTAGCCAGCAGTTAGGACATCCATTTTGTAAAAGTAAATTTTTATTGTTGATCTTGAATTTGCATGACTAACCCTGAATTTACATTTTTATTTAAGCATATTAAATTCAAGTTTGCCACCATAACTGAATCTTTTCAGAAAATCATTTTCCACCTCCATCACTCTAAATTTGCACTCTTTCTTTCAAGCGTCCATGCACAGGCTTCTCATCACCATTGAGTACTCACCTTTGCTTGTGTGGTTTGTGCATCAAGATTTATCTGAGATTATTGATTTAGCTCAGAACATGACATTGATTTGGATTATTATTGAAGCAACACTAAGGCTTCGTTTGAGAGCTGCTTTAAAAAGCAGTAAGAAAGCCGTCTCAAACAAAGCCTAACTATATATTCTTTGACAACAGAGATTTTATTTTATCTCTCCATGGTTACTTCAGGTGCTGATGACTTGTGCATCGCAATGGATGGCTCGGAAGTATCCTATAGATTACTGGGAAGCTTTGCTGCTGGGCAAAAGCTATACAAAGTAGATCACAGTCCAGAAGGATTACCTTGCATCATCTTTACTTCAAGTCGCCATCATGTTTTAGATAAGTTTTCTATGGTTAAAGTTCCCACACTGGACGCAAGCAAAGAACATCTTGAAGCATTCCAGTATAGAAGTAAATAAGAAGGATTCCTTTCATCCTCTTACTGTATATCATCTCTTTATTCTCACTTGTGATTGTACATTTTGTCAGTTAGTCTTCCATGATTACCTCAAGAGCAACCTTATTTTACTAGCTAAGAAATATATTATTTGGAAATCATTTTGTGGAATCTTACAGATATAAGTTCTATTCATAATTTTTATTACATAGCATCCGTTCTGTTCTTTCCGGTGGAATCACAACCCTCATTTAATTTACCTTTATGAAAACCTTGTAGATGTTTTAGTGATATGTTAATCTAGCATAAATATGTCAAGCCAAATCATTTCAAATCATTGAAAACCCAAAGTGAGCCATACCGAAATCGAAAAATTGATTACTAAAGCTTTGTTTGGGAAGGCTTTCTTATTGCTTTTTAAAATAACTTTTTAGTATAAATTTTTTAATTTTTGTATTAAAAAACTACTTTAAGAAGCAATGAGAAAGCAATCACAAACGAAGCGTATGATTTGTGTTTTTAAACCAGAAACCAAATCAAACAATTGCACTAAAAGTTGTTTGTTCAATTTGATTTGGTTTCTTAAAATGGTGATTTAATTTTGCTATCAAGTTTGTTTTTTTTTTTTTTTTTGATATTTAGGTCAATTGAGATAAATTCACACATACATTATATACACAAGCTTTGAACTGAGGATCTCTTGATTGATAGTTAAAGCTCCCAACCAACAGATCAAGATGAGCTGTATTTAAATAGTTTGGAGTTAAATACATATGAATTTGGAAAGAAATCATGGTGTACGCCACTAGTTTAAATTAAATAAATTTATTTTCAATCTTCTTATCTTCAATAATATATGAACTTTTAAATGTTCCTCTAATGCAAATATTCTTTATTTTATCTTTTTTAGTTTTTTCTTACATTCATCTTAACATTATCATGTCATGTCCAACTTAAATATCAACAACTTTTCTATTATCAATTTGTAGGGTTTGTTTGAGATGGCTGTATTTTTTTGTGAAAATGGTTATATAGTTGTTGTGAGAAATTTTTTTTTTTGTTTCCATAAAAAATAGCTTTCTAGCACAAAAAAATTATTAAAAGCGGCAAAAAAATAATAGTATGATTATGATCTGAAAATCAAATAAATATCTACCTTATTATAGCTTTATAAATTGCAAAAAATATTTAGGTTTCTTAATTTTTTTGTGCTTCAAATTGATACACAATTTTAAAAACCCTTCACTTTACTCCCTGCTGAAGGCGAAAATCATTGAAGGTGGTGAAATTGCCGGCAGTAGGACTAAGATTTCGTTTGGGACGGCTTTCTTGCTGCTTCTTAAAACAATTTTTTAGTACAAAATTTTAAATTTTGTATTTAAAAGTTGTTTTAAGAAACAACAAGAAAGCCGTTCCAAACAAAGCCTAAGAGAGTAATGGCTATTCACCCGTGCGAAAATGGAGAAATTTGATTTCTGTTTTGTGCTTACCTTTTTCCACAATTATGTATTTCTTTTTTTTAATTATACTTATAAAAAATGGATTGTAAGATATAATTGTTTATATTTAATATATTTGGATAAAATTAATGTTGCTTGCTATTTATTTATTAAATATATTTTGTTCATTAATTTTTTTATTAAAAGGTAAATTAAATTTATTTAATTAAAAATTAATGAATTAAAAAAATTATGGCTAAATGAAAATTATGATCATATTCTGAAAAATAAAATAATAAGAAAGTTGTCCCAAATGAAATTTAATCAAACAATAAGTTTTATTTTTTAAGATTAATAAAAACAATTATTTTGTTTAAAATTAAAAAATTAAGTAGTAAATACAATTAAACTAAAAATTAATATATAAGAGTTTCATTTTGATTAAACTTATTGTTTAGTTAAATTTATTTTTTATTCATTAGTTGTTAATTAAAAATATTTAATTTCCTTTTTTAATAAAAAAATTAAAGCAAAAAATATATTTAAATAAGTAGTAAGTAACATTAATTTTATCAAAACATATTAATATAAATAATAATATCTTGTAATCAAGTTTTATTTTTAACATTCTAATAAACACTTTCTCATAATATTAGATTTGTTAAATATTTAATAAAAAAATTTTAAAACCAGAAAGTATATTAATAAGCTATATTTTAAAAAGAAATGCAGAATGGTGAAAAAAAGAAAACACTGAAAACGTAAATTAAATATACTTTTTCCTAAAAACATAAATAAGAAAACGTAAATTCTAATTACATATTTTCTCCTACTTAAATTAAATTTATTTTTATTAGAATTATGCTTCTACTTTGATAGTCACCAAAAATCTCTTTGATTGGACACAAATCTCAAGGTCTATCCAAGTTAGAAACTTTCAAAATTAAATTTGGGATCATCCAAACTTTAATTTCAGCAAACTTATAATCAAATTGAATGTGTTGAAGAGACGAACCCAACAACATCAAAATCGATCCAATCCGAGCGCAAATGGGTCCAAATTAAGGGACCAAAGCATATTTGAAAAATTCAAAGTATAATTTGATATCCAAATATAGCATGCTTATAGTAGAATTAGCGGCTCGATGAGAAGAATCCAACGAGCCCAAGATCGCTTAATTCTGATATAATTTGGGTGCATAAATGCTTGACAAACGCTTTATAATTGAGGGGGTCAATATGAGTCATTCGATGGAGCACTTTGAATTTGCCCCAGATCTTTTTCATATTTACAGGGCATGCCACTCAAAAATCTATAAACAGACTCCCACTTCTCATATGAGAGGGGGCTTGGACCATTGGCTAAAGATTGGAAAATAGCTCAGAGACTTTAAGGGTTATCGAGTTTTACCCAAGCACCATCGCCGACGAACTTCTGTCGACCATACCACTGCCCAGTCTTTGGCTGTCGCTGGACCACCATCGCCCGCAAACTACAGTCCCCCGGACCACCGTTGCCCGTCGACTACGGTCCCTCGAAGCACAATCGCCAGCTGACTACGATCCCTCCGACCACTGTCGCCCTCCAACTATAGTCCCTCTGACCTCCGTGGTCGACTACGGTCCCTTCAACCTTCGTTGCCCGGCGATGAAGGTTCGAGACTATGATCCCTCGGACCTCCGTCGCCCGCCAACTACGGCCTCTCTGACCACCGTCACCCGACTACGCTCCTACCGACCAAACAAATAAGTCAACATTCTCTGGAGAATACCTCTCAACCCCAACTATGTAATATGTTTTATATGATATATATTGAGCTAATGCCTTTCTCCAAGGAAGGGCACAATTTGTAATCGACTACAAACACTAGTGGAATTATTTTTCCCTTCTTAGAATTTTTCACATAAAATTTTTGATGCTTCTTATGACTCTTGCATCATTCTCTCTTATCTATTTATGTGCTGGATCTTCATATAAAATTTAAATGATAAACCTTATATCTATATACTGTTATATGAATATTTCAATCCACACCATACTTAAAATTTTATCTCCGAAAATGTGAAAGAAAATAAAAGAAAGTTAAGTATTCGTAAACTCTTACTGTGACTTGGCAATTCTATTAATAAAATAATATATACATAAAAGTGATAAAGTATAATAAAAAAATCGGAATTTTTTTTTTTATAATGAACTTATGGACGTAGGCCTATTTATTTATGAAACAAACATTTATCTTTTATATAATATACCTTATAAGAAATAGAAGCACCAAATAATTGCCTCATCATCATCATGTTTTATGTCATAGGACTATGATGATAGAAATGCTTGTCGGTGAAGGAAAGCCCTCCAAGCTTGATTTTGCTTTCAAGAAGGAAAAAAAAAGGACATTAATTTGTTTCTTTAAAAGTTAAAAAATATTAAAGCAATTGCAATTATCTGTAGAATTAATTATAGAGTTGTTATAAAGAAAATAAAATTTTTGTTATCATAGATTTAAAAATAATAATAATAACAATAACAAGTTTTTTATCTCACTGTTTGGAATCGACTACATGAATTATTTTATTCATTGTGTCCTATTAAGAGTCAAATTGTCATTTGAATCTATTAAAAAATATCATTTTGAATCCTTTCTAATCAAGTTTTTTATGTGTACCGCTATCTTTCTTAACATACGCTATTAGGGCGGAGCCAGAAAGTTTTATTAGTGGGGGCACATTTGAACTTCTATTTCATCAATACATCTCTAATTTTTCTAGGTGATTTTTTTAATTTTTTATTTAATAATTAATAATCAAATAATATTTAAACTTTCAAGAATTCAAGTTATTACTTGTAAATTTATGACATATGCAAAAAATTTATACAAAAGTTTCTCATATACTTTTGTAGAATTTGATACGTCACCAAAAATTGCCTTCATCGAGCATATAAATTTCTGAAATTAAATGAGGGACCATCTGAACTTCTATTTCATCAAATCTATAGTCAAATTGAACATCTCAAGGAGACGAACACAACGACACCAAAATCAGTTCAATCTGAGCCCGAATGGGTCTAAATTAAATGATTAACACGTGTTTAGAAGCTTCAAAGCATTAATTGGATGATCATATTATAGCTAAATTTTGCATGTTTATAGTCAAATCGAGCAGCTCGATGAGATGAATCTAACGAGCCTAAGATCGCTTAATTCTAACATCATTTGGGCACATAAATACTTAACAAACACTTTATGATCGAAGGGAACAACATGGGTCATTCGATGGAGCACTCCGAATTTATGTCAAATCTTCTCTATATTTAGAGGGCATGACACTCTCAAAAATCTATAAATAGACCCCACTTCCCACATGAAAGAGGGATTGGACCACCACCGGTGAACTTCTATTGACCATCGGCAAACCATCGCTGGGGAAACGGAAAAGGCACGTGTCCTCTTTCAGGCCACACGAGTACAAAAAAATGATTTCGATGGGGAAACAGAAAAGGCACCTTCACATCACCGCAAACGATCTTATTTTTGTTTGGAAGAGACTCTATCATTGTAAGCTTCGAGATTCTTTGTATTCAGTTGCTTGTGTCGTCTTCGATTCCTTTTTTTCTTCATTCAGCTTGATCTCGTTGTTGTCCCCGCTCTTCATGATAGGGTCCATCGGAGGGACAGAGTCGACGACGGCGGCTTTGAGGAATGTTCTGTCGTCTATTGGGGAATTCCGATGGTGGTATCGGCGGCAACAACGAGGTTGAAGGAGGTGGAAAGGAATCAAAGATGGCACGGTGACAGTCCGAAGAAGAAGAAAGTGGACGAGTAAATTCGTCGACCAGAAGAGGCGATGAAGGCGAAGCAGGTGTTTCGGAAAGACAGGGTCGGAGTGAGGTATGTGACGGGAGGTTACAGAGTGGTAGTTTTGATGAGGGTAGGGGCTTTTAGATGGTAGAATAGTAAATAGTAAAATTTGAGTGTTAGATAAGTAAATAGAGTAGTTTTAAGCGTTAGTCATGTAAAAACCCAATATTTTTATATTTATAATGTTGATAGTTTAGGGCTACGTGTCCTCTTTCAGGCCAAGACCATGCAAGTTTGTGTTTGGATGAAGAGAAGCTGCTTAATTGTCGCAGTCTTAAAATTTGACATGTGATATTCGCTAAACACGTTCCGATGCCATTTTGAATGATTAATATTAAAGCGCTTTCCCCGTAATTATTCCTTTGGAAGCCCATTGGTTTGATAGAAACAGAATTCGGAACACGTCAGACAACTCGTAGCCAGTAATATTGCACATCAAATCAGCAATTTGTGTGACAGCTGAACAATGCATTTAATTTCTGATTTATATCTTTTAAAGAGATTTATATACAATAAGATTTTTTGTGATTTAAATATCTAATATTATCTGCATAAAAAATCTATTTTGTTTAAATAAATTAATATTAGTAAAAAAAATTTATGATTTAAATCTCTAATAATATCTGCATAAAAAATCGATTTACTTCAAAATTAGTGCTTTATTAGATAAATTATATGGGACATATCAAATATATATGATTAAATTTATATTTGAATTTAAAATAAAAAATTGTCGAACAAATAGCTCATTTAATCGAATAAATAAATTAGAAATGAAAACAAATTATATGCAAAATGAATATATAATAATGCATCTGTAACAAACTTTACACACCAAGCATAGCTATTTCATGACAAAGAATTATTACTTTTGAATTTGTTTGAAAAAATGGATATAAGAAATAAAAGTTATGAAACAAAGAATTAAATAATCAAATAAACTAATAATATAAGAGTATTTGTTGGGGATGAAGAGGAGGAGTAAACATCACAATGATGAAACAAGTAAAAAATTAAAAGCAACGGAAAAGTAAAGGACATAGGATTTAATGTGAAAAAATTCAAAATAAAGAGAAAAACTACGGAGCCACATCACACCAAGAAATTCACTATGAAAATTGAGAGAAATAAGTACAGTGCTCTCCTCTCTCTCCTTATTTTTCTTCTCACATGCATCGTTCTCACACTTGCCCTAACTGAAAATACAAGAGAAAGCCAAGTAAAATAACTCCAAGGGACGCAACCCTTCAGAAAACGAGAAAGAAAATCTTTCAGTCCGTTTTGCAGCGCTGCGGCCTCAAGCCTCTGTCTTGCACCGCTGCAGTGCCATATCTATACCGCTGTGGCGCTCTGCTCTCTGTCGTTCAATGCTGGGGCGCTCGGGAACACAGCACCGGGGTGCTCGGGTACACAGCGCTGAGGCGTTATACGGGAAAAAAAAATTCGGGCGCACAGCACCCGAACCCAAACAGGAGATAAACCCCCTGCACCCCCCAGTATACACGACAAACTTTGAGGTCCAAGACAACAAAATAACCAAATTGATCAACACAATCAGATTCCACACATAACAGCATTTTATTGAGTTACTTAGGCTTTGTTTGAGACAACTTTAGACAACTATTGTTTTTCTACTTTCAACATATTTTTTAACTAAAAAATAACTTTACAAAGCAGTAAGAAAATCTTCCCAAACGAAGCCTTATTCAACAACAAATAATCATATTTACAAACATAAATAAATAAACAAATCAGAATTCAATTTTATTCAATTATGCAAATTAACAAACATAAACAAATCTTATGCCAACAAAAATCAAGCAATTCATCGAGCGCCCTTATTCACTTACAACTTTAAATGTAATAAAACACTTTTGCTCTAACAGTCTAACCTCATCAACTACACAAATAATATATTTACATTCTTTTTTAAAAGTAATGAACAAATAAAAGCTTTATGTTACTGATTATTAGTTGTTAATGAAAGCTTAATGTTACTAACTATTAGTTGTTAATATGCAAGAACTTGAATTAATGATGAAAAAAAAAAAAATCTAAACCTCCCAACTACTCAGCCACTGCTCCATTTATATGTGCGTTTAATTTTGTTGGAATCTTTCACTTTCGCAGGAAAATTCAAGCGTGTGTGTACGAAGAGGATGGTGGGCTGTGATTTTGGCTGGAAGGGAGAAAGAAGAGTTCTAACAACCAATAGCCATCAAAACAGTAAGGGCGAACTCTTTCATTCAGTTGTGGATGCCATCAAATTCAGATTTTAGCTATAACTAATAATCAATCAATATTTCTTTCTAAAGTTTGCTCAATGTAACCCCAAATAAAATAAAATAAAAATCCATCAGTGCCATCTATCAGTAGGTCCCACTTAGAATTTATAGATTGTAAAAATTCAAAAATGTCACTACACACCAAGCCAGAGTGATCAAATATTCCCTACATGTATTTGTAGTTTTTTTTTTCTTTCATTATTTTGCTTGCATGTTATATTTTGTGAAGCTAAACTATAAAGAAATTAAATACTTATAAATGAGCAATTATTAAGGACCAATTTGCCTTTAACCCAGCAAAACACAATTTAGTTTATCAAGTGAATTCATCCAAAAACAACTAGGCACCTTGGATTCCTACAAGTACATGCATATTCTCGATACGTCAGGAGGAAGAAATTAGCATTTCAAACACTCGTATAGTAACTGTACATGACAATGATTCATTGTGCATAAAGATTATTCATTTAATCATTCGGGAGAGTGTATATATATTAAGTTACAGTTAACAAGATGTCGGCAAAAATTCTCTATTATGGTGATTCTAGAAGTAAAAAAAAAATTGCATCTTGTCTCTTGGAAGAATACTTGTCTTCTGAGGAATTGTGGGGGCCTTGGTATCCATAGTATTCTGCCCTTTATTATGCATATTGATATTCCCTTACTGTTCGGATCTATAACTCTAATAGCCTTCTTGCTAATTGGTGCAAGGCCAAATTTAGTTATCCTTGAAAATCTCCTCCTATGGGCTTTTTTCTTTTCTGGAAATATGTTCATCATGTGACTATTAAGGCTAAAGGCTTCTTCTCTTTTAATATTAACCTACATAGTACTACTTCCATGATTTGAGACCATTGGTATAATCGCAAAAGCTTGGTGGAATTGTTTGGTATTAAGAATGTCACTCATTATTTCAGTCCTTATACTATTATAAAGGATTTCATTGCCTTTAATTACTAGATCTTGACTGACTACCTACCCTCTCACATATGTCAAGTTATTCAAGCAGCCCCGATCTCTATAGTTGCAACTGTTGAGATTAGATTTAGGCTTCGTTTGGGACGGCCTTTTTATTGCTTCTTAAAGCTGCTTTCTAGTATAAAAAATTAAATTTTTTTAACTAATAAGCTGCTTTAAGTAGTAAGAAAGCCATCCCAAACGAAGCTTTAATAGTTTTGATTCACCACTATTCAAAAATATTTTATCCACTTTCTATGTTGATTTACAGACCTTGGTTTGGTCCAGATTTATTTGGCACAAAAACTTTGCTTTAAAATTTTCCATTTATATCTGGCTTGCACTAGTTGGGGGTTCAAAAACTAGTGATGTGATGTCTAAACGAGAGATACAAGTGGAGTTGATTTGCTGCTTATGTAATGACAACAATGAGAGTGTCTCGTTTATTTTTTGAATGCGACTACTCTTTCTCTTTCGTTTCTGCGATTATTCTGAGAAGTGCAAAATTTTTGTTAAGGCCTAATATTTTATAGATTGTTTAGTTCATTAGGGGGTTGAACTATGATATCCATAAGGCTCAAAAGCATTTCTTTTTTCTAGCCATCTGTTGTTCTCTGTACTTTATTTGGAAAGATTGGAATACTAGGAGGTTTGAGCTCCATATCCACTGTTTGTTATAATATTAAGTTAACTTTGTGTGCAAAGATTAATGGCTGGGGTTCTAAAAATCTGGTGCAACATCTTTTGCATTGAGCTAGTGTTCACGTTCAAGGTTTTTCTGTTCTTGGGTTGCCTTTGGACATTTTGCTGGTGGATCTACTCGTTGGTTATACTCTGGATTCATATACAATGTTTTGATTTCTTGCCTTATTTTGGCTGGACGGTGATAAATGATGTCTTTCATGATTTTTCCTCAATGATGGCCGTTTCGACAATCTGGTCCTCCTGGATGGTAGATTCGGCAACTTGGAGGAATTCTCTTATGATGTGCTACTTTTGGAGGACTTTCTTCAGCACCTTTTGCTCATTCTGAGTCCAACATAGATGTTGGTTTTTCTACATGTTTCTTTTTACTTTTAGCAGTTTTTCAGGATTGCAATTATAATTTTATAGTTCTCTGCTTCGATCATTATTGATAGATCTGTTTTTTCTTCCTCCATAGCATTGCATTTATCCTTTCTGGATGTAATTTTTGGGCTTTGCCCTTGAAATGATGATTTCTTCCCTCTATTTCCCGATTAGCAATGAACATAGTAATCTGTGACTGAGTTAAAGAAGACAGCCATCATTATTTAATAGCAACAACCAAGAGGATAAGGGAGTCCTATTAACCAATCAAGCACTCATCAATTATGGGCGGGACAAAGTGGGCCACAAAAAGTAGGTCCTGACCTTCCCCTTAGACCTCGTGAGAAAAAAATCAACATTGGAAGACATCAATCACCTCTCCATTCCACCTGTTGCCAACTCATAGAGGAAAACAACTAATACTCTTCTCTTAAAAATCTGAAACCACCTCCAATTATTGCACTGTTCTTCTCTAGCTTTAAAAGGCTCAATAAACCAACCAAAAAAATTCCATCATACAACTACTATCATATATATCATCTGCTTCTCCATACAGCAGTTTAAGTGTAGCAGTATTTATTCTAGTTTTTCAAATTTTCAATAAGGAGTTCGACATCACCTGCCTTCTAATCACCTGCCTTCTATATAAACATACATAAAAATTTCATAGCAGAAAAGTTCTCTATTTTATTAGATATGAACCCTTCCAACGTTTTATATGCATGAGAAATATGTGAAACATGTGTCTAATGTAACAAACGCATTTGCTGTAAACCCAGCAACTTCTAAAATACTGGGTAAAAATGTGCGTTTAAAGTTACTGGAATCTATCGCTTTCGCAAGCACGCTCGCGCGTGCGTTCATGAAAAAGGATGGTGGGGTTCAATTCTAGCTGGATGGGAGGAAGAGCGAGAAGAGTTCTAAAAATCTATAGCAATCTAAGAAACTGGGAAGAACTCTTTTAAATCATTCATTTATGGATACAATCTAATACAGATTTTAGATACAGCTAATCAATAAATATCTTATGTGACTAGGTCCCACTCAGAACTTACAAATTCTGATGCTTGAAAGATATCTTTCTTTTTTCCTTTTTTCCCGGATCGAGCACTGGCTTGTTAAAAAAAAAATAACGATCGGACCCGCGCACTAAACAATAATTCTCACACAGCAAGAATAATAAAATATTTCCACCATGTCAATGCTAATCTACAGAGCACGTGATACACTGGCGCCCCTGTACCACACGAGTTTGAGATGATCATCATTATTCAATAGCAAATGATGAAAATATAAATTCATGAAGTCATCAATTACGGACGGGTCAAAGTGGCCCACGAGATTTAGCTCCCTATAGACCTCATAAGATAAAAAAAAAAAATCAACATTGGAAGACATCAATCACCTCTCTCGAGTCCACCTGTTGCCAACTCATAGATGAAAATATCTGGTCCTCCTCTTAAAAATCCGAAACCACCTCCAATCATTGTTATCTTCTTCTCGAGCTTTAAAAGGGTCTCAAACCCAAGCTCAACAAACCAACCAAAAAAACACAGATCATAGTATTACTTCATCATACCACTGCTAGTATTCTATGCCATATGGCTGCCCCTGTTTCTTCATACAACAGTGTAGCATCGCTTATTCTAGTTTTATGCACTTTGATAGTTATTTCTTCTGCTAGTAATTTCAATCAGGAGTTCGACATCACCTGGGGAGGTAGCCGCGCACAGGTGCTAAATAATGGACAGCTTCTTAAGCTTTCTCTAGACAGAGGTTCAGGTTCTGGCTTCCAATCCAAGAATGAGTATCTATTTGGAAAGATTGATATGCAGCTCAAACTGGTTCCTGGGAACTCTGCTGGCACAGTCACTGCTTATTATGTATGTGAAGTTCATTACTTATGATATAAATATTTAATAAAATATATTTTGGCATAAAAAAAGCAACTGATTATTTTGTTGAATTTGTAGTTTTCATCACAGGGACCGACTCACGACGAGATAGACTTCGAGTTCCTAGGAAATCTCAGTGGAGATCCCTACACACTCCACACAAATATTTTTACACAAGGGAAGGGGAACAGGGAGCAACAGTTTCGACTATGGTTTGATCCAACCATTAACTTCCACACATATACTATTCTATGGAACCCCAGACATGTTATGTAAGTGAATCTTATATGTATAATATAAAAAAGCATCTTAATATATTTACTAGATAAACATTTGAATAATCACCAAGCATGTATTATTGTTTGAAAATCCCAGATACATGGTTGATGGCATACCAATAAGAGATTTCAAGAACCTTGAATCAAGGGGTATTGCATTTCCAAAGAACCAGCCTATGAGGATCTATTCTAGTCTGTGGGATGCCGAAGATTGGGCGACAAGGGGTGGGCTTATTAAAACTGACTGGAGTCAGGCTCCATTCATTGCCTCCTATCAGAACTTCATAGCTGATGCATGTACATGGTCCTCTGGTACATCTAGTTGTGCCTCAGGTACAATGAATAAGGCATGGTGGAATCAAGACCTTGATGCAACTAGTGAAGAACGAATGAGATGGGTGCAAAAGAATTACATGATTTATAACTACTGCACCGACTTGAAGCGATTCCCTCAAGGTGTTCCTCCAGAATGTTTAGTAGCTTAGATTTTGTGTGCTTGTGAGATGTGGGGGCATATTTTTATTTCAGTTCGAGGTATTCTAGAGCCCGAGGGGACACTTTAGTTGTTGGAAAAGAATTACCATATGATTTCTGAAGTAAAATAATGTATTGCAATGTACAAAAAAATAAAAAGAAATCCTCTGTAAAAGTATAAGGATTTTATAAATGTAATTTCTATGAATGTACTGCTCTGTTACTGCTATGGCATTTCCTTCAAGAAAGAAAATTGATTTAAACAGAGTGGAAGGATAAGAATAAAAAAATAGAAAATTTAACTCTCTATGCCCCATAATGCTCATAATTGAATAAATATGTCCGTTATTTCAGCTCTTGAGGAAACATCACAAAAGCTCTGTTTGGATTAAAATACCCTTAGAATTTAAAGAGATGTTAGACTATTATATTAACAATTTTTTGAGTAAGAAGTTTATGGACTCTTCCTATTCTGAGCATAGTTTTCTTCTCTAGTGTGTCTCATTCACAAGTAATGGTTATGAGACAAAGTTCAAAAGAAACATTTCCGTCTCCTTTTTGGTTATCCAGCAATTATCATTGAAGGATGATAAAGTTAAATATTTGGATAAGTTTCCGATTCTTCTACATTTACACACTGAACCCTAAACCAGAAGAACATTATGAGATTGCCAGCTTCGAATATTATATATTTTTCTTCTCTAGTATTTCTCATTCACAAGTAATGATTCACAAGTAATGATTTTGAGGCAAAGTTTAAAGGAAGCGTTTCGGTCTTCATCTTTAGCTAGCCAACAATTATCGTTGAAGATTAGCGACTTTATATATTTGGTCAAGTTTTTGTCTCTTATACATTTACACACTGAACTCTAAATCAGAAGAATATTACAAATGAGATTATCAGCTTCAAATATTATTCTAAACTTATTTTGATCTTGATCAAAATATGTTTAGTTTATGATTGAACATTTATTTGAAGCTTAATCGAAGTTTTCTCAATTTTCTGAACAAGGTTCAAACATTGGTTGAAGAAGCATCAATGATGATTAAAAAATGCTTCGATCGAGCTCCAAAAAAGTTTCAATTAATATTGGAACATTATTAAAAAAACTTCAGTGAGATTGATAACGATTCGATCATCTTTTGATGAAATTTCTAGCAAAATTGGACTTATTCCTATGCACTCACTTTCTCTTTTTGGATTAACTCATTTAATTTGCATTGCTATGCATGCAGATTTTTGCTCTAATCAGAACTTTAAAGAGGCATTACACTGATGGGGTCGCATATAGAGCCAACATATAATAGAGAAAATTGTTAGCAATTTGAGCCTTTTGAGACTGATGACATTATTGTATTGAATATTAGTGGCAAGGACAAAACAATTATTTTTTACTAAAATTTGTATTCCTTAGTGAATGTACTGCTAAAGATCAATGTAAAGATGAGCCTTTTGATTAGACAATTTTTTTAAAAATAATTTTGATTAATTCTTCAATTGTTATCTTAGCGACATAAACTCAAGATTACAAATTGAAAATGCACTTGCTATTGCTAGATCAAAATGTTTTCAATCTTGATGATCATCAAGAGCACATTTTATGAAGTGGTTAAATTTGAGCACTTTATAGTGATATAGATGTGGTTAGATTTAGTACTGGAACACTCCCATGAGACATAGAAGGGGTAGTTCAACTGTTATGTTATAGATGTTGTTATTGTATTCAATTGAATATTTGAATCAAAGTTTTTATTGGTTGTGTTATAATTATTGTGATTGTGCTCTACATGTTATTACAAAATAGTGTAATTGTTTTCATTTAATGTAACACTTCTTATTATAATTTTATCATCTATAGTGTTCGTCTCATAATCTGTTATGTTCTGATGGGATTGCATTTTGTTGTATTATACTCTATTATTTAACAAATTCAAATCAAGTTTGAATATTATATAAACCTTATTCCTTCTTGAAACTAAAATGTTTTATAAATTTTTTGAATAATTTCTTCTAAGAACCTTAGTCGAACTTACTCAGACACTTATTCAAACCTATCTTTAACCTTTGATCAATTATGTCAAATTAACTTGAAAGATAAATTAAAAGATGGTTCGATTAAGTGTCAACTGTTTTATAAATTTTTCAAAAAATATCTTATAAAAATATTGTTTAAACTATGTTCGAACTTTAATTAAAAAAATTTGAATATGGTCAAATATTATTCGGTTAGGGTATAGAAAATATTTGATCATGAATCAAAATTTTATAGTATATGCTCTCAACTTTATTTGAATAATATTCAACGCTTATTTGACTAAATATTGGCCGCAATTGACTTAAATTAAGTACTTTGTGGTAAAAAGTGAGGGTATTTTAGTTCGAAATAAACTTTCGGGCATACTTTCATAAGAAATGAAATATTGGACATGTCTCTATTTCCGGGCACAATAGAACATATAAAGTCAAATTTTTTTAAAAGAATAGGAATTGGTATTTCTAGATTGAACCAAATCCTAAATAAGAAAAGCAAATTACTAACCCATGATGCGCGTGACCTTGTAAAAGATAAAAAATATGATAAAGGGAGAAAAAGAAAAAAAAAATTAAATAATTGACATATAAACAAGACTCAACTTTGAACAAGGAAATTGCCTCTATGAAGATTTTCAGACCTCACACCCAACAAAAGATCAAATGTTAAAATAAATGAAGAGTATTCACGTCATCTTACACTTATCCCAACTAAAGAAGTCTTCCATATCCAAATAATAATTGCAATCATGCCATCAATCATTTTAAATGACTCAAATTTCTCATATTTTTGGTGGCAAAAATAACATATTACTAACAATTTGCTAACAAATTCAATGACATTGATTGCAATAATCTTAATAAAATATAAAAATCTAAAAAACATGAAATAAGACTAATATCTATGAAAAAATTAAAACTCATTTATGTCCAAATCAATTCCCCTAGTTGCAAAACACTCTACCTATGAGAGTGGTAGTAATTTCTTTATAATTTATTAGATAATACATATGATTAATAAGTAACTAAGACTGATGGAAAGTTATTGATGTGTTGCCATGAGTACAACAGTCCATGTTAAATATGTTAAACAAAAATTTATCATGGTTATAACGTGATGATCACTTTATAACAACCATCAAATGTAGTTCATTTTTACTAAGCTTGCATAGAGGATTGCTTGCTTGGAGGATGAGCTAAAGTGTATGAGAAATGAAGACTCAAGCGAAGAATCAATGACTCCAAGGTCATGGTACAACTTAGAGTACAAGTTGCATGATTTTTAATTTAAATTAATTAAGTAGATTTACCAAAGATCTCAAAGATAATGGACATAATTAGAATTGATTAATTTTTATCTATATCTATTCAAAATATATTTTTAAAATAAAAATATATGTTTCATAATATGTTGGATTTTATTTGAGTTGATTTTTCATACACTTGAATTATTTCATATTCTATATGGGTATTTCATTTTAAATATTATTTTATATTGTAACCATGTGCTTAGTTAGTTAATCATTATGCACTTACAGTGTTAGCAAATTTATCAATTCAAAACGTTTCATAAAATTTGCTTAATTGAGTTAATTAAATATTATCTATATTTAAATAAGTAATTATATTATACTTAATTTCTTGATTTTTATTCATTGAATTCATTAGTTTGTTTAAAAATAAATCATATATAATATATTATGTATTTGTATTTATATTTATCATGTTATCATTTAAATAAAAACTATAATATTTGCATTTCTTCCATTCCTTACCTGTACAGATACATATGCACACCTATGAATGTAAACTAATCGAGCCGAGCTCAAGCCAAGCCAAACTTGGCTTTTGAGCTCGAGTCGGCTTACACTCCTATGCACATCGGAGCTATGTGACAATAACGGGTTGCAACATACACAATTTTGTAAGCTCAATGATAGGCAAATTGCATTTAATGATTATTTTGGCCTTTGTTGACCTCTACACAAACAAATAATAATTAAAAAAATTCCTCAAATCACGCTCACCTGCAGTTCGACGTTGCTCACGTCGTCTCTGAACGTCATTTGATAGAAAATCTCGTGTATGTCGCGCTTCGCACAATTTCGCACATCGACGCCTTTCTAGTCGTGCTACCGATTTGACTTCTTCCGCATGCTTTTTTACTACTTCATGACTGTAGGGTTCTATGTCAGCTCAATTATGGTTGTTATCATAGTCAACATTTTCCTCTATGACAAGCCTTACCTGTCCTTAAGTGGGCTTGAGTTTGCTATTATGAAGCAAGTACTAATGAGAGGAAATAATCCTCTGAAGGCTGCTATGGCATCTAAATCTGCCATCCAGCTTGGTCTATTGATGGCCTTACCCATGGTTATGGAGATTGGGCTAAAAAGGGGATTCAGAACTGCATTGGGCGACATAATCATCATACAACTTTAATTGTACTTAGTGTTCTAAAGTTTGTAGAGAACTACAAGATTTACTCTATTAGTCATTTTACAAAGGGTCTAGAACTTATGCCGCCGCTAATTATTTATCAAATCTATGGATCTGCAACTACTGATTCAACAACCTTTAAGCTTCTCATCGCATCCATGTGGTTCTTTGTTGTCACCTGATTTTTTGCGCCATTTCTTTTTAACCTTTATGACTTTGAGTGGAAAAAAAATAGTTGATTGAAATGACTGGAGCAAGTGGATAAAAAGTGAAAGCATTGACAAAGATGTTAAACTGTTGAAATATGGAATATTCTCTATAGTGAAGCACGAGCAAATAATGAAAAATATAGAACTGGATCATATGCTAAGTGGTTCTTAACAGGAAGCAGATTTTGTTGTTAAAGCAGATGATCAGGAGATAGTTCCCTTCTTTACACCTTGAGGACAAGGGGAGTATTAATACGACAGGGGGCCCACCTTCTGGGGCCCAGAGGAAGATATTTAAAAAGTTCCTAATCAATGGGGAGTTATTTAGGAAGTTTCCTTATTAAGAGGGAACTGTTTAGGAAGGTTTCCTAATTATGTTTATATTGTTTAGGAATGTTTCCTAAATCATGTTTAATTGTTTAGGAAGGTTTCCTAAATTATGTTTATACTATTTATGAAGTATTAATTATTTATGAAGGTTTCTTAAATTAGGTTTAATTATTTAGGAAGGTCTTCTAAATCATGTTTAATTATTTAAGAATGTTTCCTAAATTATGTTTATACTATTTAGAAAGTATTTAATTGTTTAGGAATCTTTCCTGAATTATGTTTAATTGTTTAAAAATATTTTCTAAATTATGTTTAATTGTTTAGGAAGGTTCTATTTGTGTTATGGTGGCTAGGGCTATTTATGGGGGAGTTTTCTTCGGCTTAGATCATGCCATTGATGAGTTTTGTGGGTGTTTGTTGTAGTTTTTTTCTTTAAGGGCTTCCTAGCGGAGTCTAGGTTGATTGGGAGAGCCGGCCTACCTCTCGAATTATAGATCACCTGTATCTTGTTTTCTCTTATTAGAGTTCTAATAAAAAATCAGCCACCGTTTTGATTTTACTATAGTTTTTATATTGTTCTTTGATGTTTTTGCTTCTAAGGCGTATCAGGATCTACCATTTATTTAAATTTATTTTTCATTGCATTATCTTTAATAGATATTCCTCCAAACACCCCTCTAGCATAATCATTTACTAATAAAACCCTCCACGTTTATCACACACACATCTCAACAATATCATTTCTATCGCAATCAACGTCGCTACTAATGAATTATTTTTAATAGATTTTGCATGATATATTCAAAATATTCAAACCTATAATGCCTTGATGTCACATTATCATCTAGGAGTATTGGCAAGTAATAATAAATATAACATCATTAAAATTTGATCTCAAATACTCTATTTATATTTTACTAAACAATTTCTCATTGTCATAACTTCCCACTTATTTTAATAGTTGGAACTATGTTATCTAAAAAAATAATACACCAAAATGCTTCACTTCAATATGGAACATAATATCTTCATAATCAATAAAAAAAATTATGAACTTAGCATTGATCTTTCATTTGATAGTGCCATGAGTAATAACCCTTCGATCTCCACAACCATCGCGAACGTCCTCTAATACTCCATCATACAGATCATCCATAATTTCAATACAAGTTTGACATACACATGTTTCTTTAATGTGCAACAAACCGATTCTATTGATGCTATAGATCATATGTCATCTTAAAAAATATATCTTGTGATGATCCTTCAATTTATCCTTAAATCTTTTTAGCATAAAACCAAATTAGTTCTTCAACATTACTCTCTAATAATTCATTTATAAGTCAAAAGTTTGCTTTGCCGCTAATTACCATAATCCTGAGCTTTCGTTTTATTTTTGAATGTCAGTACCAAAATGCTTATTCTCTAATCATATGAGATTACCCAAGTCTTCAAACTTCAATTAAAAAATACAAAAACTCCAAACTAAGCTTTATCTTTACACATCTTCTTCATAGCTTCATTTTATTTTTGAGATTAGTTCAAAAAACATCTAATCTACTTATCTTATTCACTATGCTATTCCAAAGGGATTATCTTCGTTAAAACTCAATAATTAATAGAGTGACATTTTCCATCTTTGCTTGATATTTTGATCTTTCACTAACTTCTATTATCATCACTTCATGCAATAAACTTAATCAAATTATCTATATCTATAATCTCATCTTAGTAATTTCTGTATTCTTCAATCTACTTCCTAAGTGATATATTATATATAAATCATTAAAAATAACAACTTTTGCATTTCTTATGACCCTCTTTGCAAGCTTGTAAGTATCAATAATATTTCTTTTTTGTCACTATTTAAAAACATATTTTTTACAATAATAACCGTTTGTTCATCCTCATTCAATCGCCAAATCATATTATATATGATCCACTTCAAGACTCACGCACTATGTCTAAAGCAATCATGTAAAAAAAACTATCACCTTAGCACACATCAAGTTTTGCTCAACTATAGAAATACAATTTGACTATCTTAAAAACCTATCTTTAAAGAGAAGCAACGTCTAAAAATTTAAATTCAGCCACCTTATCCTAATACCCTAAGTAATTATTTCTTCAGTTCATTCTACCTATATTCAAAAACATACATGCATAAGGATATATATATATATATATACACGCGCGCATAAAATTTTGAGAAAAAGACTAAAATAGTTATCATTATGCTTAAATTTTGAGAATATTTACAAATACAAATGCTTGGTATAGGAATTATTATGCTCAAAACAAATCATACAATATCGTATGACATTGGAAAATGTAATTTTGTGGCTAAAAAGCTTTAGACTGAACTAAAACAGTTTTTCCCGCTGTCTTGAGAAATAATAAGAAGCTGCTTGAAAAATCTCAAAAGAAATCATAAGCACAACCTAGAGTAGGTTGAGAGTGCTAATGACGATGACATTTTCATGGGTTCATTACTAATACATAACTTCCATAGAAACAACTTGTTTTACTAAAAAAAAAACCTTTAACATACAGTAACAGCTAGACTATATTTGGTCTCAGATAGCTACTATTTGATGGAAATTTAAAATTGCCTTCACAATTGATTAGACTCCAGATGAGGTGTTGGAGGATAAAACTGATAATTCCAATTGAATCTAATGAATGAACCAGAAGAGGAAATACGATGGTTTACCAAAGCTGTTCCTAAGATCGGAACAGAAAATTTGATGGATTACAACTACTAGCTGCTTGGTCCTACAGAAGAAGCAAAGAAAATATGAATGTACCTGGATAGCTCCAGCTTAAAAGTTCTGATATCAATCTCTCATCTTGATTCCTGCCGTTTCTGTTTAGCCATATACAACAAATAGTATGCCGGTTAAGTTTATACTTGCTGATGGGGATAACAAGCTTATTTTTCTATTTTCACCACAATAAAGAGTTTATCATACATAAATGCACAATGCTATCTACTCCTATTTTTTGCCAGTTATGGGAGATTCTGCAAAATTCGAATCTATGAATGGTTTAACTGAATAATTTAAAGAGCCTCATCAGAAAAATAAAATTACTACATGGACACACTAAAATGATAGAGTTTGCCAGTATTTCGAGATAAACATCCTTGTTAATAACATTATTTGATGGTATGGCAAATGGTCGCTTAAGGAAATATACTTCTATGTATCAGCATTTTTAGACAGGAGAGTGTTCTACTTGCAAGGGTACGCCTAAATAACACACTTCTGGGAGAGAGTAAATGAAATAGAGCCCTTTTCAGCTTTATGCACATGACTGTTATATTTTATTTAATAAATTCATGTAAACTCCCTAGACATTTCTAGAAATATTTGCATCATGGTTGGAACAAAATATACTTCCCTCTCCAAACAATGGAAAGCACGAGCTCGGTATGCCAATTTTGCTTTATGATAGAAGATACCAAAGAATGGAAGCTGCATAAACATTCAATAGTATAGCTTAAATGGTCAGATAGGAAATACATGCAAAATTGATGTATTTCAGATATAAAAGGTCCAGGATGATGAGCAACTGAAGCCACTTGGAAAATACATTAATATCCTTGCATTAGGTTAACAAAAAAATTGAGGAGAATGATACCCCAATATAAAAAATAGAGAAAATGACTAAAATGATCCCTGTCTTTTTATGAAAGATCAAAATAGTACCCAACTATATTAAATGACCATTTTAGTCCTTCAACACCTTAAAAGAAACCATTTTGATTTTTTTTAAAAACTTAAGGGACTAAAATAGTCCTTTAACATAGTTGGAGATCATTTTGATCCTTTATAAAGAGTCTAGGGACTATTTTGATTCTTTTCTCATAAAAATATTACAAATATACATTTCTTCAATCATGAAGTCTGTCCAATTGCCCGCTCAGGACCCACTGGACAGCAAAAAAAACTAAGCTCCAGATAGATTTACCACAATTCGTAAGTCTGCATATGGGGGTAAACGTTAACACTTGGTTAGTAGAGAAATGGAAACCACACTCAAATAACATGCACATTTTATACCACTCATATCAATCTCATCCAAAAGAAAAAATTAGATGATCAGCAAAGCAAATATAAGGACTGCAGAAACTCTATTCTAGTCAGTTCATGTACACTCGGGTTACCTTTTTATCAACAATATGACTTGAAAAATAATGCCTGCATGAAGTTTAACCTAAACGCAGAGACAAAGGATATATATATATATATATAAAAAAATAGCGCTTAAACAGTTCCATACTTTTACATCTAAATGGAGGAGACCTATAACAGCAATGAAATAAAGATATAATGTTTGCCGCAAGCATTTTCTCATGCAAACTCATATTGAACAGCCCAAGAGAACCAAGTGTCTTGGAGAGTAAATTGATAAAAACCTTCAGCAAAACCAAACCAAGGAAACTCCACAACTTCCCTGTATACTACGACATCCAAGATCATAGAACTGGGAATTTAAAAAGTGTAAAATGTTATGCTACCCCAAGATTTGCAAGCTATTTTGGAACAGAGATGACAGTCTCATGCGCTTCAAGCATGGTTTACTCTAAAAAATCTTTAATAGATTAGAGAAATCAATTTTTTCTGGATAGGAGGCGGAACCAAGAAAACCAATTGAAGTCCCCTTATGTTGTCACTTGCTAGTAATTCTACGAAAGCAATGTGGCAAGGTTCTTCACTAGAAAAATTGAGATCGGTACGTTGGTTTAGGTCATTTAAATGTAAAAGGAAACTTCGGCCTTTTCAAACACCTCAAACAATTAAGTCATTAGAATAGCTATTTTATTATCCCAATTTCAAGGGAAACAGTATCAGTGCCTTCAGGCTAATGTTTGAGCTCTGGCTTTTTAAAAATTCGTCAAAGTTTATCTGAGTATCAGTTTGAGGGAACTCACTGAGCTGAAATGACTGTTCTTTCATCAAGTAGACATTTATACATAAATCATCATTTAATTTAGTGCAAAACTAACAACCATCAGATTTAAAGAGAAAAAAAATGGCAAATATAAATTTTTTTAGAAGCAATATACAAAAAATAGAACTTTCAAGTAGTTCAACACAAGAAGATGATGGATTGTATGGGAAAATTAATAAGGTTGTATGATGCAGAACTAAGTATGCTTTAGATGAATGTGATAAGAGCTTGCACGATTTAGATACGAGCCAATGACAATTAAGATTGTTAGCCACTAAACGATAATAGAAAATGTAAGAGGGATAGCTACGCTTAGGCCAAATCACATGCTAAGAACTTAAATCATCAATCAATTTAGGATTTCAACAATATATGCATTAAGTAGTCATTCAACAAAAAATTCCTACGCTAACAATGAGATTAGAAACATAGAAAGTAAAACTCAATTCTTACGATTACTAAGCTTGGCAGAGGTAGATTAGCAAGACCTTCATGAATCAAATCCAAACCACAATAGAGAACTAAATTACGAAGATACAAGAGTAGGAAGATTGGAAGACCTTTGTCACGGCTTGGACGTAATCCACCATTGAACGGAACCGAGCTGCTCTTCTATGACTTCGGAGAGAGTGAACAAGATGCGCTCTATGTATTCCTCGACAGTGTTATCGATCTCTGGGTTGACATCGAAGATAGTTGAGTGGAGGATGTGGACGAAACCTTGCTCGTTGTAGACAATGCCGAAATCAAGATCGGGATCGGCCATGCATCGATCTTGTTGCGTTGAAGTGTTGTAGAAGATGTTCCTTAGCTCTCCTTAAAGATTTCCCTTGAGAGAAAGAAGTTTTTCTCAAGAAAGAAAGTGGAGAAGAAAGGTAGGAGGTGGCCGGCCAAAGGTGGGAGCTTGGGGAAGAAATTGGTTCAGACTTTGGAGAGGAAGGATGGAGGGAAATTTGGGAATTTGTTTCCCCTTTTAATTCTTAAGTTTGGAAAGAATTAAAAGGGCAATAGGTGAGAGGGTGGGGACCGATAAGAGAGGGGGAGAAATTGCAATCTTTCCCAAGTAGGATGCTTGAGTTTAGAAAGCAATTAATGGGTGGGGTCCAAAGGGGGGGCCGGCGGCATAGAGAGAGAGAGAGGCTTAGGGAAAGAATTAAAGCTTTCTCGATTTAGGATATTAAATTAGGAAAGATGGATATCATTCCAATTTAATTTAAAATTCAAATAAGGTGGGGTTTGGAAACTTTCCTAAAATAGAAATTGTATTTTAGGTAACAAATTCAAATTCAAATAGATTTGAATTGTAAATTAATTGAGTTACCTAAAATATAAAGATCTAATTAGGAAGGATTTAATTGCGAGCGTTGATTGGGGGGGGCGAACCCAAGGGGGGGCCGGCAGCTGCCGGCTAGGGTTGGATGGCCTCCGGTTTTGGTGAGGGGAAGGTGGGGGTCGGTTGGGAGATGGGGGAGTTTAGGGGGCTAGCCAAGAGGAGAAGTGGTGGAGGCTTATGGTTGGCCGGCGGGTGGGGGGTTGTTGGATAGGCCGTGGGGTGGAAAGAAAAGGAGGGAGAAAAGATAGAAAATAAAGAGCCACGAACCCGGACGCTTCCAAGGTTGGTGGGTGATCTGCTTCCCTCTCCTAGGGTTTCTTCTCCATAGCTCTCAAGCTCTCACAAAACATAAGGATGCAAGAATTTTTTTTGATATTCATTCATTGACTTCAAAAGAAACATATGGGACTTATATAGCCTCCTACAATGAAAGGAAAATGAAAGACTACAATGCCCCTAGGGCTTACATACGACAAACCCTTAAATAAGGACAAAACGGGAAAACTACTAAAACAAATACAATAAGCAAAACAAATAACACAAATACATCTGAAGACTCAAAAGTAGATCGGCGTGATCGTGGCCATAGATCGACGGCCACGCCTCTGATAGACTTTCCATGATCTGATGTCCCTATCATTGTATTACTATAATATAGCCAAGCATACAACTTTAAAAGCCCACTGTTTACAAAACAAATCTCAAGAAACACCAAACCAAATCTCAAGCAAACTAAAGTTATCAATGCTCCAAGCATAAGTATGTTTAAGAATATCCCATCCCTCCACATTCAATCTTTCCCTGAATGCTAAATAACATTCAATACAAACAAAACCTCAGAGTTCTGGTGTAGTTAGAGCAGAATGTAGGACTTCTTCAAGGTACTTTTCAGCAGCTGCATATTGCCGTTTCTTCTCTTCAATAGCCAAAGCAGCAAGAGCCTTATCCTGCATCCAAACAGTAAAAGTATTGGTGTCACTTTCCACCATATAAAAATCACTAAATTAAGAGAACGAAATATACAGGAGGTAAGTCTTGATAGCTCCTTAATGTATCCAAAATTGGCTTAGTCTTCTTCTCCAAGTCCTTTTTATGCTCAGCCATTTCCATAAGCACGCCATGATTGATTTCTGAAGTGTAACCTACACGACTCAACAAAGCCTGCAAAGAGTGTATTTTTTTAAGGAAAACTTCTAAATGAATAATAACCAAAAAGGAAAAGGTTGGTTATTGATACTGGGGGCATGCGCATAGTTTAAATAAGACAACTTTCTCAAAGTTATGAAAAAGACAATCGTCTTTATGAATGCCAGATTGCGATAAAATAAAGGAGAAAAAAAGAATTATACTTTTTTGCTACACGCAATATTGTAATGCCATATTGAAACTAATATAAAAGGTTCTAGAATTTAACCCTAGAGCATATATAAGACCAATAAAGAAAACAAGACTTGTACTTTTTGGTACACGCAATATGACATTTAAGTAATGAGGCAAGTCAGTATACTTATAATGTTAATATATTCTGTGCTTTGAAAAGACAGCAAGTTATTTTCCTTCATGGGATGAAGGATTTGGGTTTGTTCTCACAAATCATGATATGGTTACAATTCCTAAAAAATGCAAACTGCTATAATTGATCAATTCTTGGTTCTACTTGTCAGGAAAGCTGTAACCAGCATGAATGAAAACCTACAGGTTAATGAAAATTATTTTTCAAAAAATATAATGGAAAAATCATATGCCCAAATGTAATCTTAATAATTTTGCTATAAATATGTAAGCATTATGCAGTCAAAAAGTGATGCTTGTATAATATCTTATATGTTCACATGCAAACTGTTTAAAATATAAACATTGACAATTATTTTCTATCTACTAATTTTGCTTAATTGAGTTTCAATTGTTATCGTATTTATGGAGTTGAATTGTTGAAAATTAATTATTTTTCATGAGGTTATAAACCATAAAGTGAAGCATTCTGATTGGACATCGACAGACATTTTCGACAGGTCTATCAGCATAGGAATCGTAGATCGATGGCTACGATTCACAGTCTTTATTTGTGATGCATTTATGTTTTATGTTATGTTTGTTTGCTAGTTCCGTTTGTACCCTTTTATTTGAGTCTATTGGAGTTGTAGCCCAAGGGGCATTTGTGTCTTTTCTTTATTTTATTTCAGGCCTATATATTGAGGTATCATCTATTGTAATCGATGATGATGATTGAGAAATTAAATTTCATATTTCTTTGCTTGATCTCTAAGTGAGTTCTTGAGAGGAGAAACCATAGGTGGGTGAAAGCAATACCCATCAACCTATGGAGGATTCCAAGGTTTGCGGTTCTACGATCTCTTTTCTTTTCCTCTACATCAAAACCCCTCCCCTAACCCATCCACCCGTCGGCCTCCCCATTCTTTTTTCCCCATCTTTTTTTCTTTTCCCTAAACCAAACCCTTCCCTAATCCGCCGGCCTCCTTGGGTCGCCCAAGCCACCAGCCACCACCTCCCCAACCACCAGCCTCCACCACCTTCCCCCTCCTATCCACACGCCTAGCCGCCGGCCCCTCCCATTGATTCATAAATTTGAAATTCAAATTTCAAAGCCCCTTACTCTCTTTCCTAAAATAGAGTTTGGTAATTAGGAAACCTTCCTAATGAGAATTCAATTAATTAATTGGATTTTGAAATACTTTCCTATTGCTTAAAATCTAAGATAGGAAACCTTCCAACTTAATTAAATCTGAGATTAAATCAAATTTGATTAAAATCCTTATTAATTTCCTTGGGGCCCACTTACTAAACATAAAACTCCCTCTCTCCCCTCTCTACATGGCCGGCCCCCTTCCTCTTAATCTTTTCTCTCTCCAACTCAATTCAAATCACAATTAATGTCCCTCAATCCCCTCCTAAAACCGCCGGCCCCTAGCCCTAATTTGGGGACATTTTGAATTCGCATTAATGTTCCCTCCCTCTCTAATTTGAAAACCTGAAATTAAAAATCAGATTTTCTTTTTTTTTTCTAAAATATTCCTCCAATTTTCTTTAGGAAAATTCTGAAATTAATTTCAGATTCTTCCTATAGCCTCTCCCCCCACCAAACCCTAACCCCATCCGCCCCTTTCCCTCTCTATTCCCCTCCACCCGCCGCCCTCTACCTCCTCCCAACCGTCAGCCTCACCAAGAAGCACCACCAGGAGATCCCCAAACTCATGGATGGCGGATCCGGAAGTTGACCACGGCTTCGTTTATGACGAGTATGGACAAATAGACATTCTACAATCGTCGTTTTTTGATTCGGGATTCGGTTTCGACTTCACCGTGGAAAAATACGTCGAGCGCATTCTCTACACATTGGTGGATGTTGTCGAAGAACAACTAGCACACTCACATTGGCAAATCACCGGACGATACACTCCTCCTCCTCCACCTCCGACCACCTTCTCTTGGATCAAGGCCATTGGTGTTGCTACCGTCATAGTGGCATCGCTTAGTGTTCTGAAAGCTTCTCTCCATTAAAGCTTTACAATGAGTGTCTTCGGCTCCGTCTTCTTAGTGGTAATCTCCTTCTTCGTATGGTTCGTCTTTCTCCGCTAAAACCTAAGAGTGAAAGAGTGAGAAGGTGCTCAAGGTGAACTTCTCGTTATTAAGTGTTGGATTTTGTTATGAGCATAAAACATTTACTATTGTCTTTGAATTTTTGATTGAATTGTTTGTTTAATCTCAAGAGCTCTTCTTTGCCTAAGCAAGTTAAATACTTTGAATTCTGAAATCTATCTTTGTTGTGAGCAACAATTTTATATTGACCCGTTTTAATCAATTACTCATTTTAATTTCTCAAGTAACTCCTATACGTTTCACATCACATTCCTTGTCTTTAAAAGATAAAAATCAAATGTTAAATAATGTTAAGCCAACAATTATAATTGAATCCAAAAATCAAACCAAAATCAAAATGAGAAATGTATTGGTTTGGGTTCTACTCTCAAGTAATTTGGTAATGTTCTAGTTCAAATAACAATGGAATTGAGTAGAGTTAGCTTAAGTACTAATTTTAGATGGAACTAATTCTAGTTGCATCCCAAATGGCAATGTTGTCTTTAGGAATTCCAAATAAGAGAAAGCTCGAATGCCAAAATAAAAATTATAACACAAGGATGCATACATGCAATATAAGACAAGCTTCAAGATTATTCTAATATTTTCTATTTTTATAGGATTTTATTAAAATTTTAAATATATATCTAGTATTATCTTATTTTAAGTTAGATGATAGGATTTTTAGGAATAGTTTAGACTATATTTTTTAACTTAATTTGACTTAATGTAATATATATATAATTGTGTGTGTGTATAGGGACTTGGGTAATTATATTTGGATTAGTCAATTAAAATGAAATTTCACAATAAGATAAGATCTTCTTCGATGCCATCTGGTATTAAAGTCGAAATTCATTAAGGTAATTGTATGCAAACTCTAGCCACACATGTTAATCCCTTTCCCTTATGCATCACAAACCACCATCGAATTCCAAAAGAACTTAAACAAATTAACCTAACGACAACCTGATGGACCAGCTGATTTGATTTTAAGGAATTAAGAAGTTTTTTAATCAAGAGGTAGTTGTTTAGGAAGGTTCTTAATCAAAAGGAATTAATTAGGAGATATTTCCTAATTGAAGAGAGCATATTTGGGGGTTGATTAATTAGGAAATATTTCCTAATTGAAGATAGCATATTTGGGGGCTGATTTGGAGGGAATTAATTTGGAAATATTTCCTAATTGAATAGGGCTGATTTGGGGGTTGATTTGGAGGGATTAATTAGGAAATGTTTTCTAATTGAAGATTACAAATTTAGGGGCTGCTTTGAGAGCTGATTTGGAAGGGAAATAATTAAGGAAATATGAGGGAATTTGGGGAGGGCTATTTGGGTATTTACTATTTATTGTTTGCTTTAAATAGGTGATTTTCCTAGGGTTAGGGATAGGTGTTGTTTGCTGAAATTAGATTGTTTTTAGGGTGTTTGGGCTCTAGCTGGTGGCTGGAGATTTGGGAGAGCCGGATCTTCCTCTCCAATTGAAGATCCACTTGTATCTTGTCTTTTCTTTCATAAAACTTTTAATAAAAAAGTGTTCGTATGTTTAATTCTTGGTTTTCTTATAGTTGATTTTCTGAAATTGTTGAAATCAGATTTTAACCAAGGCTTTTCCTAAATTTCTGCAAGCACTTCCTATCACAACCCTAACCCCAAGCCATTTGAATTCTTTGTCTATTACCATGATATCTTTAAAGCAAAGAAAATTGGCATGTTTAAAATGTATAGATTATGTCAATGAGATGAACCATAAACATATAAAGAAGCATAAACAAATAAACTCACTTACAAAGCTAGAAACTTTTCACAACTCAATTTGGAATTGTTGTTATAAATTTATTGACATATTTCATCAATCTTGTAAGCATAAAGTTCCAATCCTTATAATTGTTATATTTTAGATATATATGACAAATATGCTCCTCAGAACTATGATCGCAGGCCTTGAAAATCATATATTATGCTAAGTGGTATTAAGAAAATAATATCTAAGATGAATGGGTTGATTATTTGCAATAAAGCAATAGATGAACCAATTAAGGATCATATAATTATCTGCATATGACTTAGGATTAAAGACATGATCATAGTTATTATACCTATCAATATGAGCACAACAATAAAACATATATATATATATATATATATATATATATATATATATATATATATATATATATATATATATATATATATGTGTGTGTGCGCGCGAGCGCGCGCGCGCGCGCACACGTGTGTGTGATTATTATTAAAATCATCTTATAGAATTTACCCTTAAGTTTGAGGGGTACTTTTCTTTCACAAACAAGCCTGATGCATTCCTCCACTTCAACCATCCAACGTGAATTCTACTAATAATATCCCCATCTATTTCTCCATCACTTTGAACAATAGACCCAAGATATCTAAAACGTGCACTCTTTTTAATGACGTGATCGCCCAAAGTCACAATCCCCATACTAGATCTATTACTACTAAAATTATACTCCATGTATTAGGTTTTAGAGCCCCTCAAACGAAAACCTTTAGACTCTAAGGTTGACCTCCATAATTCAGGTTTTTCTTTAACTCCCTCTCTTTTCTTATCAATAAGAAGAATATCATCAACAAAAAGCACACCAGGGTATATCCTCTAGCAAATGTCTAGTGAGGACATCCATGACTAAAGCAAAAAGCTATGGGCTTAAAGTTGATCCTTGATGTAATCCAACTGAAATAGGAAAATACTTGGTTAAACCATATTGTGTTTGAACACAAGTAACAGCTCCTGCATACATATCCTTAATGACTTAAATATAAGCATTATTAACTCATTTATTTTTAAGAACTCTCTAGAGCACTTCTCTTGGGACTTTATCATATGCTTTCTCTAAATCAATAAATATCATATGTAGATCATCCTTATTCTCTCTATACTTCTCCATCAAACCTCAAAATAAATGTATAGCTTTCATAGTAGACCTACCCAGCATGAATCAAAATTGATTTTGAGAAACATTAGTATCACATCATAACCTATGCTCAATAACTCTCTCCCATAGTTTTAATGTATGACACATAAACTTAATTCCACTATAATTTACACGCTCAAGTGCATCACCTTAATTCTCAAAAATAGGAACCAACACGCTCTTTCTCCACTCATCTAGCATCATTTTAGTCTTCAAAATAATATTAAAAATTTTCATAAACCAAAAAATTCCTTCATCTCCTAAGCATTTTTACACTTTTATTGGAATATCATCAGGTCCAACGGCTTTTCCACACTTCATTTTCTTTAAAGCCTCTCTATCGGTTTTACTAATATGACGATAAAAACAACAATCTATGTTTTTATATAGGGTGCTAAGATCACTAAAGTTAATTGTATTCTCATAGTATTCATTAGAAGCTTATCAAAATATCTCATCTATCTATGTTGAATATCCTCTTCTAAATTTAAGGATGCATCATATGACAAAAATCCAAGAAAATAAGCCTTCCCATTAGCGCTTTGCCTCAGTTGCCAGCAAACAACATCAACTATGCAAAAGTCACTTAAATCCAAACGAATGCATACCTTGTAATTATTGAGTTGGAGTATGTACTGTCTTTCTTTCGAATCCATGATAGTCATGTTCCTCTGCCAGTGTTCAACTTGAGCCACATGAACGTCAATTTCATTGTCAAACTTTATGAAGGTTCTGCAGCACAAGATAAATAAATAGAAAGACATCATAGCAGAGTAACATGAAGGCCAATAGCCAATATAAAAAGAAGAAGAAGAAAAAAAACAACAGAAACAAATTGCATTGAATTCCTACTTCTTGAGATCATTGAGCTTTGCAATCGCCTTGCGAGTGTACTCCAGAAGAGCCTTGGAATCCTTCTGCACCTTCGCCCTCTTCTCATCCACATCCGCCTTCCTCAGCGACAAATCCCCCATTGCAACAACAAAACTAATACTCATTCGGTCGACGCATTCACAGGAAACAAAGGATAAATATTTATCACATGGCTCATTTGGTTGCTCGTAGATAGAAAATATGCTTAAAGTTTTGATAATGTTCTCTTCACTCACTGCTTAGATTGTGTGAAATAGAAATCATTATATTTGATATAATTTTGAAAGAATTCATGAAGCTTAAAGTCAGTGTTCATTTCTAATTAGGCTTACTCAGGTAATAGATCTAGAATATCTCGTCGCTTTGGTTCAAAACGTTTTCAAAATCCAACCAACCAAATGATGTCTTTAAAGCACAAAATATCCAAAGCCCTAACATACTTACCTGCTGGACTCGGTATCTCGAATGTTCAGCAAATTGGCGACGCTGGCGACAACCTGGACTGAGGAGACCGCGTCCGGGGTGAGGCGCTCCTGGGAGAGGCCAGCGCTATCGAGGATCTCGCGGATCCTAGCCGCCTGGGCCCGGTATTCGGTCGCTTTGAGGCGGAGGTCATCGGCAACAATGGAGGCAGCACGCGATCGGGACTGGGAGAGAGTGGCAAGGGCATGAAGCTGGGCCACACTGCGGGGGGTATACTCGAACTCCGGCACCTCTCTCCCGGCGGCTTCGAACTGCGCAGTCAGCCACGCCTTCACCTCGTTGATCCGGACTGCATCTGAGTTCCAGCCACATGAATTGACGGAAAAGAGGTCGCCGACGACCTCCATAGTAGGAGCCTTCGAACTGTCTTGTTCCCGCTGTAGAGTAGTAAGTACCAAAGACAATCTTAGCTTCGGACCGGAAGGTAGAATATAGCATTGGTATTACGATAATAATTAGGGGATTTACATACATACCTATTTATATATCTTATATTTAAAATTTTAATATTATATATATATATATATATATATTAATATCACTCATAAAATAAATATGAGCACATGAAGTGAAATATTAAAATTTATAGTATGGGTGATAAGAATGAAATATACGAATGATATATTTGATATTAAAATTTTATATAACGGGTAGGAATGTAATATTAAAATTTTGAGTATTTGATATGTAAATAGCATGAAATAAAATGATATGTATGTAAATCCCCCTAATAATTAATAACAACCGGCTATTATATATCTATACTACTATATAAAAGTGGCTTGGGATTCCACCCAAATGAAATCTTAGCCTTCCATTTAATTTATTAAAGATAAATCTAAACCTTTCATTTTATTTATACATTTAATTAGCTTATTTATTAACATCATTTATTCATTTAAATGCATGACATTTTTCATTATGTTTACATTAATTGCATTTAAGAGCAATTGATGCATTCAATTAATTTTAATTATTCAAATCAAATCTCAACATTTCATTTTAATTATTATAATTATAATTTTATTTGATGTATTAATAAACACCTCTTGGTAAACATCAAATATCTATCTATACTACTATTATAAAACGGGCTTGAGTTTCCACCCCTAATAAATTTTGGCCATCCATTTTATTTCTTCTTAAATTATCTTGATCATCCATTATATTATAAATAATTAATAACTCAAAATTTTAATATTTACATAATTTAATGCTCTTTAAATAATTCTCATTCTAAATTAATTTCTCGATTGTTTTATTTATTTATTTATATGTTTGAAGTTTCCATATCCGTTATTAACCCATTCTAAATTATTTTCTCGGAGTTTCGACACTTCGTTTCTTCCAGAAATAAATAATGAAATAATATGCATCAATGCCTCTTTAGGTCCCACTCACAGCCTAAGCTCTTCCTCTCCACGTTGTGCCTCTTCTGATTCTGCTTGGCTGCCGTCCATTTCAAAGTAACGTTAAAAGAGCTTCTTCGCATTCTTCTCCTATCGGATCGAAATTCATGATGGGCTCAGTCGCACATGAGCATCTCGCCGACGCCGGACACCCCTCCTCTCTTCCGACTCCAGTGAGACGCACTCCACCTCCTCTCTCCCAGCCTCCAGCTAGATCCCCATGCCGACCTCCCTCTCTCCCGTCCGACCTACTGCGGCCGTGCTTCATTCCAGCCAACCTACCACATCGACGTCGGCCTCGACCTCCTAGCAGAGCAACCCTTCGCTGGCGAAGCCTAGCTTGCCGACTGATCTCACACCCCCAGTCTCGCCCGGCCGGGATCCAATAGCACGGCTTTTCAGCCTCTACAGGAAGTGGAATGTGTCGTGGAAACATTATCCTACAAACTCCAATTTTATTGAAGGTTGTTGGCAACTCATGTTCATTGCAAAGCCAGGAACGACACCTCCTATTCATGTAAGAAAGACAAAGCAATATTAACACCAGCAGCTATTCTTCCTATAAATTCACATTTCATTTTTTTCTTTTGTTTCCCAGCAAAGGAGAAAAATATTTGAGTAGAAACAAGGATATTGTGTTGTTGAAAGGCAAAATATATTATTAACTAAATTCCTGCTAACCTCTATAAGGTTCAGATTATATTGAAGGATAATCATCGTTTCTCACCTAATTAAATTTTGTATTATCACCTTCAAATGCAGTATCATAATTGCTCTGTCTCTTTAACATCATTACAACCCATTTTATCCATGATTGCAAGTTCTTTTTCTCTTTTTTTAGATCACTTTAGTATAAACCTAATGCATCAAAGTTTTTGTGATGGATATTTTCAATTGCATGATAAGATAATTGTGATTTTTAAAATATGGTGACTTTGAAATAAGATTGAAATCAATTACATGGGTTGTCGCTAATATCTTTTATGTATTAGAAAATTTTGATAGGTGAAATATTTTTGAATAAAACTAGACTTTTAAAATAACTTGCATATGACATGCAATCTTGACTAATTTTGATAAGTGCAGCTTTTTGTCATTTCCGTTTGGCGTCACTGTTTGGTTGCTTAGTTTAGATTCTTTTTTATGATAATTCGAGGAGAAAAGTCTTTGTTGTTAGGTGTTTAAAGTTAAGAATGCATTTAGAGTGATGATATCCTATGTTGACTTGGTTGATTCGAGGAACGATTTGATGATTTTTGTTGGATTTGTGGAAATAAAGAAGGTATTAGATTATAGCATGCTGTGATCTATTTTTAGAATTGTGTAAATTGATTTATTTTATGAGTTTAATGCTTTGAATTTCTACAAATATTCTCAAATGCATGTCATCTTGAGTCATTTGTGAACCTATGCACGTTGCAAAGTGTAAGTAGACTTTTGACAAGAAGTAAATTGACAATGATATATTCTTATGAGATAATGATGGCAAATAAATGAATTTATATCTATCTATACTACTATTATAAAAGCGGCTTCAGTTTCCACCCCTAGAAAATCTTAGCCATCTATTTTATTTCTTCTTAAATTATCTTGACCATCTATTATATTATAAATAATTAATAAAATAATAAAATAATACTTATATAATTTAATACTTTTTATGTAGACCTCATTTTAAATTAATTATGTAATTAAAAATGTTTAATTACCCATTTGTTTAATCGTCCGTTTCACTTATTTAATTCATCATATTAATGTTTCATCTAAATCTAAACCCTATCGGTTTTGCCTTCGTCTCTTCCATCTTTGTGCCATCTTCCATCTCTTCGGCTTGCCCGCTCACAGTCTTCTCCTCTAATAGGTTTCTCTCTCTAAATGTTTCCGTCTTAACTTATTTAACGTTTGTTATTCCCGACATTCACTCACTCGCAGATCTAAACCCTATCGGTATCGCCTTCGCCTCTCCGTCTTTGTGCCGTCTTCTATCTCTTCAGCTTGCCCTGGGTGCCTCTGCTCACTGTATTCTTCTCCAATAGGTTTCTCTCTCCAAATGTTTCGTCTCCTAACCTTCTTTAACATTTGTTCTTCCCCGCATTTACTCACTGGCAGGTTTCTTTCGGTGTTTTATGCATTGGCTGGTGGGTACTCTTCACATTATTCTGAAGAGAGGTGTCTCTTTCATTGGGAAAGTAAAATGCTGTAGGGACCACTGCATTTATTGAGGAGTTGGGAATAGCCGGAAGAGGATGGTGTGCTCTATCATACAGAGCTAGCTTTTGGTTCTTGTTTGGTGGATGGAGTTATTGATGAAATATTAGAGCTCTTCTTCGATTTTTTTATATAGATTTTTTAGTCATTTCTTTTCATATCTATTTGATCTATATCCTTAATGATTATTCTCAAGCATTCTCCAATTAATTCGGTCTTCTGAAATTCTTCAATATATATATAATTATATATAATTGGTAAAATTATTCTCACATATTTTACCTTTAGCTCTTTTGTTATTTGGAATGGATTTCGTTTCTAAATCTCTACTATTTTGACCTCAAATTTAGGTAATTAATTTGTGACTGAAATCATTTATTAAGTTCATTTTTAAAAGTGTAATATATTATTTGTCTGAATTTAGAAATTGTCTGACAAAATAGTTATATTTCTTAGTTAATAACAATAAACTTCATTCATCACCTAATTCCTATTCGTCAAATATCTTAAATATAGGGGAATAGTATACCAGTAACATTATACAATCAAGATATTGTGCGTATTTAGCCATTGTTCCTTGAAAAAAAAGTGTGTTTTGATTTGCAGGACTCAACATTTATCATGAGAGTTACAATTTTTAGATTAATCTCGAGGAGCCTATTGATGTGTTTGGATGTTTGGAATTTGAGTGAAAAAATGGAGGACGGCTTGAAATGCTCAAATCATGGTTGTGATTCATGATCAACCAATAGTTTTGCTTCCTTTACTTCCCTTCAATCTAGACAAAGCCTAAAGAATTAGAGTTTATTTGGGCACATAATAACGAGATATATTCTACCTTTAAAAGAAAGAGTAGTATTTAATTAAAGTCGGCTACGATACCTGTTACAAGTCATAACTCATCTGAGTTAAAACAACTCAAGTTAATCACACTCTTTCAGTTATTTAAACATGATTTGATATGCCAACTCAAAAATTTTGAATTTCTGCTAATATTAATGTTTAGGACTTGATATTCTATAATATAATTAACTCCATATGCTCATTATATAGAGCATAATTATGGTGGTGTTATGTTAGCTTTTTGAAAATTAGAGATATATCAACTATTTCACTTATTTTTTTCTCCTGTTCTGTCTTATTGAAGTGTGGTATCTCATTATGTCTTCCTCTAAAGAGACATGAGCTTGTGTTGACTGGCATGAGACCAAGGGTTAATTATACAATTTTTAACAAAAATTAAAGGAAAAAATGTTTGAATTTGCAATGAAAAATAGTATTTAATTTGCTCAACATTTTTTCACTCTTTGGAAGATGAATTTAACCGTCGAAACCATTCAACAAATGACGGTTTGATTCCCCGTAAGATAAATGTCGCATGTATTCTCTTTCTCCCTTATTAATCTGTTACTAAATATTATGAAAGCTATTTATTTGTGCTTGCTTTCTTTGATTTCACCACTTTCATATTGTTTTTTTTTTTTGTTTCTATTACGTCTAGAAATGATACTTTTTATCAGCTGTTTGAGGAACCAATTTGTTTATATGGAACATAAAATCTCAACAGTTTACATTGCATCTTAAAATCATAAAAATTATTAATGTTTATGATTATATACATACAACTGATTATCCATATAGGCCATTATCTCTTCATGTTATCGGTTGAGGTATCTTAGACGACAAGTTGATTTTTGATGCTACATGGGCTTCAAAAAGAATTTTATGTGTTTGGAATTCTAATTTGTTTGATGTGTTGATTCTTCTCATTGATCAGTTGTCTATTTCTAAAGTTGTGGGCATAACATAAGAATTTAGTTAAAATTTTTGGATAAAGTTTTAATATGCATTAACAACAATTCAAAAAACTAATATATATATATAAAGTATGGGATAAGTTAGCACTCTAAGAAACATATAAACAAATCTCATGGTACAAAAATACATCTATTATTTCTCAAGATCTTTAAAATGAGTATTCATTAAACCTTACTTTGAGTAATGTTCTTCATGTTCGGACAAACAATATAGAACAAAATTATGGTGGCGTTCTCTTGGAGGGTTGGCACTGGACTATCTGCCACTCAGTTACCATCCCTAATACATCAACATTATTAGCTTTTTTTCAATTATTTAATATTGATTTTATGACTTCTTATTTTTCATCTATTTTAAGAAACAGTAAGAAAGCCGTCATAAACGAAACCTTAATTTCTTTTTTTCTTCATAATCCTTCAACAATACTTATATATAGTTAATTTTTACTTTTTATTGTACATATTCAAATCAAAGAAGTTTATTTTAGATTATATTATCTTCAGTAGATATCTTTATCATCATCCCCCCTTCAATGTATATATTCCCCTATGTATTATTTCTAATTTAACATTCATCTTTAACATACTTAAACACTTGATACTTTGTCTTTCTATGGTTATTGACTAACATGTCACTACAGTGAAAGAATTCTTTCTATAGGCTTTCAGAAAGAAAAGGAGATGTCTCTTACATGCCACACTGCTCTTATTTGACCTTGTTATGCAGTAAAAGAATTCTTCAGGTAAAAGTTTTATAATCTTCAACAGTGTATCTTATTTAAACAAATTTCATTAAAGTTCTTAGCTTACTGTTGTTAATGAATTCAGAGCTATTCTTAGTTTTTCATATTCAACAACTTTTATTATACATTGAAGAACATCTTTTACTTGCAGTTATTATTGTCATATTTGAGTAATAATAACAGTTTTAATTAGCAAAAAAAGTTATAAAATGAAATTATGTTAGCTTTTTGAAAATTAGAGATATATTAACTATTTCACTTGTTTTTTCTCCTATTCTGTCTTATTGAAGTGTGGAATCTCATTATGTATTCCTCTAAAGAGACGTGAGCTTTTGTTGACTGGCATGAGACCAAGGGTTAATTATGCAATTTTGAACAAAAATTAAAGGAAAAAAAGGTTTGAATTTGCAATGGGAAATAGTATTTAATTTCTTCAACTTTTTTTCACTCTTCAGAAGTTGAATTCAACTATCGAAACCTTTCAACTTTAGAATGCCCCCTTTTTGTTTATTTTGACCTTTGTTTTTGTTGTAAGTGAATTTTTGTTGGTTGATGTCAATACCTTCTCATATCAATGAATAATTTTCTGAATTGAAGAATCATTTCATTTTTATACTGCTTATTCCAACCTTTGTTTCACCTGATTGGGCTTTGTTGTCTTACTTTAATATTCCTTGGAATTTTATGCTCTTTTGTTATTGTGCGGAGCATGAAGTATATGCTAAGGTTGTGGCTTTCATGTGCTCACTCAGCCGTTTGTAGTGTAATATGATCAAGCTAGGCTTTTTTAACAAGACATTGGTTGATGGTTATAACAGATGAATTGAAAATTCTGATATTCTATTTTTCCTATACTTTTTTGTGGGTGGTATAGGCTTTTTGGAATGATTGACCCATCTAGAATTGGTCATACAAGTCTATGGTGTTTCAAAACCATTGAACCTTGTCATTATTCATGATGCTCATCTTTAGAAAATTTTGGTTAACAAATTGTCAGTACCTTGTAATTGGAGTTGTAATGAAAAGTTAAGTTTCATGGTTAAAGTTGATTATTTTTTATTTCCATTTTTGTAATGAAAAGTTAAGTTTCTGAATAATTCCTGCATCACTGTATGCAGTATTGTTTGGAGACCAATACCTTGTAATTGAAAGAGTAGCAATAATTAGATTAAAATTGGTAAGTTTCTGATGATTACAGAATCATCAATAATTGAAAGAGTAGCAGGTTCTCGAATGCCTTTTTCATAAGAGCTACTCTCCCTCATGCCATTAGATTTATATCGACCATAAGACTTTCCAAGTAATGCATTTTGTTTGGCCTCATCTTCAGCTGTGGTATGACTTGATAAGGTATCTTCTTTAATTTCCTCATGATTACTTAGATTCTCTGTTGAATCTCCTCCTTTTTCTTGTTTAGTTAGCTCAATGGATGGAATGGGAGTTTCATTTATGCTAAAAAGAGCTCCATCACTAGAACCTGTTGTTCCTTCTACAGGGTAAGCAGATGACAGAACATCAATATCCAATATGCTCTCATTATCCTCAAAATTCTTTGTATTATTATCAACCAGCATAGAATCTTGTGAGCTATTATGAACATCTGAATCTCTGATAGGCATATTAAGGTCAAAAAGTATCAATTCAGATTTATGTGTATTTCTATAGCAGTCATTTACATAATCCAAGCTCGAATCATCAATTCCTGTAAAATAGCCCCAGATATCATAGTAAATACATTAAAGATAAATTACTATCAGCCTCAGGTAAATATGTGCTTGAATAAAGAAAAAGGTCATAAGAAACTATTAAGATTATAGTAAAAACAAAAGTTTAAATATCTATTGAATGTTCTAAAAATAGAAATAACTATGACAAATAAATTCATAAACAAATTTGCAGGGTTGTAGTGTGCAACGTGCATGAAAGGAAAATGATAACAAGAATATATGGGTGTCTTCCTGATGAAAAAAAGAGGACTGAACTACTACAGCACAATTCTACCTAATCTTATATTATTGGCAATCTTATTCCATTCAAGTAGAATGTTTTAGTTCATGGTGCATCGCAACTTTGCGGATGTACCGTGGTTAGTTACTTTGTTTGCTAAATGAAACAGTAATATTTCTGATGCTTTCCTGGGGAAGGAGATTGTAAGATAAGCATAAAGAAAACATCAACCTGATTATTAGATATCATTTCTATTGCTGGAGGAAAGTATATGAATAGTAATCGCTTATCCCTAATAAGATGATTTTTGGAGGACTTTGATCTCATTGATGACAGTTTAAGTCGGGACTTTGGCATATATTGTCATTTGTGTGATTAAGATAAAGTTTTAAAAAAATACAAGCCTAAATATTCATTTTTAATTAGATTTAATTACTATGAAATTCATTCTAATTAACTTTTTTATAATAATATTCTAATATAAATTTTTTCCCTCCTTTGTTTATTCATAATTGATTAAATCTGTCAATATTTAAATGATCATTATTATAATTATTTTTTTCTAATAAATTTATTAGTTCAGGTAAATTAAAAAAATTTATAATTCAATATTTTTATAACTAATCTTTTTATTTTTAAATTTTTATTTACGTGCAATTTTATTATACAAGTGGTTTGAGTTTTTCTCAATATGAAAATTTAACCATTCATTTTTTATATTGTACCCATATTACTTCATCTTTCAATTTTAATCTTTCATATTCATATTAACAAAATTTTATTCATGTGTACATGTTCACAAGTTCACATTAATTTTATAAATGAATTTTATTCATTTCCATTAATAAATTCTCATCATAGAATTATTCATTGCATTGATTTTAAGTATGAGCCCAATAGAAATAGGGCATTGAACAGTTTCAAAATTAGGGAGTCAAATAGTTAGTAACCGCATCTTATCAATTGATTATTTTTTAATCTTTGAAAGGTATTATCTATCGCCTGAGTTTCCTTCCAAGCAAAATGATTTTAATTATTTATAATAATAAATGTTTTCATCTTAATAATAATAATATAATTAAAATATTTATAATGTGAATTTTTATTTTTAAAATTTTAGTCACGTGCATTTAATGCACGGACATTTTTACTAGTAATGGCATAAATGGAGGTGCATGGTGCACACTCCATTAAAATTTTAAAAATAAAAAATAATATAATAAAATTTTAAATCAAGCTATAAGATGTTATAACAATGATAATATCTATTAAAAAAAAAGAATATATGAAATTATTTTATGAAACTCAAGCGCTATTATATCATCATCCTAATATACTCATAAAAAATCAGCTATAAGCCTACGAACTACTAAATATATCAAAGTACACACTGTCTTAGTCTAGTTTAAATGCACATACATCTCGTGCACGTTAATAGGACTTTAAACAACAATAAAATTTTTATAAAGTATAAAATTATTAGTTATATTATTTATGAAATAATAAATTTATTTTATAAGTTTATCATTACTAATAATTCTACAAATAATCTTGATCTTAAAGATAAAACTAAAAAAATTAGACATAATTCTAAAGATGATATGATTCTTAATTGATGCATCCTCAAAAACATTATCTTGATCGGGCACGAATCTCGAGGCAAAATCAAGTTGGAAACTTCCGAAATTAAAATTGGGACTATTCGAACTTCTTCAGCGAACTTATAGTTGAACTGAACGTCTCGGAAATACAAACCCAACGACACCAAATTAAACCCAATCCGAGCCCAAATGGATCCAAATCAAAGGTCTGAAGCGCTAATGGAAGGTTTAAACCATAATTTAGATTACCAAACTGTCTCCAAATGTGACGTACTTATAGTTGAATCGAGCGGCTCAACGAGACGAATCCAACGAGCCCAAGATCGCCAAAATCCAATATCTCTAAGATTTTCAAATGCCCGTCAAACAGACCACGATCAAAGGGTTCAACATCGGCCGTCCATTCAAACCACTCCCCATTTACCCTTATTCTTCCACCTATTTATGGGCTATGCCACTCTAGAAAATCTATAAATAGAGCCCCCTCTCCTTTTGAAAAGGAGCACCTAATCCTAGGGAGAAAAGAGAGAGATTGGAGATCGCTCTTGCCTCCTTGCTCCTCCTCAACCACCGTCGGAGTTCCTTCGGACCACCGCCTGACGTTGGAGTTTCGTCAGACCACCACCTGACGTCCTCTGCTCCGTCAGACCACCGCCTGACGTCTTAAGCTCCGCTGGACCACCGCCTAATGCCCTGAGTTTTGCCAGACCACCGTCTGACGTCGGAGTTCCGCCGGACCACCACCTGACATCCTCTGCTCCACCGGACCACCACATGACGCCCTGAGCTTCGCCGGACCACCACCTAACGCCCTGAGCTCCACCGGACAACCACCTGACGTCTTCAAATCCGTCGGACCACCGCCTGACGCCCTGAGCTCTTCCGAAACACTGCATGACGCCCTTAGCTCCGTCGGACCACCACCTAATGTCCTCAACTCCACCGGACCACCGCCTGACGCCCTGAGCTTCGTCGGACCACTGCCTGATGCCCTGAGCTCTGTCGGACCACCACCTGACGTCCTCAACTCCGTCGAACCACCACCCAACGTCCTTAACTCTGTCGGACAACCCCCTAAGGTCCGGAGTTCTACCAGACCGCCACCCTAGGGCCCGAAATTCTGCTAGATCATCGGGTGACCCCAAAGTTCTGCTAGTTTGACATCAGACTTTCACATACCCCAGACTTTAACCCTACGATTGATACTTATAATATGATCACCCTTGGAGGTGAGTCAGCCCATTATAACCTACTCAAGTTCTAGTGGAATCATTTCAACTGGGCTAGGCCCCATGGTTTTTCCCCTTTCCAAGGTTTTCCACGTAAAAATCTTATGTTCTCTATGTATGAGCTGGATATTCGTGCAATGCTAAGACGTAAAGTTCTAACTCTATCACTGCGTATATTCTAGCCTGCCACATTAATGATAAAATTAAATAAAATTTTTATATGCATATAATACAAGTGCCAAATAATAAATGATTTTTGTGGATTAATTATTCATAAAAAACTAAGTTGTTGAGTGAAATGAAATTTAAAATGTGTCATTATACCTCCAAGTTCATTATTCCTCTCTTTGTTTTGCAAATCATTGACAAATTCTACAATTATTTTTTATTCCATAGAATTAAAAACCGCATTGTGCAATTTTAGGCCCTCCAAAATATTTACAATTCTTCTATTTATCCTCTCAAGACAAACATAATACATCTCCATTCCCAATCTTATAAAGAATCGTTGCTCTCTCTCATCTCTGTAGAGATTGGACTTTTTCTGATTCGCCTCCACCTTCTCTACCACAAAGTTATGTGTATTCTTCTTCCGCTTTTTTTGAAGCAGTGATCAACGTAAAATATAATAGAGTTTTTAAACTCTCGAGCCTCCCTCCCATAAAAAATGAGGCCCTATTTATAAATTTTATAAGGATGTTTTGGTAAATTTATCCAAAATAAAGAATGTTTCATCAAACATTCCATATTAACCCCCACGATCAATGATTATTTATCTAGCATTTAAATGCCTTATTGATATTGGAATCAAATGATCTTGGGCTTGTTGGATCTCGTCATCCCGCTTGATTTGATTATAAGAATACATGATTTGGAGATTATTTTGTCCTTCAACTAATGTCTTCAAGTTTCATATTATGTTTCAAGTAATTGATTTGAGCTCATTTTGGATCATATCAAATCACTTGTGATATTGATGGGGTTGTCTTATCAAGATGTTAGTTCGACTCTAAGTTTATTAAAATTGGAGTTGAAATAATCTTGAATTAATTGTAAAAGTTTTAAATTCAAATATTTTATTGAGATTCGTGTTGATCAATTAAATTTTTGGAGACATATCATTGAACCCCAATATTTTGAATATCGAAGCATGATGGGTGGTATAAGGGAAAATGATGTAATATGATTATGAGTGCTAAAGGGTTGGGCCTGATGAATCCCATGTAAGATGCCACCTGACTATTTCACATTATATGATATTGTACCTGGTTCACATGATTGGCATGGGAGAAAATAAGCACATGATATGATTAGCCATGATTTCTAACTTGCTAGTATATATATGTATGACATGTTATTTTATATAATGATGTGATGTGACATGACGTGCCGTTGTACCTGATTTTTATGAATTGTACCTATATGTAAATGGAATAGAGATTTATGAATTCAACACACGTCTAATGTTTATACTGATAGCATGCATATTGTCTAAATACCTTACATTGAATACAATTATAAGTTTTGTGTAACCTACTGAGTTGTTTGCACATTCTACATAGGTTTACATATTTCAGATAAAGGTGAGACCCCGGAGGAGTGAGGTCGTGAGTTACAATTAGAGGTACTTTAAATTTATGTTATAGATTGATTTTTTTTATTTGAATCATGGGATATTGTTCTTCATATGATGAAATTCTAGGAAAAAGCCATAGTTATTTTATATGGACATTTTATATCATTAAAATCAATCTTAAGGGGAAAAAAAGTTAATGAAGGAATAACATTTTAGTTGAAATTATAGTGGTAATGGTTATGCATCATTAGGCTTTACATAATTATGTCTAAATGAGGAGAAAACTAAGACCCAACTAAAATTCTAAAGCGTTATTGACCAACACTCAATGTTGTCATTACACAAATGTCACCTAACACTCTAACACAATGTTGTTGTCCACTGTTGATCAATGTCACCACCCATCATTAACTTACATTGATGTTCACATTTGCTCGTTTTTCATTATTCATCGCTGATTGACCATGACATCCACCGCCACCCTTTTTCATCCAACAATGACAATCATTATCATTTGTCATCAATTAATGCTAATATATGTCACTTGCTCGATGTTGACATCCACTATCACTATTCATTCATATCGCATCCTTAATTGACACCAATATCGATTGATCTCAATATTTTATAAAATTCTCAATTGAATTCACACTATACCCCTCTTAATAGCTCATGATTTGTAATTTTGGATGCAATCGAATTGAGCTCGAGCTACAACATACATGAGCTTGGCTTATGCAAGATATGGTCAACTCAAACTTAGCTTGCATAATTTATAGTCGACTCAAGCTTGGCTTGTGAGCTTGAACTTGACTGTAGAGCTCATGCTCGATTATATTTTAAACTCATTTTAAAGTCGTACTTCAAAATGAATCAAAATTAAGGATGTATTTAAAGCTATTTAAAAATATTTTATATGAGCAAATTAAGTTTTATAAGTATTGAAAATAATATTGGCAGCATTTATTCAAAGATTATATCAATGATAGTTACTCATGCAATAGAGTAATTTGTCATATTAGTTTGTAAAGCACAAAATATTTATTTATCCAGCATGAAAAAAATCATCACCAAGACATTCAAGTAACTTGCAACAACTAGTCAAGTAAATATTCAAAATAATCTTTAGTCTAACTCAATTTGCCACAATTCCTCAAGTAAACATAAAAAATAATCATTATCCCAACACAAGAAACCATTACCAAAACACATGTCTTTGAATTATCAAACTAGCTTACAACATAAAATATTTCATCCAAAAAGCAACATAAAGTCCACTAAATTTATGAAGCCCTTCATGTATCTATCATGAAGCCCTTCATGCATCACATATTCAAAATATCCATCATAATCTTCTTTAGTAAATGTAATGATAAGAGTGACCCAAATCACAAATATAATATCAAACTTTATATAAATTAGTTATCATGAGAGACGAATGAGTAAAATTTAGATCTTCATTGACTTGAAAATATTTATTGCTTGTAGGTAACATTATCTCCACTTCTTTAATATCCTCCTCTTCCTACGAAAATACACTGCACAATATTATATCATTATTAAAAAATAACAAGTATAGGATTAATTAAAACATAAAACCATAACATACCATTACTTTGAGCATTCCCTTCAATCAACAATGAAAACAAATTCATTGGATCCACATATAAAAGCTTGACCTATCTCAACACCTAATTTAGAGTGATATATTAACCACTCTTTACCCAGCATTAAATATAAATTTAAAAGTAACAATGCTAATTGATATTAATAATATATTTACAGACATCATTGATAATATATGATATTTCATCTGGTTGCTTTTCCACCAAGCAATAACATCAAAATTATGACCTTCTGGATAAATCTCTAAATTATCTTCAATAGACTTATCAAAATCTAATTTTATAAGTCTTTTGCTTGGTTCCTATGATAAGTAAGTAGTGAAAGAATGTCAACCATTGTATTTTTTTTATCCCACTATCCTCAGTAACTTCGATACTATTACTTAAAAAAAAAAAAAAAAAAAAAAAAAACTCTGATACTATTACTTGGACATGTTGCAAATGATCTCCAATTCTAAATGTGCTACATGACCCTTCAATTAAAAGTTCAAAACATAAAGTATACTATTCATACAACTCAAACAACAAATCAAGCACATGCAAAACATTCTGTATGTTTTTATCTCCATCGTAAATAGTATGATATGCAAACTAAATTAGTAAAAATTTCATCTTTTGGCTTATGACAGTACTAAAAGTCATTATAAGATTACATTCACTCTAATATCCATAAAAATTTCTTTTATTTTTTCAGCCATCTTTGTGATGAAATAATTAGGAGAAGTGAGCCTTCATCCAACAGTTTCTTTATATGTATATTTGAGATAAAAATATTTAACATTGGATACTTTGTGCTTGAAATAATATTAATTAATGTCATAAAATTTGACTAATATGTATTTATCATTTAATGAATTTTACCAAGTACGTACTCTAATACTTTTGGTCTCATCCTTCACCATGAAATTTAATATAAGTGTACAACAATGCATAAGAAATAACCTTCATCTAAAAAATAGCTTTATCCCCCCTCAAAAGCTATCTTTCAATAACTCTATTTCTTAATCATTATTTATAGCATCATTAACTGATATAGTAAATACTTTATTCTCAAGATCCCACTCATTGATGGATTTGTAGAATATATCAACAATCTCAAATATTGTATATGAAGGGCAAATATTAAAAACTAAGGATATATTTTTGCAATATCCAATTTGAGTCCACATAAACTGTAATTTTTTTTTGAGTCCACATAAACTGCAATGTCATTCATATAAGGAATTTTTTTGAATATTTGATTTTCACAAATATATAGTAAAATTAATTATATTTATGTTTCTCGGTGCATTCTTTATTTTTTCTCTTTTTATATACTAACATAACATCATTACAAATGAATATTTCAAAAAATATGGTGGTGTGGACTTCAAAACTCTATAAATCCAAAATCTTTCACAATTCAGAAGTATTTCTCACTAGTCAAAATATAGTATGATCTCATTTCTCTTACTTTAGGATAAACATATTTAAAGATTATCAAATTACCTCTCTCTTGATTAGTTTACATATCTTTTTGCTTCCTTAAACTATGAATCTTTGCCCCACAATGATCCAAGTGCTTTATAAACCGTGTAGTTGCACTATTATTCCATATCATAAGTTTTTTTCTTTTTTTAACACTCTTTTATTTTAGTATCTTCTTTACCTGAAATAAAATACAAAAGAACATGTTTAACTCTTTATTGCAATGAAAAATATAGCTTATTCATAAAAGCATAAATAAAATGAAAGAGGCTGTAATCTCAAATTTCAGATATTTTATAAATGAAGCATACCTCTTTATAAGCTTAGCATTCATATCTTAATTTTTTTTTCTAAAATTAACTCACTCCTCTTGAATATTGATCATAACTAAAATTTAAGTAAAAGTAAATTAAGATTTAAGGAAGAAAATATTACTAATAATGAAAGAAAATTTAAGATCTCAAAAAATCCCAATCATAGAAAAAATACACTCATTTGCTCCAAAAAATCCTAAATCCAAGGAAATTTTTTTGACATACTTGAAATAAGCTCAAGTTGAATAAGAGGGGAGGATGCAGTGGGAGTTGGTGTCATGCTAGAAATAGAGGTGAAGAACTGGTGAGAACCCAACTCGAAAGGGAGCAAAAACCACGCTCTGCCCTATTTCTATTTGAACGACTCGATGAGCTTTCATGTAGAGTTTGCCAAAAGCGAGCTCTCATTTGCTTAATAAGTAATAAGATCAATTCACTCTCAAGCTCATGGCTTAAAGGCTCATGAGCTCATTATCGAGTCGAGCTAGCGAGCTCACCATTAAGCATTGAGTTTATCTTTTACGCAACTCAAATGTTTGTTGAAGCTCCTATTAGATCTATGAAGTGTATTCTTCTCCTAGCTTTCCCTTTTTTTCTTTTATTGATGCTTAATATTTTGAACGATATGTCTTCTAAGGATGAACAGGCAAAGGAGATGGTGTGTCACATTGCACTGGCAACTTCCTTTCGGTGGTCTTGTTAATAAGCAAGGTTTTGCCTTAGATGCTGGAGAAGCAAAGAATGAAATACACCATACCTGCAGAGTTCCACTGCTAATGAGTTTCTTGACAACTCCCAAGCCTCTTAGACCCTCCCTGAGCAATGCCACAGTAATAGCTCATGGAGTTGGTCGTCCCAGTAATTTGGCTTGTGTTGTTGAATGGGGAAGTTGGTTGGGTCTTGTCTAAGCAAAGGCGAAGCTATCTTATCCTCAGTGCAAGAGCATTCCAAATGCAAGTGGTTTAAAATTCTGGTGTTTGATTTGATAAAAAAAGAATGCAATGTAAAAGTTCGATGAATTCCAAATTTGCATCCTAGTTCAATTTTGTCCAATTCAAAACTCACTTGTGTTTTGCTAAATTATAAAATAGGCCATAAGATAGCTCAGCTCTCACAGTCGGCCACCGCCACCACCATCCACCCTTATTACTAAGTTTTACACTACATTTTTTTCTAATCATATAAAAAATTAATTACCTTCATTTATTTTACACTCATTCAAATAATTCAAAATATTTCAAATACAACATATTTTGTTTATATGCAGTTAATTTTTAGCAAAACAAAAAAAGCCATATGAAAATTGTCAATTTGTATGAGTCTCTTATAAGGGAAAATTATTAGGTGCGGAGTTCGGATGGTGTCTAGAGGCAAATAAAAATGCGCCACGTCACCCAAAAAGTATACCGAGCTCGGTACCGCACTAGTACCGAGGGGAATCGGATATCGAGCTGCACCGAGCACAGTACCGCTCAATATTCCGCTCGGTACCAAGAGGAACTGGACGGTTCTCCCGTCCGGTGTCCGCACAGAATAATCTCTCCTTTATAAGGGCTTGCTCTTTTGATTGAATGAAATAGTAAAGTACTATTGTTTGAAAAGGGATCTTCCTACAACTTATACTAAAATTTCACGGATTATTATAGGTCTTCTATCAAAATTAATGGCTTTATATAAATTATTATTACAATAAATTAAAGATTTTTTTTAAGGCATGATGAGCTATACATCTAAAAAAAAAAAACATTTCCATCGTAATATTGTTTTTTAAATGCCTGTTATTTATGTAGCTCACCTTGATTTGTTAGTTAACAGTTTTGGCTACCAATTAAGAAATTTTGGGTTCGAAGCTTACGCATGTGATATGCATATGAGTTTGTCTTAATTGACTAAAAAAAAAACCAATTATTTGTATAAGCCTCAACTATTTGCTTTCCTTTAGAGAATCTCACATAATAGCCATAATAAGTTCATCGAGCTTTAGGCCAAATTTTATAAAGAAGCGTGATAAAAATTAAAATTAATAAAAGGAGCATCGATTAAAAATAATTTAAATAAGAGCAAATACGCTATATTAAATAGCGCATTCTAAAATACGCCAAATAATTTGGTGGAGTAAGAAAACACCATTTAAGTTGGCGTGTTCCACAAACGTGAAAAGAGAGAGAGGGGAGAGAGAGAGAGGGAGGTGGCAGCGGAGAGAGAGAGAGTGTGGAGGGGAGAGAGATCACGGCAAAGAGAGAGAATTAAATATTTTTTAAATATTTAAATTAATATTTTAAATTATAATTAAATATTTAAATTAGTATTTTAACAGATTTTAAGATATTTAATTATTATTTTAACTTATTTTTAAATATTTATTTATTCAACTCATTTTTTCTTTTTAAAATTTATTTTTTAGATATTTAATAATATTACATAAATTTTATTATTTAAATATAATTATGCTATCTCACTCCAAAATTATTTTGTCATCCAATTAATATGTTAAATATAGATTGAAAGTTATGTGTAAAAAAATATTCATAAAAATTTAAAATTATTTTGATATTAAAAAATTATTAAGAAAATTAAACATAATTTTTTAAAAGGCATATTTTTAAGTATATGATAAAATATTAAATAAAATAATAAGCATGTTTTAATTCAATTTAACCACCAAAAATCAATTCGTTTAAAACTAAAATATTGAATAAAATAATTAATATTTTTATTCAATAAGATAATTACTAATTAAATTATTATTATTAATATTGAATATAAATTATTAATTAAATTATTATTTTAAATATATAATAATATTAGGTTTTAAAATAAATATTATTATTTTTGACTAAAACCTATAAAATTTTATATATATTTAGTTTAAATTATTAAATATATGCATTTAAATAATAAATATTGAATATTATATTTTTTAAACTATATAAATATTTCAACATAGTTAAAATATTAATTTAAATATTTGATTATCCCCCCTCCCATCTCCCTCCCTCTCTCTCTCTCTCTCCCCGCTGCCATCTCCTCTCTCTCCGCTGTCAACTATTATATCTCTCCCTCTCTCTCTCTCCTCCCTCTATCTTTCTACATTTGAGTATAATACGTCAATATAAATGGCACTTTCTTACTCCGCTAAATTATTTAGCGCATTTTAGAATGCGCTATTTAATATAGCATATTTGCTCATATTTAAATTATTTTTAATCGATGCTCCTTTTATTAATTTTGATTTTTATTACGCTTCTTTATAAAATTTGGCCCGAGCTTTATTACTCAATCTGAGTTTTAGTTACTATATGACTTATTTTGAATCTTTTATCATCATATGAAAATCAATATGAAGAGTAATAATTTTAAGCTTTTAATCAAAGATCAATATTTTATTTTGATACAAATCACAAATTATTTTTTAATCATAGTGTAAATTTTTTGAATCTTTTTTATAAATTATGCAAAATAAAATAGCAAGCCCTTTTTGGCAAAAAAGACTCAAATAAAAACTCTAAATTGTAATCCCATTAAAAACATTTTGAAATTAATTAAAAAATAGCTATCATATCCTGATCATATCATAATATTTCTTCACTATTTTAGATATACATGCTAGAAATAAAATTTTATTTCTTTTAATATCCGACACACTTTTTAAATTATTATTTTTATAAATTATATTTCTTTATAATACATTAAGGGCGTTACTGTAATTTCAATTTGCATTTATATCACATATTCACGCAATAGGGTTTCCACTGCAGGCCGTTTGATCGAGAGCTTCTTCTTTGTACTCCGCCTCCCTTATCGGAGCAGCGGCCATGGCACCCACCAAGAAGACGGTATCGATTTATTCTATCCGGATGGAGTTACTTTCATTGCAATTTTACTCTTCTATTTAGTGACGACCATGCGCCCTGCATCTTCTTCATGTTATCGTTCTTGGATGTAGAAGAAGAGCACCGAGAGCATCAACAACAGACTGGCCCTTGTTATGAAGAGCGGAAAGTATACACTCGGTTATAAAACTGTTCTAAGGTCCCTAAGGAGCTCCAAAGGTGATTTACTCCTTGTTTATTCCTGTATTTGATGTACTTCTCGAGTTTTTTCCTGTTATTCTTGTTAGTTTGATCTGTTGTTCTTTTAGGGAAAAATTCGAAAGCATTTGAATGCTGTAACAAATAGTAGCATCTGATTTTCCTCGGTTAACGTTTGAGATTGAAGGTTTGCGAAGGTTGACATGTGCGATGATGCGTTTGACTGGTTTTGGGACTTAAGTTTGGCTCTTGGGCTACTTAAAATGCCTCAGAGATGAATACAGTTCCCTATATAAATCTCGGCATTTAGCCCACTATAATTTCATCCAGAGAATTAATTGATATCTGGGTGGATATGTCTATACCCAGACATTCCTTTATATATTATTGGTCCTGTAAGTGCAAATTTATTCTTGGCTGTACAAGTTTCTATTTGTAGAGTCATTTTGACAGATCTTGAGTGCAGTCATTCTTGTTTCAGTTATCAGCAGTTAGATGCTGGAAAGTTGGTGAGTAATGGAAATTTGAAAATGGATTAAAAGTTTTCAGTCCACTGTTTTGCTGATATATTATGAAACTGTTAAAGAATTTGACTCATTTTCTTTCACTTCTCATTCATCTGAAATCCGTAATTTTCTCCTGGTGAGCCAATCCTACTTCCTAGTTTGGTTTGAGATCAATACATATTAATTGTTTAGTCAGCTCAAGTTGTGCATTTTAGTTACTCTTCTTGTGAGCTTGATCCTTTGATTCTTTTAGAGACACAAATCATTTGGATGCAACAACAACAACAACGACAACAATATCAAGCCTTTGTCCCACTACGTGGGGTTGGCTACATGAATCTTTTTCCTCCATTGTGTCCTGTTAAAAGTCAAATTCTCGTTTAAATTTAATAAAGAAAGATCATTTCTAATATTTTCTAACCAACTATTTTTAGGTCTACCTCTACCTTTCTTAACATAAGTCAAATCTAATGCCTCTACTTTCCTAACCTGGTCATCGGAAGGCCGCCGTTTTATGTGACCAAACCATCTAAGGCGACTCTCTCTAATCTTAACTTCCACTGGAGCTACTCCAACCTTTTCACGTATATGCTCATTTCGTATCCTATCTCTAAGGGAAAAACCACTCATCCACCTGAGCATCCTCATCTCTGCAACACTTAACTTAGTATTATGCTTCTCTTTTAATGGCCAACATTCGGCACCATAAAGCATTGCAAGTCTCACCACCATCTTATAGAATTTTCCCTTAAGTTTGAGGGGGACTTTTCTATCACACAACAAGCCCGATGCATTCCTCCACTTCAACCATCCAACTTGAATTCTGCTGATAATATCCCCATCTATTTCACCATCACTCTGAACAATAGATCCAAGATATCTAAAACGTGTACTCTTATTAATGACTTGATCGCCCAAAGTCACAATACCAAAATCTGATGAGCTATGAAGCTTAGAAAGATATGCAATTCAATAAAGAATCCTATAAACAATATAAATGTCTTTATAACTGAACTAAACTTATAAGGCAATTGCAAATCAATTGTAAACATATACACGCTCATATGCTATAATGTTAAACGTAAACTCATATAATGTTTTTTGATGATTGAAACATAACTTTGCATTTATATATATAAATATTTTATTTATTGGTTATGCAACTTTTCATCTTTCATTTTATTTGAAGCCTATGAATAATATCATAATTGGACATCTTTGTTTCTGGCCATTATATAACATAAAGTTAGTTTTTATAACTTTATAGTAATATTCAGTGGAACACAGGTAAAAACTCAACATTATCGCAATTAAACTACATTGAGATCTTAATGCCTCCATTGAGGTCCCTTTTGCCCCACCTGCACTGGTATTAAATATTTCATTGTCAATCATCATCTAATATGATATTCATTCGACTTCACAATTTCTGATATAATATTGGGCTGGTAATTACGTGCTTCATGACTTAATATAACAGACATACCTAATATATTGTTTGCATAAACAGAATAAGAAAGCAGTAAATAGCTCAGTACTTTTTTGTCTAAAATGCTGCCAATTAGAAAAATATTTATATAATCATATTATACCTTATTTTAAGTTTGGATTAATAAAATTTGTATGTGATCATTCATAACCAAATATTTGACTATAGACCCACTCAACCAAATTGAAGTAACTTTGATGCATTTTATTTTTCATTTTGTTTATAGGATTCTTTATTTGAATTGCATAGCTTTCTGAGCTTTATAGCTCACCAGGTTTTTATTCTTGCTATTGTTATAGGAAAGGGAAAGGATAAGGTGGAAGCCGAGTAGACTCAGGTCAATATAAAACTTTAAGTTCTATTGTATAACTGTGTAAGTGAATCTGCAGCAGAGGTATGTAGGTTGTTTATTATTGTAATATTTTGGGGTTCTTAGTAGCTCTATAATTATATATATACAATATATAAATGAGATTTTGAATGCTTCTATTTTATAGAGGAATGTGATGAAATGTGTCTTGAATATATTTGGAATGATTATGAGCTTTAAATGTTGAGGATTGAGATGTTTTTCTCTGTTGTATTCTACGTTATTGTGGGGGGTGTCGTGGGGTGTGACAGAAAATGATATCAAAGCAAGAATTAAGATTTTTGGGATTTAATTACGGAAGCTTAAATCGATTTATTAGTTTTAAGAAAGGGAATTGAATCTGACATAAGTATTACAAAGCTTAGGTAGGAGTAGTGTTCTTAAGTTAATAATGAGTCTAACTTTCTATCTTGCTTGCACTTAGCATATAAAAGTAAAATCTTAATATTGTGTACAGAGTTAAATAAATGCATGTTTCATGATATAATACATAGTAGATACAATGGCTGAAAGGGTACTCGATGAGACTAATGACCAATCAGCTCAGTAGGGCAGCATACCTGAGGGTCTTAAAAACATTGCTCCAGCTGAAGGCGGTACACTCAAAACGGACAATGTGCCGGTGGTATGATGTCAGGGACTATGATGCAAATGCAAATGATGATATGAATGATGTAAAAGATGCAGTCTATTGTAGAACCTCAAGCACCTAGTGTTCCACCAGTAGCTATAACAATCACAACTACAGCTACAGGTAGCAGTGCAGATACAGGTGCAGGTGAACATGTCAGTGTAGAAGTAGACATGCATTTACAGCTTTTTTGGAGTTTAAAGCCAAATAAAGGAGTAGACGTTAGAGTTGCTGAGGATTGGATAATCAGGATTGAGAAGATCTTGAATGGGTTGAAATGTCCTCATGATAGACATGTATCCCTAGCTATTTCTATGTTGGAAAGCGAGGCAGAGTGATGGCGGAGGGAGGCACTTGGAAAAATTTGAAGTTAGAACTGAGGAGCTAATTAGTTGGGAAGAATTTGAACAAGTCTTTAGAGATTGATATGTTTCTCCTTCAACAAGGCAGAGAATGTAGGAGAGTTTTGTAAATCTAATGCAATGAGCCGTAACTGTTATTCAATATGAGGCAGAGTTTACTTCCTAATTGTAATATCCAAAAATTTCTGGTAAAAATATAAAGTTTGCTTAATTAAAGTATACTCGAAATAATAAACTTGTTGGAAATTTTCATAAAAATTAATATTTCAAGTATTCTTTAATTAAGCAAACTTTATATTTTTACCTGAAATTTTAGGGTATTACATTTGGACTGATTGTGTGCAGTCATTTTGACTTATCTTGAGCGCTGTTTATTCTTTTTTGTTTAGATATGGACTGTTTCGATGGAGAACACTAGGACATTTAGTGAAGAAAATGAAAATGAATTGAAAAAAAAAATCTTAATCCAACTGCAGCAGATTTATTTTGATGCTGTTAAAAATTTTCGCTTCCTTCTCATTCATCCAAAGCCTATAATTTTATGAAAGTGCTACTATTCCCACGCCCTGTTTTATTTGTCATGGATAATTGTCATATTCCACATTTGTTTTTTTTTTTCCTTTTCCACTCATGCTTTATGCTATGAATATACCTTTTGTTAACTCAATTTGCACATTTTACCTATTCTTCCAGTGAAATCAATCTTTTTATTCTTTTTTTGGATACACGAAAAGCATTTGAATGCTGCAACACAATAGCATCTGATTTGCTTTTGGTAATTGTTATCTGTTGAGATTGAAAGCAATGTCAAATTTGATGTGTAGGATGATTTGTATGCCTTATTTTGGGATACGTAAAATGCCTCATAGATGAATTCAACTCCTTATATAAGTCTTGGTATTTTACTCCATTTTAGTTCCATCACGAGAACTAGTTTATATCGATCTGTCTATGCTGAGGCATCGCTTTAGATGTTTTTTTTTCCGTAAGTGTAAGCACATGCTTGCCCGTATAATTGATGTTCCTTGCAGTTTTTTTTTTCCCATTTTTTGTTTCAATATGAATCATTTAGATGCGGAAAGTTAGCAAAGAAAATGAAAAATGGATTGAAAATTCTCAACACAGTGGTTGCAGATTTATTATGAATCCGTTAAAGAGTTTGTCTTCCTTTCTTTTCATTCATCCTAAATCTCTAGTTTTGTCTTGGTGCTACCCCTACTTCCTAGTTTAGTTCAAGATTGATGATTGCTATGTTCCATAGATTGTTTTTTTTTTCTTCCTTCTACTATCCTCATGCTGTCTTTCATGTATTTAGTCTTTAGTTAACTCAAGTTGCACATTTTACGTATTTTTCTAGCGAGATTGATGATTTTATTCGTCTAGGAGCAACTCTTAGATCATTTGGATGCTGCAACAAATAGTAGCATCTTATTTACATTTGCAACCTTTTGAGATTCAAGATTACGTTTACTACCTTCAGGATTATGCTACAACAAATTGTTCTGGGACTGATATTTGACCCTTGGGCTACTTAGCATGCCTCAGAGATGAATGCAGTTCCCTATATAAATCTCGGCATTTTACTCCACTTCTGTTTTATGTGGAGAACTATAGAATATCTAGATGTATCCTCCTATGCCGAGACATCTCATTTGATGCTATTGGTCCTGTAACCGCATTCTTCCTGCATGAGTTTCTATTTATAGATGCATTTTGACTGAGCTTGTGCGCAGTTTTTTTCTGTCTTACTTGATAAATGCAAGAAAGTTAGGGAAGAAAATGAAAAATGGTTGCAGGTTTTTATGAATCTGTTTAAAGGATTTGATTTTTTCTCATTCATCCGAAATCTTTAATTTTCTCTTAATGCTTCTCCTACCTCCTAGATTAGTTTAAGATCGATAACTGCCGTATTACACTTGGTATATTGTCAACTAGTTTTTGTTTTGCTGAATATAAAGCTATATGAGAATACGTTAAATGGTTGGAATATTTTTGCTCGGTTGTTTGTCATTCTAATCACCCATTAGCATATGATTATTTGTTAAACTTAATTTGATATTATTGTGATTGATTAATCTTATTCGTAATATCTTAAATATGGTTACGGTAGCAATTGTATCGCACACACGTTAATCTGAATTAAGTTGGTTCTATATACAATGCGGAAAAGTAATTCTATCTTCAACACTAGCGAGACGCAGATATTTTCATGGGAGATAGAAAAGTAAAATACTGAAGTCTGTTTATGCTAAACTATTTGTTCTTGGTTATAGTTCTTAGGTTAGTAGAAATTGCCTCAGATGAAATTTGTACATGATTTTTATTTTTACAAATTTATTCTTTTTTTATTTTTTTTCCTCTTTACGGAGCTCAACTTTGTTATTTAAAATAGAAATTTATATTTACGCTTCACGCATTTGATGAATGATTCCATATTGCAATTCATAAATTATTTTAGGTGTTATGATATCCTTTATGTAAGTTTTCAGATATAAGAAATTAAGGAGAAAAAAATAAGAGTAATGTTACGCTGTCCCATTCACAGGCCCAAAAAAGTCTTGATCTGTTGGCAAAAAGGAATTAGGTGCAATACGCAATCACATTAGTTTATTAAGCTTTCTCCCTGTTTATCTCTCTCCATTTCCCTCTTAATGCCAAAACTGAAAACATAAAAGGCTTTTGGATGGTTCTGTGTGAGGCATCATAACATTTCTCTAATAATAATGCTGGAATTGATTTGAATGCTAGTATTTCCATAAAAAAAACTCAGAAAAGTCGAAGGATTACACCAAGTTTTAGATTTAGCTTTTCATGAATGGTGGACCGTGCCTTCAGTGGATTTTGTGTGGACTATGTTACTTTGAAATTTAGTTAGAGAAATGTCAGTGTCTGAGTCTCTGAGATATTCCACGAGAGTCATTATTTTAGAATTTTGTTCCAAAAGTAGTATGATTAAAGTAAAATTAAGATACGTGATGACATAGCAAGATTTTTTTTTTTAATTTTAGCAAAATTTTCTTTATGCATATGCTTTAATGCGCATCATTCAATGGCTTATTACTGTTTTCTTGGTTAGGTGGTTTGACTTGTGAAGTTATTGCACCGACTGTTAGTTTTGTCATGTTTTCTTCTTGTATACACCTATGGTTTGTATAGTCAATTATTTTATTATGTTTTTTTTTCAAGGTTGTGTATGCTGTATATATTGTTTGATGCACTTCAACTTAGTGTCGGGTTTTCCAATATAATTAATATGATGCATGTGATACTTGTATGCAAAAGAAATTAGATGATTCACATGTCTACAGCAACTGATTATTTCAGCAATTCACTCTATTTAAGCTCTACTGACAATGAATGATCGAATTTCTAAAGCAATTAAAAATTAAACAAAAACAACAACATCGGAAGGCTGTTGTTTTATATGACCAAACCATCTAAGGTGACTCTCTTTAATCTTATCTTCCACTGGAGCTACTCTAACCTTTTTACGTATATGCTCGTTTTGTATCCTGTCTCTAAGAGTAAAGCCACTCATCCACCTGAGCATCCTCATCTCTGCAACACTTAACTTAATATTATGCCTCTCTTTTAATGCCAACATTCTGCACCATAAAGCATTCCATTACTCACCACCATCTTATAGAATTTTCCCTTAAGGTTGAGGGGGACTTTTCTATCACACAACCACCCTGATGTGTTCCTCCACTTCAGCCATCCAACTTGAATTCTACTAATAATATACTCATCTATTTCACCATCACTCTGAACAATAAATCCAAGAAATATCTTTAACTTTACTGTAGTTATTTACCCAAAATAAAATTGATCTTAGCTTTTTCAAAAGAAAGAAAAAGTTGCACCATGCTACCAACCCAATATGTGGCCATTCGACAGAGAAGGTGATATGAAGTAGAAAAACTTTCAACCAAATCAGCGAACCACAAGAGAACTTGGGAAGAAGAATACATCACATATCTTTTTATTTTAGAAAATATGAAAGAGAATAAACAAGATACAATAGATCTTCAATTGGAGAGGAAGATCCGATTCTCCCAAATCTCTAACCGGCGGCTAGAGCCCTCACAACCTAAGAACAAACTAAATTCAGCAAACACATAACATATCCTAACCCCAGGGTAAACCAACTATTTAAAGCAAACAATAAACAGTAAAATACCAAAATTGCCCTCCCCTAATTCCCTCCCAAATCAGCCTCAAATCTGTCATATTTCCTTAATTATTTCCCTCTCAAATTAGCCCTCAAATAAGCCTCTAAATCTATCTTCTTCAATTAGAAAACAATTCCTAATTAATCCCCTCCAAATCTGCCCCAAAATCGGCTCTCTTCAATTAAGAAATATTTTCTAATTAACCCCCTTCAAATTAGCCCCCAAATATGCCCTCTTCAATTAGAAAACACCTCCTAATTAATTCCATCTAAATCAACCCCTATATCAGCCTCTTTCCCTTAATAAAACCTTTCTAATTCCCTCCCAAATTTAATTCAAATTAGTCATCTTTCCCTAAATAAATTTCCTAATTATTTCTCCCATAATTTCTCCTCATTACATAGTGAATATTAACTCCCCTAAGCCCCACAAGATGGCCCCCCTTAGCGTATCAGAAGGCTCCCACTGTTTGGCTCCATCGTGGTCCATGAATTTGTTCGGCAAGTAAAAATATGGTCGCTATGTATCGAGTTGAGCTCTCGAGCCGGAGTATGTATGCTCGAGCCTTGTTTGAGCTCGTTTTCTAGGCTCGACTCGAGCTCAAGTTCGAGCTATTAATTTCAGTGACGAGTTGAGCTCAAGCTTGTCGTGACTTGAGCTCGACTCGACTCATTTACACCTCTGCTTGAATATAAGCATTATTAACCCATTTCTTCTCTAGAACTCTCCATAGCACTTCTCTTAGAACTTTATCATATGCTTTCTCTAAATCAATAAATGTCATATGTGGGATCCTCCTTATTCCCTCTATACTTCTCCACCAAACCTCTCAATTAATGTATAGCTTTCATAGTAGACCTATCTGGCATGAATCCATATTGATTTTGAGAAACATTAGTATTACGTCTTAGCCTATGCTCCATAACTCTCTTCCGTAGTTTTAAAGTATGACACATTAACTTAACTCCTCTATAATTTACACAATCATATGCATCATCTTTATTCTTAAAAATAGGAATCATCATACTCATTCTCCACTCATATGACATCTTTTTAGTCTTTAAAATAATATTAAAAAGTTTAGTAAGCCAAGAATTCCTTCATCTCTTAACTATTTCCACACCTCTATTGGAATATCATAAGGTCCAATGGCTTTTCCACATTTCATTTTCTTTAAAGCCCTCTAACTTCGATTTTACTGATGCATTGATAAAAAAAAATTGTTTTCATTTAGCATGCTAAGGTTATTAAAGTTAATCGTATTATCAAAATCTTTGTTGAAAAGTTTTGCAAAATATCTCATCTACCTTTGTTGAATATTCTTTTTTAATAAAAGCACTTTTTGATCTGTATCCTTAATTCACTTCACTTGAACTAAATCCTTACTACTTCTATCTTTTTATTTGGCTAACTTATACATATATTTTTCACTATCCTTAGTATCTAATCTATTATATAAATCATTAAAAGCTAAAATTTTTGCATTGTATATTGCTTTCTTACACTCCTTACATGCCTCTTTATAGCTTTTCCAATTATCAAAGTTTTTTATATCTAAACCAATTTTTATAACAAAATTTATTTTTATTTTTTTTCTTGCACATTTTGATTCCACCACCTAGCCTATTTAATACCACCTAGGCATCGGTGCAGTGGCCCTTACACACTTCTCGTTGTATTAAGGTGATATAACACGTCACTTCTAGGGAACACCATAACATTAACACAATATATTAAATGATTCATGTTATGATTATTCGATAAGTTTCATGCTGGCTGTCGACTATCTAATGCAACCCTCAACTTTTCTCATCGAGGACTTGAGACCAAGCATTGACAATTTTAAGCAACTTAAATTTGTTTCTGCAAATTAGATTTTTAAGTTTTTCACACTTTTAATCAAAATTAAAAGCGCTAAGCAAGTTAAAACAATCCAATTTTCTAATACTCCAAACAGCATGAAAATATAATGCAGTTCACCATATCCTCAATCTTTTGTGGGAATTAACCTAAAATAAGACAAGTTTGAAGTTCTGTCAACAAAATAAACTATAACCTAAGGCTAGGAAATATCATGCAACCTTTTTTAGCCAATTCTACCTTCTCCGTTATCATCACCGGCATGTCCGCACATTAGAACGAAAAAATGATCCAATTATTGTGTATATATATAAACATGAAGATGCCCATCATTATCTTTATCACTTAGATTGCAGATAAACGCCTGGTTTAAAGATGATCAAATGCAGGTCTTTTGACACTAATTTTTTCAGTGATGCTATCATGTAGTTATTTTTGGTGGTTGTAGTATTGTTTTAGAGGAATTCTAAGTTGGAATCATGAAATGTTTTGGTTTGTTCAAGTAATTTCTATGAGCTTTTAATAGTATGAATGTGGCTGCCTATCATAAATAGTTAACCAGTTTCTGGGTGTTGTGTTTACGTTGTAGTGGTTGCTCATCCCAAAACGTAGTCAATGTAGTGTCTATAATAACTTAGCATAACACATGGAGTCAGTATGAAACCATTATCTGCATGTATTGTACGTTTAAAATAATAACGCTGGATATGATTTCTCTTACTCTTTATTTTATTTATGAATCTTAAAGAAGCTGGGGCCGTTTGATTCTGTCGTTTTGTTCCTTACTCAAGTTCTCTGTTTAACATCTATTGCATTTAAAATAAGATAGGTTGGTACCCCTGGAATAATTGGTTTTACTTCATCAGGTAAGTTGGTCATTATTGCAAACAACTGCCCGCCTCTTCGAAAGTCAGAAATTGAGTACTACGCTATGTTGGGAAAGGTTGGAGTCCATCATTTCAATGGAAGTAAGTAATTAATTGTTCTTCTTAACAATTTCTTTTGTTTCGAGTCTGTAAATAATAGTAGTACTATGTTTTTTTTAAAAAAAAGGGAAAATATCCCTTGTATTTTATTGAAGCTAAGGCTGACACAAGCTTCTTATAATTTTTTATTTTTATTTTAAATGAATAGAGTTCTATAGCCACGTATGGAGCAAGAGAATTCTTTCACGCTATATCCATCATGTCTCTAATCAATTTCAATATCTTGAAAATACTTTGAAAATCAAGAAGCATACCGCTCGGGTCAAAACCCTTAGATATAATAGTAGTACTTTGGTAAGCTGCTTAAGTATCCTAAGAGTAAGTAGCAGTGCAGCTATGTTCTGAATAACTTATCTACCGTATATTCGTTCTTTTTTGAATGTAATCGAGTTAGCACTATAGCTAGGGGTATTGTTTTTTAAAATTTGTTTATTCAATAGTATATTCTACTTGAAAATAGGGTCATGAATACCTAAGTTTTGCTTGTCATTATTAATGGATCGCTTGCCATTAGGACAATCTTAAAGCTTGACTTTTTATGCCGTATTTGGTTAACTTAGTCATAAATGTGTGTTATTATTCATGTTTGGAATCCTTGGCAAATTTGTTTTTTTGGAAAGAGAGTGCCGAAGCAAAAATATGATATGGGAGGGATTCAGATCTCAGAATTTTTTCTTGGCAACAGCTTTCAAGGTTTTTAAAAATTAAGGTTTCATTTGGGACAACTTTCGTACTGCTTTCTAAAACAGCTTTCTAGTACAAAAAATTCCTCCTAAAAAGCCGTTTTAGAAAGCAGTACGAAAGTTGTCCCAAATGAAACCTAAGTTAGCTAACACCTATTTTTAAGATATTTAGTGCAACAAATGTTGTGTTCAAGAATTGATTGTTCTTCCATTTGTTTATCATTATGATGAAACAATGATTTCATTACATTGAGTGAGTTTTCAAGGTAACCAGTTCTTGTCATCATCTTATGATCATTCAATTCTACTGCACTTTCCTTGAAGCAGATAATGTTGATTTGGGAACAGCTTGTGGCAAATATTTCCGAGTTTGTTGCCTTAGCATCATTGATCCAGGTTAGTCCATTTTACCTTCTATATTTTGTTTTGTTTACTTCCCAAAGCTTTTTGGGTCTTTACTGAATTCTCTTATAGCTATTTATGATTTTTCCCCTTTTCTTCCCTTCAGGCGATTCAGACATCATCAAGTCCATCCCTAGTGATTAGTACTTGTATGAATGATAGCTTCGATTCTTCTTCAATATTTTTCCTTTCTTTTTTCACTTTGTAAGCTTTGATCAAAAGAATGTTGGTGCCAACGTAATTTTTCTTATTGGAAATTTCATATCGTTCTGATGAGCTATTTGACGAATGGTTAACATGAATCTTCTTAACTCTATTTAAGCTTTGTTCACATCTTTAAATAAATGAACATAATTTAGCTTTAAACGTAGAGAGTATTATACTGTCCATTTATTGTCCTAATCTCCTTTCGCCTGTAAAAGTATGGTGGCCTGTGAAACTGTGAATGAAATAAGTGTTCAGGAGATCCCTATTTGTAATGTTTCTATGCTGACTTTAAATAGTTGGGATTTGGTTACTGACAAATTTGGAATAGCTTGTTCATTTGATAATCTTGAGATTTGTGCTTTTAGGCACAATATGTAAGTACTGTGAGGCTCGGCTTATTTTAATACAAGTATTTCTAAGATTTTGTTTATGATAGCTTTTTTACTGTTTTTTCGAGTAATTTTTAGTAAAAAATTATTTCAAATGAAACCTAAGTGACTACAATCCAAATGCCCGAATCTATGTTGGTGGTGATTATGGGTGTTATAATGTAGGTTATGTCTTGCAACAATATTGTAGGTGATATCATGCAATGGCTTTATAGGCGGTGGTCTGCGATGGCAATGATTTGGTGTTGCGAGAGTTGCTCTCAAGGACTTGATTTCCTTCCTACAAAGCTCAAACATAGCTGAAGGGAGAAGACAGATGAGTTTCCCAACTATAACATTGACTAGGATGACGATGTGAACATCTTTTGAGATTACAGCTAGGGTTGCACTTCAAGCTTTACTTGATTCTCGAAGTGTCAAAATATTATCTATTGAAATATTTGTGATAGTAAAGAGAAAGAGCTTATCATCTCAGAAATGTATAAAAATCATGTATGCAAATAGATAGATAAGTTAAGAGAAGAAGATCATATGAGACGTGATGATTTTTATGCAAAAAAATTAGTGAAGGAAAAAACCCAACAAAAATTGTTCTACTAATATGAGTCCTACATTTTGGCACACTTCCTTATAAGTGAAGATGTTATTAATAAAATGTAGTAGACATGAGCTGATAAAGATGACTTTCATAATAGAGGTACAAGGAGCTTTAAAATATTAGAGTTGCCTTTAAGAGTCAATCAATGATCTATTTGATCGTTCTTCTTGTATGATGGGAGACCAATGGCCTAGAAGGCGGCATCAGCCTTAATAATTATGGTGAGCATCATACTTGGATATCAACAATGATGGTGATGATGGATGATGATGATGGAGGCCATGTTAGGTGTTGGATTTGGTTGCAACAATTTGCCTTAGCCTTGTAGGAGACAATGGAAGTTGACCTTTTGATTGGGGGAATTATGGGTGCCTGCCTTTTTTATGTGACTTGAAAAAGCCCTGTGATTTTTTAGCTGAATATAAGACCAAACTTTCTATTGAAAAATATAATGATTCAGATGGCTCATCAAAACATAATCAGTTTGTTCTGATCGCAAAAGATTCTGCCAAGCCCTCAAATTCACTTCAGTGCTGTCAAATTTTTATTCAACTTTCCATTCTTTATTAAATAATATAGGTTGAAAAGAAGGAGGTCAATGATCATGCAGTGTTAATTTGACTATTCAACACTCATTTGAATTAATATCAGCTTTGAGTTTGATTTACAAGCCATGTGACAAGATAAATTTACTTAAATTGTACCACAAATAATGAATAAGTTCTAATTATTTTAGATCTAGATTGATGACTTTTAATTATTTAAGCCTGGTTTAGCTGGGTGATCTGAGTCTGTCACACATTTAGTACACAAGAAAATGTAATAAAAAACTATTTAAAAAAATCTAAACCCAAAATAGGTTGTAATTTGGCAAGATTATAAATCTAATTCAGTTGATTTCAAAAGATTTTTTTTTTTTTTTACATTGGTAAATATCATTTCAGGTATTTAGTAGATAACTGATAGGTTATTTTATGTGAATCCGTACCTTACATGCGAGGCAATGAAGACTCTCCCAAGGGCCATTAACCCTAATTCACCAAAGTAGCTAAAAATGAGTCGCCTCCCAAAGGAAAGCCAAGGGTTCATACATATCACTCAGATTAGGACTCACCACCTAGCAAGAGGCACCCTCAAAGCCACTCACTGTCATCTTGGATGAAATGTCATCAATAAAAACCATCATCCAAGCTACAATTTTGAGCTCAATTTAAGATTACAAGTCTTTTTGGAATTAAGCTGAAATATGATTCAAATTGAATTCTTATAATTAAATAAGTTAATTTTGCCTCAGAGCAAAATGAAATCATTTTCAAGTAAAGTAATTATTACCAACTAAAAATTTAATTTTATTTTAAAATAGAATTACCTTTTTTTATTTCAAGTTAAACCAATTCTTGAACTTGATTCATTATCATTCAGTCCAACACTAAACCCTTATATCTCTGCTAATTTAATTCAAATTAAAAAGAGATAAATTATTTTGTACTGAATTATACTGGTTTGAGCAGACACTATTATTATTCATTGTAATTTAACTTTGAAGTGATGATCTAAATGTTGTGAACGAGCAATATAATATGAAAAATGGATCTTAGCAAGTTAATGATTATAATATGGAAATCAAATGCTCGTCCAACTGTTCTGCTCGAGATTTGCATCATAACGTAACTCTCTTTGATCTGTTGGTTGAGAGCTTTGGATACCAACTAAGAGGTCTTGGGTTCGAGTCTTGCGTATATGATGTGTCTGACAGTTTATCTTAGGCTTCATTTGGACGGCTTTCTTACTGCTTCTTGAAGCAGCTTTTTGGTACAAAAATTAAAATTAAAATTTTTGTACTATAAAACTGTTTTAAGAAGCAGTAAGAAAGCTGTTCCAAACGAAACCTTAATTGCCCTAAATGTCAAAAAAAAAAAAAAATTGCATTGCATAAGAGTGAGTGTAGTGTGGTCATCTCTTCAAATTTTTGGCAAAATAAATTCGTGTTTTAAAAAACTTGACAATATTATAAGGGATTGAAAGTTAGATTGACACAAACAAATAATCTGTTGATTCATCTTTGAAATTAGTGTTCCTTTGGGATAATTTTTTCACTGTTTTATTTTTCAAAAAATTGTTACTACATTTCTATTTAGCAATTGCATGGTTGTTGCTTTTAAAAAATTTATGCTATGAGAAATTATTTTTTACGATAAAAGATTTTCACTACATGAAGTTACTTGTGATAAGATTTTTTTAATATTTATAACATTCACAAAAGCTATAAAAATTTTGATTTACCAATAATAATTTTATAATCATCCTTATAAAAAAACTGTTATCGCTCCAAAAGAACCATTAGTATCATGTAATAAAAAATAGATTTTTCTTGCAAGAGCGAAAGGTAGTCATATAAGTTCTATTAAAATAAAAGAAAATTAAGAAAAAATACAGAATGCCCTTTTATTATTTGGTTAAGCTTGCCTTAGGCTTCGGTTGGGACGGCTTTCTTACTTCTTAGAGCATCTTTTTAGTACAAAATATTAATTTTTTGCTCTAAAAAACTGCTTTAAGAAGCAGTAAAAAAGTTATCCCAAACAAAATCTTAGATATAATATAAATTCGCATTTACTAAAGTTGGTAATACCATTTCCGTTTCCAATACAAGTATGATTCAACATTCTCCTTTTACAATAATGCTCAATTTTAAACATAAAATTATATTGAAATAGGCTTTGTTTGGAGAGGCTTTCTTACTGCTTCTTAAAATAATTTTTTAATATAAAAATTAAAATTTTTATACTAAAAATTGCTTTAAGAAGTAGTAAGAAAGCATTCCCAAATAAAGCCATAATCACAACAACTATAGTTTTTGTTACAGATGCTTTGTTTCCAATTGCAAACACATTGTTAACTAAAGTAAATTTAAAGAAATGGTTACTAAAAATGTAATGATTAATCAACTTCATCAACATCATTAATTTTATCTCAACTATTTAAGCTTAATTTAGATTCTTAATGAAATGAAATAAAGTGATTTATGAGTTGTTTTCAAATCATCAATAAAAATTTTCACTTTTTTCATTTCCTTCACTCAGATTTCTCAGCATCCTAACAAAGCCATCGATCAACTTTACAAGTTCTAAAATGATCGATCAACTTATTGATGAATTAGGTTAATGAAACAGAAAAAAGTTCGTTCCATCCACAACATAAAAGCATAGAAATAAAACAAAATCAGAGCAACATTGAATTAGCAATTGCAAATACTGCACCATATGAGCTTTGTTTGGGACATTTTTCTTGCTACTTTTTACAACAAATTTTTAGTATAATTTTTTTAAAAGCAGCAAAATAATAGTGGCCAGAAGCTATATCAAACGAAGCCAAAGTAGAAAATTTTAAACTATTACTGCTGATTTTTTATAGCCTTCAAGATCCAATTTGAAGAAATTTAACATCCATGGGGAAGCAAGGCAAAATAAAATTTTGGAGTCTTCTAGAAAATTGAATTCCTGACCAGTGAAATAATCAAAAAGTACATAACTCATCTTGGCTTGTTGGTTGAGAGCTTAGGCTTCCAATTAAGAGGTCTTGGGTTCGAGTTTTTGTGTATGCGTTGTGTGTGTGAGTTTGTCTTAATTGGCCTAAATGTCCTTAAAAAAAAATCAAAAAGTGAGTGAATTTGAGAAGAAAACTCTGAAAAAGGTAGGTAAGCATTGATGGAGTTTGGTTCTCTATTTTGAAGCCTTTAAATACAATTTATAAACATCTGAAACCTAAATCTAAATTACATTCTCTACAATTCTATGATAAAAAACATTCATTTCTCCAGTGTAATCTCAGAGTTCAAAATAAAAGATGGAAGAACAAAAGTAGCAAACTCACTACAAAATTCAATGGAAGAATCTGGCTTCAGTTTCTACTTCCAGGATCTAATTCTGTGTTGGGCTTGGTTTGCTTGCTGGCACCTTTTTCAAACTCTCATAAAATGTTTTCTGATTTTGCATGGTTGATTGATCCAACCCTTTCAAATCAGCAGAGGTAGAGGCCAGAGGAAACATCAGCTTCCTTGTTTGGATCTTCTCTCGTAGAAAACTCTTTTCAAGAGAAAAAGATACAGATGAAAAGCACAAAAGCAGATGCAGAAGGAGCAAAGCAGAAATAACAAACAGAGCTCTCAGAATGGCCTTCATGGTGTTTTTTTGTTAAAAAGTGCAAATGACATGGGTCATAGAGTGTTGCAGTCCATTATAAAAGGTCTCCTCCACAAATACTTTTTAAATTAAACAGGCTCTCTTTTAACCCTTTAAAATCTGAAGAAGTTTCACCAAAATTTAAATTCAACACAAATTTAAAGCCCATAGAAAAGAAGCAAAACTAATGTAATAGAAATTCAAGTCTCAAAAAAAATTTTAGGCTTCGTCTGAAACGGTTTTCTTACTGCTTCTAAAAATAGTTTTGTAGTAAAAAATAAATGAAGCCTTAGTATTACTTGAGTGAAGAATCCACATAGCTGTGTTGAGTAGTGAGATCAGCGCCGCTACCGGTTTAATGTTGAGCCGATATAACCCTAGCTCAAGATTATCCAGAAATCATTTAATATGATAACAATTTGTGCTATGTATAGTAATAATTTTTTATTTTTTTTAAGTTAGAAATCTATCCCAAATATATTTTGAAATGGGCACATGACTATATACACATTTTTAAGAAGACTACTAATGGGGACACACCTTTGGTACTAAACCAATTAAAAAAGCCTCCTAAATTTCTTTTCAATGGGGGGTAAAGTGTGAGGAGTAAAAATAGAAACCATGACCTCATAGTTGAGAGCTGAAGTATTAACTGCAAGGCCAAGACCCAATTTATTTGTCCACTGGCCTGTTGATGAATCTCAGGACTTCCTATCAGCAATCCATCACTTTAAGAAATTTTAAACACAAGCCAGATGGCATAACATGCAAGTGCTTAACCGTTCGGTGGCAGAAGCAGAACACTAAGAGTCAGGAGACATGTGATAAGTAAAAAATATCAAATGCCAAAAATATAACAGCAATTGCCAGCAAAGACAATCTATAAATCACATGCATATTGATAAGTATCTAGCTAGAAGGACATGTGCTATGATTCTTGATGAATCAAGAAGGGAAGAGGCACCTTTTAAGTAGCTGCAGACTCCTTGAGAGAACAATAGAAAGAGAGAAGAAACCAGACTTTTATTTCCCAATCAGAAATTACAGCAGATTCTGTATGTAAAGCCTTGGTTTGGGTCTATGGCTGAACCAGCTTTAGTGACTTGGTCTAAATCCTGAAAGAGATTTTTAATACAAAATAGATACTGTTGTTTAATCCCTCATGCGGGGGCTTGCGTATGTCCGGATTTTCCCTGTGGCTGGGTAGTTGTTCGGTCGGGCTGCAGGTGGACGGAATTGGCTGCTGCAGTGGTTCGGTTGGACTGCAGCTGGGCGGAGGTGGCTGCTAGGGTGGACAGTGAGCTGCTTCTGTCTTTTGGAGCCAATCTTCCCAGTTGTTCTTGATTATTGTGAGGGCTAAATGAATAAGCTGTTGCTTAACATGTCAGATTAGCTTTGCTGGAAAGTAAGTCAGCTTTCCGAAATGTTTAAATGATCACAAGAGGCAGAAAGAGTTCGATGCCCTTGATTCCTTGAGCCTGTAGGTTCAAAGTCAAAAAACTCTAAGGTGGTCAGGGGCGGAATCAATCTTAGTTGTCAGAGGGGTAAATTTATGCAAAAATAAAAATATGTATAATACAAAATTCAAAATAAATTTTGATATTGCATTATATATGTGAAGTAAAAAAATTATAAACTTTGTGTTCTATTTTGCATTTTCTGATAATATTGTATTACAGCTTTTTTTAACGAAGGATGATCCATAAATAAAAAAATTAGATTAAAATTATTTAATTATTATATTAACAAAAACAACTATATGAATATTATGATTCAATCATTTTTTTTTGATGTAATATGATTATATGCTATTATTTGTTCTAGTCATGCAAATCCCCCATTATTTATATATTACACATTTTTAAAAAATAAAATTTAGAACATATCTTAACCTAAATTTTCTCCAAAATTATTGGAGAAAATTAGCTCTTAGGCCCAAAAGAGCTAAGTCCACTGTTAACAAAATATCTAAGTCACAGGTAACTACTCGCTATAGTTTGTAAATCAAACAAATTATTACAAAGCCCACTTCCGAATTGCAGTAAGAATAAAAAGACAGATTAATAGAAGAATAGAAAAAAAAATTGCAGTAAGAACAAAAATATAAATCACTGACTAAAATCATCAAATAAAATATCGCATCACTCCTCTTAATCAGTTGTAAAAAGAATAGAAAGCAAAAAATTACAACTTAACAGATGGATTCATCCGAAGAAAAAAAAAGAATGAAAGAAAAAGAGGAGCTTACTTGGATTAGAAGAAGGTAAGGTAAGAAGAAGATGGGTTTTTGGCTTTCGACCTTGGACCTTCGAGCTTCAGACGGCGCAACGACATGGAGCAATAGAGTAAATCAGCAAACAAACAAAACGTCACTCGCGATTTACCAAGGGCGTGAAAAGGGTCGACTATGGCAAAGAAATAAAATGAGGAGGGGCAAATTACCTAATTATCCTTCTTTTAAAGATTTTTTATTTTTTTAGGCTAATAATCTCTCTTTTAAAGATTTTTTTTTTTTTGGGGGGGGGGGGGGGGGGATTGCACAATTCCGCCCCTGGTGGCTAGCATTCTTTATTGCAACAGCTTGCCCTTTTAGGTTCCTTTGAGACAACTTTTTTACTACTTTTAAAGCAACTTTTTAGTATAAATTTTTTTTGAAGTAAGAACTTTTGCACTTTTAGTTTTAGAAAGCAGTAAAAAAACTATCACAAACGAAGTCTTAGACTACAACTTTGACAGGCTTGAATCATTTATCGGAACTCTCTTTAATTTATTCACATATGTGATTCTACAAAGTTCAGAATCAATACATATCTTGATTTGTATCTGATTTAGCCCTCATGCTATGGAAAACTTATACGTACGGAGTCCGAACGTAGCTTGCATCCGGACTTCAATGTTTACAAGCCATGTGGCTTGTATACATCCTGCGTACAAGTTATGATACTCCATAATCTAATTTGAGAGAATTATTCATTTATCTTTTAATAAACAATAACCAGAGCTATTTAATATCATATATCAGTAATAAATAGCAAAATATATTCTATAATTTAAAACATCAATATACACATCTGTATTAATTCCCAAAAATTATATACAACATTCAGGATCTATGCAATCATCACATATCTATCATGTCTTGAGTATAAAAAAATAGCTAAAACAAAAAGAACCTGAACATAAAAGAATCATGACCAACCTCACACTCCTGATTCTGTGCCCTAACTTGAAATCTTTTAACCACATATAATGAGCTAAAAAGCCTAACAGGTTACCAAAACTTATAATTGAATTCAAAGCACGGTAAATGAGCAATATGCATGCCAACAATTAAATCATAACAGTAGCATTCATATGATCATTGAATCAATACAAAAATAGTAAAATTGTACGGCATGAAAGACAGTAAATTAATACGAGTGTCAAATCAATAAAGTAATCATCATATCAATACTTTAATCAATAGAAAAATTATATAGAGCGATAAAATTAAATCATCATTGAAGACTTTTGAAATCAAATCAAAGTAGTAAAATCATATAGAAGTGTACACATGCTATCCAATTATTCTATATCAATATTAAATCAATATTTCAATCACATGCTTAATATATATATCATGCTTTTGGTATCAATAAATTAATAACATTACTAATAATAAATCCATACAGTAATATAAATACTATCTCAATAACATTTATTTCAATAGTTATACTAAACAAGTAAGAATTCTGGCTACACGGTATTTTTCAGTATTGTATCAGTGTCAGTAAATCGTTAGCTCAGTAAACAGAGTTGTCACTCTTTCCCCGTCAGCACAGTAATCATCTACTTATAACTCTGAATCAATGTATCAAGTGAATTAGTAGAGGATAACATCAAATCATATTATTTAAAGGAAAGCCTATCAATCCACCATCCTGTGCAGGTCAGTCAGTCTCCAACCAACAGATCAACAAGTCTTTACTTGTCTTTTACACATACATTATTATCACAGTACTATAACAATAATCTCAATCACATATCTATATTCATTTTCAATGCATTGTTGTAAATAAAGCATAATTAGGCTGAATTTAGAAAGTGTTAAAATATTATAACGGTAGACAACAAAAATCATACTGAGCAAAATTTTATATTTTTAGAATTTAACCAAATTACAAAATATTACATAAAATAATATTCTGAAGCTTTAGTTGAACTAAATTACTATTTTTAGATGTTAAAATAAATTTTTAAGTAGTCAAAAATTACTGTATTTTCAAAATCACATGGTGAAAAATATCAAGTAAATACTCAAAATATTCATTATCTCAATCTCTATAACATATAAAAAGTTGCACGGTGAAAATTTTATCAATACAAATTATTTTCATTTTTCGGTAATAGAAACACAAATTTGAGCAGAAAAATATCAAAAACATAAAATCTTGAAAATCAAAAATAGGATAAATGTTCCTCCCAATAGGCTCGACTGATGAAAATTGCTCCGCGACCTCCAAATCCTAACTTTTCCTTTCTCTCTCTTTTCTTTTCTCTCTAATATCTCAAGCCATTTCTCTGTTTGGGCCGAATTATGTAAAAAACTAATGATTTTAATAAAGGTTAATAGTGGAATAAAATATTTTAATTAAAATAATAGTTTAATATTATATAATAAATTTAATCATTTTTGTAGTATAAAATTTATAAAAATTCTTTTGGGGCTCCAAAAAATATAGAAAAATATCTATAAAATATATCATTTTATTTAGAAAATATTAATGAAATCGATTTACAAAACAGACACCTGACGGTACCAAAATCTTCACTTTTATCGATAGGTATCCATTTCTTAAGAATTTTCATTGGTGCCCAAAAATTATGAAAAAAATTCGTGCAACTAAAATATTACAATATCAATACTATGGCGAAGACGATTTTTAATTTGGATTTATAATGACTTTAGAAAAAAATTATTTACCTGAATCAAAATATGAGCTATTATACAAATTATATACAAGAAGTGTATAATACACTTCCTGTATGTACTCCGGACTCCGCACTTAATAGTTTCTCCATGCAATGACATCATGCTTTGAGATTTCAAATACCATATTTTCTTTATTTTAATTGCTTGACATTGCAATGCCATTATGGTCTGAGATTTCAAATACATAAGCTTGTAAATTAATAACATCATCATCATTCATCATTAGCTTTATATGGACTATTTGGATTGACTGCGTTGAAATAAAATGTTCAAGTATCGCAATACAAATTTGTTATTTTACTTCATATTAATTATTTTAATAATAAGATTCTATAAAATACTTCTTATAATATAAAAAGAATTATGGATTAGTTAGTGTTATCTAATCTACTCCAAATATTTTCTTAGTGTTAATATCTCAACTTATCAAATTCTTTTTTTTTTTTTTCCTTCCATTATCTCACTCGCCCAAATATTTTCTTAGTGTTGAAGACTCCCACGACTCATTTCAGGTAAATAACTTAGTGTTGAAGATCATATTTTAAGAAAACTTATTAAGAAAATAGGTATAATTTAACCTAATTTTTTCGAAGGTTAAATCGGGGTTTATTAGCTTCAGGGACTAGGCTTCATATAGATGCAAGCCCTCAATACTTAATTAACTCTTTCACTCGCAAAAGAGCATTCTCAATCAAGGAGGCTTAACTTTTTGGTCATAGATTGATTGTACATAAATTTAATTAAAAGGATGTGTGTGTTTGTGAGTGAGAGAGAGAGAGAGAGAGAGAGAGAGAGAGAGAGAGAGAGGTGGGTCCATTGATTCTCACATTCTAGATAACTCAATCTATTAACATTGGAGAGCTTTTAACTGAAATGTCAAGGTAGTTTGTTGAACAATCATGAGTTGTCTACTTTAAGGTGTCTCGATGGAATAAGGTAAAAATATAATATATGTATGCTGAAGATGTGCTTCGAAGTTGGTATCAGCTTGTTCGCTGGCAAAGGACTATGTGGACGAATTTTACTAAAATAAGATCCTAGGGTTCTATCATCCAAGCTATACAAGTGGACTCAATTTGCAAACAAAATAAAGCTTTCAACTATAAAGTTCACGAAGTCTGATAGACAACCTTGGATTGCTTACTTGAAGATGTCCCAAATAGAATAAGTTAAAAATATAAGTGTGCATATGTCAACAATGTGCTTTTAAAGTTGGCATCAACTCGTTCACCAACAAATGACTATATGCACCAATTTCATTGAAGCATGGTGGCTTCTGGTTCATGATTATAGCATGATTGGCAAGAGCTCAAAAGCATATGATATGATCATCGATTGTTTATGAGTCATAATTTGGCATGAAGAAGCATACCTATGTCATACAGGATTATTAATTTGTATGATTTTAATATGTATGTTCGATTTTGATTGCTAGGCTTGTTAGCACGGTAGTTTGCCCGAGTTTAGGTAAATTAGGGCTTTGATCCATTAAAAGAGCTAGGTATTAGTTTAATCATGTTAGAAGGCTACTAGGCATGCTCCAACATGTGCCATACATTAAAATGATGTGACTTACACTATAGGAAAGGCTACAAGATGTACCCCAATATATCCCATATTAAGGTTGTGGCCTGATTTACATCATAAGGTTCGAGAGAGAAATAAAGCTTTAAGAAAATCATACTTACTAGTGTCACAAGGGAGCTGTATTATAATATTATATCTGCAATCTACAGTTGTACCTTAGAAAGAGATTGCTATATATGGCTACATATTTGTTTGGCACTTTTGTAATTCCATCCAATATATATAATCTTTTATGAAAAGTAATAAAGCAATGATCGCCAATAACATATTTTGAACACATGAATGGTTTCTTTAGGATTAAAAAGAAATTTTTTTAATTTTCAACAAATCATACTAAAATAACCTAAAAATCATAGTACAACTAAAGTCTTCTTACAATTGCTCGAAAATCAGCTTAAGGTTGACAAAGAATATAAAAAGCTTATATTCTAAAATGAACAAAAAATCAATAAATTACAAACACACTCAATATATTAAAAGCAAATGCATGAGCAAATCCATTTTAACTCATTCCGACATGGAAATAAGAGCTTTAATTGGAACAATTTTGAGTTATTACACATATTTGAATATTACACAATTTTTATATATTTTAAATAAATTTATTTTACATATTTGAATTATTACAGAATAATTGTCCATCCTCATCATAAGATGGATCCACCCATGTTTATTGAACAAGGTAGAGATGGCTACAGGCGTAATGTTCAACACTCTCCCTCAAGCTGGTATGACATATCATTCATAAAGAGCTTGCTACTCATATATTCAGATTTTGATTTTAAAAGTCATTTGGTGAGGATGTCTGAAATTTGATGCGTAGGTATGTAGGCCGCACATATTACTTAATTATCAATATTTTCATTGATAAAGTGTTTGTCTATTTCTACATATGTTATTATGTCATATATAACAAGGTTATGTGATGTAAATATTGCAATTTGTTTATCACAATAGGCTTTGATAAATATTAGGGCATAAACTTTTAATTTTTCTAGAATACTTTTAAACCACGACACTTCACAAAATTCACGTGCAACAGATCAAAATTTGACACTACTTCTAGCAATAACATTTTATTTTTGCTTCTCTAAGTAATCAAATTATCTCCTAGAAAGATAAAATATTCATGATAGATCTTATATCATTGATGTCTTATGCCTAGTCAATATCTATAAAAATTTCTACTTGGAGATGACCCTTTTATTTTGGAAAAAGAGAAATTTTTCTGAAATCTCTGTGAGGTATCTCATGATGTGAAATACAACTTCAGAGTGTATGGATCTAGAAGAATGCATCAACAAGCTAATTATACTTACATCATATGTTATGTATAGTTGAGTATGGGCTAAGTAGAATAATCTCATGCCTAATCTTTGATAGCACTTACAACCCACTACATTTTCAGTAGCTAGTTTTAAATTTAAGTTGCATAACCTATCATCCCTATTTCTTTGAGTAAATCAAAGATATACTCGCACTAATTGACGAAAATAAATTCACTGAACCAAGCAAATTCCATGTTGATAAAATAATTTAAATTGTCTCATGTCTTTGATGTAAAATTCAACCTCTAAGCTTTTTCTTAAATTTATTAATATGAACAACATCATCTCTAGTTATGATTATGTCAACATAAACAATAAAGATATCCATTTTACCTTCAACAAAATGATTTAAGAACAACATGTGAACTTCTTGCCTTAGTTGAAAATCATGTCTCCAAACACCATTGCCAAATCTTTCAAACTATGATCTTATAACAAATTGTCTTCAACATGCCAACCTTCTCCTTTCTTAAGGAGCCTTCAAATATAGATGGAAGGATCAAGCATACTACTTGCAAATCATCATTAAGAAATACATTCTTAACAACAAATTGATAAAATGATCATTTAAAGTTTACAATAAGATATAAAAGTATGCTAATAAAGTTAATTTTAACAACATGAGCAAATATCTCTTGATAGTCTATATCCTATGTGTGAGTGAAACCCCTCCATCAAGGAAAATTATTTTGTTCGGTCACCTAATCGTCCGAAGGCAAATCAAAATATGCCACATCAACCAATACACAACGGTACATAACACCAATACATAATAAAAAAGTGATATGACACATCATGCAAATAATCTCCTCCAACTTTCTCTCTCTCTCTCTCTCTCTCTCTCTCTCTCTACACTTGCATCAGTTTAACATTTTATCATAAAAATATATTTTCATCCAACTTATTTTAATCATTAGGCAGATAAAAAAATGTCACTTTCTATCTCTCTACAATTCCATCGGCTTTGCATTTCATCATGAATATCTATTAACACCTAACTATTTTTAATCATTAGGTCGATCACCAATACTTTGAGAGCATTTATTTCTACCATCACTCTTAATTTCCAATTTGGTTCATCAAATGTTTCCTAAATAGTTTTTGAAAAAAACAAATTAGGTATAGTACACACAAATGCTCTTGGACTTAAAAAAAAATCATCATATAAGGTATTAGGGTTTCCTTCTTAATAGGAATTTAATACGATATCTACTTCAAAAGTACGTAGAGCAACAATACTATTGGAGAATTTCTTCCTTACACAAACATGAAGCTCATCTGATGATGATGATTCATTTGTAGTACTTCCATTATTTTCCAATGATGTTCGAAATGTAGGTAGACAACTTGAAGTAACTTGATAATATTGAGCAGCATGACGATTAAAGAGAGAACTACGACCTAAGGTTTGGGCAGCACTTAAATAATAAAGAACAACAGTCTCTGAATCATTTTCTCGCTCCAATGCCATAAAATTAAAAATAAAAATAAAAAAGAGAACATAAAAACCAAAAAATATTGATATACTCCTTATAAAAAGAGATGTGGATATATATGTAAACTTTACATAAGTCATCATTCATAACGAAAATAAACAAAGGAAATTTAAATACATGCCAAATAGGAAAAAATCATCCCATAGCCAATAGGGGCCGACCGCAGGAAAAATTATTAGGTGCGGACACCGGACGTAGCTCTACGTCCGGACTCCACTAGAATAGCGCCACGTAGCGACCCGAAGACCCGGCGACCCGTTTCGTCGAGAAGTTCAAATGATGCACGTGCGGTATTACTGAAGAATTACTCCGGTATTACTCGGTATTACCAAAGAATTACTCGGTATTACATATGAATTACCTAGGTATTACTCGGTATTACCTAAGAATTACTAGGTATTACCGAAGAATTACTCGGTATTACCTAGGTATTACTCGGTATTACCTAGGAATTACTCAGTACCTAGGTATTACTCGGTATTACCTAGGTATTACTCGGTATTACCTAGGAATTACTCAGTATTACCAAAAATTACTCGGTATTACCAAAAATTACTCAGTATTACTTGGTATTACCGAAAAAATACTGAGTATTACCTAGGAATTAGTCAAAAAAGGGCAGGTTTTTTTAATTTTTCGCATCCAATCCGGATCGGGTCGTCGGGCCAAGCAGAAGTTGTCATAACACGTGCTAAATACGTGGCGCCGTTCTAGTGGAGTCCGGACGTAGAGCTACGTCCGGTGTCCGCACCTAATAATTTTTCCGACCGCAGTATGTGAATTTATGGGAGCTTGGACGGCAATCCAATGGCATCAAGGCTTCAATCCAAGTACTTGAATAAAATACACGGCTCATATTGATCTATTGGTTGAGAGCTTAAGTTATCAATTAAGAGGTCTCAAGTTCGAGTCTTATGTATGTGATATATTTGCTTAATTGTCTAAAAAAATAAGTACTTTGAATAATCAAATCTAATTGGCTGAGTAAAGCTGATTTAGGGAAGAAATTAGTGCATGGAGATCACAACAAAGGGCAGGTCAGAGAAGGCTATATGCGGTACTTTCAACATATCTTTCTGTCACAAATAAAAATGTCCACCCTTTAAATCTGACGGACCTAAAGCTAAATCAAGGCCTCGATTCAATTCTTACAATTGTAAGATTAACTCAAACTCCCTAATAACACAAAGAGGTGACCTAATAATGTTACAGGTAATGCAATTTATAACTGCTTGTGTTAAAGCTTCTTGATTAATTTGAGGGCAAGTTTTAAATAGTGATAATATAAAGATTTGCTTGGGACAATTTTTTAATTATTTTTCAAAATAATTTTTAGTATAAAAAAATTTTTAAATTTGAATTTTTTATACTAAAAAATTATATTAGAAAACAATAAAAAAACTGTCCCAAATAAAACCAAAATGAACTTTCCGATAAAAAACCAACATTTCAAAATTAAATCCTAACTTATACAAGGAGAAATCAGAAAAAATAAATTGAAAAAGTTAACAAATTTGAACTATAAAAGAACCTAGCGAAAAATAATCCTCCAATAGCATGTCAAAAAAATTGCTCACTCGTGATTAACACACTGGAAAGCAAAAGATGCATCTGAAGCAATCTAGAAACAATCCTTTATCATTACTAAAAATCTTTAAAAACAAGATTAATAAAAGAAACGAAAAATACTTTTAAAGCTGAAAAATCATTTCCAAATGCGAATTTTATATAGCCGCATTTCCAGACGCAATGAAACCCATTACACAAATCCAAAGTGTCTTTACAAATCGGCTCAAATTCATTCATCTGCGAAGGATTTATTGCAATTGTTAGAGAGGGCTCAACGTTGGAGATCCATCCCCTCTGCTGGGACCTTCACCTTCCCTTCATAACCCAAATAATATTTTCAAAAACAAAGCGCATAATTTAACTTATCAAAAACTAACTTTAAACTTCAAAAATATTCAAAATTCATGTCCAATAAAATTCAATCAACAAATTTGGTCTCAAAATTAAAACTTCAAAATTCAATTTCTAATAGACGGCAAACTTAGATGATATTGCACTAAAATATATAAAAAGATTACTCTACAGGACCTTAGCTTAAAAAAAATATGAATGATCATAGCAACAGAGATGAGCGCTAAGAAAATACTCAACTGGCGATAAATGGAAAAGATGAAATTGATTAAAGTTTTCACAACTGACATACCTTTATTCAATGGAGGAGAGCGATCAGATAGAGCTAATAAAATTTTAGCCATCATATCGGTCATCAAACCAATAAGGAAATAATTTACTGTTCATCATCTCACTCCATTCCACATCGAGCTAGCCAAAATACACACAAAATAACCAAGGAAAAATCGAAATAAAAAAGGCATCAGAATTCCAAAGTGGTAGCATCAATGGAAATCAAAACCTCAGATGCAAATTACCCATTTAACATCAAGATTCATCGTTTGCCCATCAAAAAACAATCCTACAAGCAAAACTTTACTAATAAATAGAGAGAAACTAGAACTTCGTAGGTCAAACTATTGTGGATTGTAAAAATTCCTATATTCTAAAGTAAACTCAGCAGAAAACCGGATAAAAAAGGCCGCAAAGAACTGATTATAAACTTCAAAATTTGTTTGAAATCCATGTCCAATAAGATTCGATCTACCAAATCGAACTCAAAATCAGAATCTATGAATTCACTTACTATTCGAAGGCAAACTTAGACGATATCACACTGAAACATAAAATGATTCCTCTCTAGGACCTTCGTCACCTTAGATGAAACCACAAAAAAAAAATCATAGCAATAGAGATGGGTGCTCAGCGAATACGAACCATCAGAAAGATTTTCATGCCACCGAATTTTCATCCGGTGATCAATGCAAAAAGATGACATCTTCATCACATCCATCTCTAAAGAAATTGGTTTAGAGTTTCAACAACTCACCTCATTTGATGGCCAAGAGTAAATCAGATAGAGCTAATACAATTTTTGCCATCATATCTATCGTCAAACCAATAGGGCAACAATTTATTGTTCATCATCTCACTCCATTCGACATCAATCTAGTAGAATTAATACACAAATAACCAGGAAAAAACTGAAGGAAAAAAAAAAGCATCAAAATTTCAAAGTGAACATTATTGCAAATTAAAGCCTCATATACAATGACCCATTTAAATTCATCATTATCTACCATTCATACAAGCATAATTTCAAGAATGAATCTAGAGAAAAACAATATCCATATATCATACCAACACGATGTGTGAAACCTTAAATAATAAATGAAATCCAACCAGGATTGGCAATAGAAGATCACAAACTTAAATTCCACTGAGGGAACCACATGAATTGTTTTGGGCCCATCTGAAAGTTCATTGGATTAAAAAGACATGTTGAGTAAGAAATGGTGCTTCTTCTGGACATGAGAAAATTATTATGCAACAGGCTTAGAGCACTCAAGTAGATTCTTTAATTAGTAACAAAGTTGATTCAACTAAAAAAATTATTCTAATTCAGTTTTTCACAAATTTCTTTCAATTTAAATTATAAATTAACATGAACTATTTAAGCATATTCAACAATATCTTTGAAAATGTAGAGGGGGAAGAACAGATATTCATACCTGCCCAATGACCCTTTATCCTTGTCAGCAAGGTCAATAAGAATGTATTGAAGTTTAGTTAAGGAATCAGAGCTTGCCCAAACTTGATCCATCCGCTGAAACATGAGACTTTGTTGCTCCATGTGAATTGTGATCCCGATATGATTAGTTCAAATTTAGGGGTTTGTAGATGTCAAATCAGACTTGAAGTTAAGCTGGTTGAACTCATCAAAGTATGAGGAATTTGAATATGTGAGCATAAAGTTAGCCTAGTAACCTTTTAGAAGAAGAAATTTCATTTTATTTCTACATCTTTCACCATTTATCATAAATTTTAAAAGCTAAACAAATTAAATAGTTTTAAAATGGCTAAAAATTTTCTTTATAATTTTTTTAAATATTAGCATTCAAATTTTGTTGACGTATGATGAAATAATGAACAAACCGACTCTATCCTTAAATCAATGTGGAAGAAAAATGCATTGGAAAAATAGCCTAAGCTTGAAATTCTTGGAGTGAATATCAACCTATAAGAGAATTAAAACTACTTATTATATATTTGATGTTTGTTTTATAATGTGAAATGTCTAGCAATGACTAAAAAAGCAAACACACACTATTAGGAGGAAGAAGGATAAGAAACTTGGGCTACTGACCATTTAGCAAAACAAGTTGTCATGCAAAAAGAGAAAAAAGCTTGAACAACTAGCAATATGAGTCTTACATGCTTGCTTATTACCAATTGTTTAATGGCTAATTAGATTGGCATATGAATTATTTGGATAATTTTGTGGAACTTGGAAGCCAATAAAGTATTCTGTAACTTAAGCTAACTAATGAATATTTGAATTTAATTGACAGATTAATGCAGAACCACGTTTTTAGAAACATAAAGAAGCACAAAATTTTCAATACGACCTACAAACTAAGCGAAACTCGCAACTAAAAATTACTTTTAAAGCATGGTAACCGCTTGTTGTAATTCATTAAGAAGTTACAGAAATTCGAGCCTTTCTACCATGCAGATTGTTTCCTCGAAATAAATTGGTGAATCAAAAACTATGAAGTTGCAGAAGTGGACATTCTACAAAAAAAAAAAAAGATGTAATCAAAAGAAAGATGCAACAGCTCAAAACCTATTAAACTTACTAAGCAGGAACAAAGAAATATAACCAATGCTTGGAAATAATGAACTTTAAAGGTGTTAAATATGTAAATATAATATTTTATGTGCTATGCAAGGAAATCCCCCTACATATATGCCTAAGTTTTAGTGTCCCGAACAAAAATTTGCAGACATTTAAAATGTAAAACCTATTCTAACTCAGATGATGCTAAAAGATCCAAGGGGAAACCCATTTGGCAAATCAAATCAAAAATAAATTTCCAATTTTTGAGCTAATCGTATCGAGAGTCATCTTACCACAACTCAAAAGTCGGTTTAGGATTGAGATACAATACAAACAAGTTTATATCCTGCAATAAATATGTGCGGGTGGGCAGAGCAGCAGAAAAGCGCGGAGCAGTGTGCGCACATAAGCGGAACATGGGGAATCGGATTCACGTGAAACGGTTAGAGATCGCTGGAAAATGCGTGTGCGAGGAGACAAAGCAGTGCATAGGTGACAAAAGGCACATGCGTATGCTGCATGAAAACATCATGCCCGGCAGCAGCTAGGGCGCTGTAAGATAGGTTGTGGACGAAGCTATTGTTCGCTGGAGGCTTGGGCTACGGCTCACGCGAACAGAAGAAACGAGAGGGTTAGCGCGGCCCGGAGGCAAGGCGATGGGAGAGACTTGGCGCAGCTACTGGGATTCGCGGCACGCGGCGCCGGAAGGACTCGCGGAGCTGTCTAGGGACGTGCCGAGAGAACAGAGGGCGAGGCAAAGAAGAATGCGCATAAATCTGGGAAGCGCGCGGGCTCAATGGATGAACAGACGCGTACACGCTTCGTATGGTGGCGGCTGCAAAGCCGAGGCAACTGGATGCCCTAGGGCGCAAGCCAGTAGAAATTCCGTCAAGATGCCTTGCGGCTGGCTGTCTAGGGTTTTCTGTTTAGATCATATTTATAGTAGTTATGATAAAGGAAGTGATTAGGATGTGTCTTAGGACCTCCTCTCTAAACCGTGCTAGCGAGTTAAAATGGCTCAAATTATAATTATATATATATAATTTATTTATATTTAATATACGTCAAGTATGATAAAATTATAATTTAAAAGTTATAAATTTTTGATAAAATAGTATGTAATGAATATTATTATCAGAAATGCACATGTATAAAAATAAGATGTAATGGTTATTGTTAAGTGCTGGAATATTCATAATATTAGAGGGACTTTTTTTTGTAAAATAATATGCAATGAATATATTATTATAAATACATATATAAAATATTTTGTTGTTGTCAAAGTCATACATTGATCTTATAAGTGATAACATATATTATTGGCATTATTAGTGATTATGAGTGATAAAGTCAGTAAGCGTCGGAGTAGCCACATCAAAATGGTTAGAAAAAGGTAGGTTTGCGGACCGTCTATTGGGCAACAATGGTCAAAGGGTCATATTTGGGCGATGGTGATCAGAACACAATCGAGTGATAGTAGTTTGAATAATCATAGTTGGGTGATTGTGATCAAAATTGATATATCCTCGAAAAATCATCTTGATCAGGCATGAATCTCGAGGCAAAATCAAGCTAGAAACTTCCAAAATTATAATTAGGATCATCCAAACTCCGATTTCAATGAACTTACAGTCGAATTGAACGTCTCGGAAATACGAACCCAACGACACCAAATTCAATCCAATCCGAGCCCAAATGGGTCCAAATCAAAGGTCTGAAGCGTTGTTGGAAGATTCAAACCATAATTTGGATTACCAAAAGGTCTCCAAATATGACATGCTTATAGTTGAATCGAGCGTCTCAACGAGATGAATCCAACGAGCCCAAGATTGCCAAAATCCGATATCTCTAAGACCTTCAAATGTCTAGCAAACGGTCCACGATCAAGGGATTCAACATCGGCTGTCCATTCAAACCACTCCCTAACTATCCTTGATCTTCCCCCTATTTACGGGCCATGCCACTCCCACAAATCCATAAATAGAGTCTCCTCTCCTCTTTAAAAAGAACCCCTAAGCCTAAGGATTCAAGAGAGAGATCGGATGTCGCTCTTGCCTCCTCGACCACCGCCGGAGTTCGGCTGGATGCCCTAAGCACCGCCGGAGGCCCTGAGCTCCGCCGGACCACTGCCTAACGCCCTGAGCTCCGTCGGACCACCACCTGAAGTCCTCAACACCGCCGGACCACCACCTGACGCCCTGAGCTCCTCCAGAACACCACCTGACGTCCTCAACTCCGCCGGAGGCCCTGAGCTCGGCCGGACCACCGCCTGACGCCCTGAGCTCCGTCAGACCAACACCTGACATCCTCAACTCCGCCGGACCGCCGCCTGACGCCCTGAGCTCCGCTGGACAACCACCTGATGTCCTCAGCTCCGCCGGACCACCGCCTAACACCCTGAGCTCCGCCGGAATACCACCTGACATCCTCAACTTCACTGGACGACTGCCTAAGGCCCGGAGTTCTATCATACCACTACCTAGGGCCCGAAATTCTGCCAGATCACCTGGTAACCACGAAGTTCCGCTAGTGTGACATTGGACTTTCACATACCCCCGACTTCAACCCTACGATTGATACTTGTAATCTGATCACCCTAAGAGGCGAGTTAGCCTTCTGTAATCAACTCAAGTTCTAGTAAAATTATTTCAACTGGGCCAGGCCCCATGGTTTTTCTCTTTTCCAAGATTTTTCACGTAAAAATCTTGTGTTCTCTGTGTGTGTGCTAGATATTCATGCAACGCTAAGACGTAAAATTCTAACTCTATTGCCCCATATATTCTAGCCCGCAACAAAAATGATTGTAGTCAGATAACACTTGTCAGAATGACTATAGTTCGGCAATGATGATTGGAATGATCATAATTGTGAAGCCCCTTAGTAAAAAGTAGCTAAACTCTTAAACATTGAGGTGTCTTTTTTGTAATGGTCAGAATTTCATTGAGAAACTCTATAGTTAAGCGTTATCATTCCGGAGAAATCCTGGTATGGGTGACATCCTAAAAAGTTACACCAACATGATAAAATCGTGAGACCCTTAGGCCAAAGCGGATAATATCTTGATAGTTAAGAGTTTGGGTAGTTAAAAATTATATCAAAGAATACACTAATCAAAAGATGTGAATTAAGTGTCATATAAGGTAAAGTGTTACGCAATGGCAGCCACCTCTTGACCCTGTATGGGACAAAGTGTTATGTGGCGGGAGTCACCACTTGAACTTGTAAGAGCCACCCCTAGAACCCTATCAGCCTGGTGGATGATTCTGGGATAAAGATATTAACGATGATGTCAATTATTTAAGTGGGGGAGATTGTGAAACCTCTTAAGTAAAAAAAAAAAAACTAAACGCATAAACATCGATGTGCCTTTTGGTGTAAAGGTTAAAATTTTATTAAAAAATTTTGTAGTTAAGTGTGCTCATCCCAAAGAAATCCTAGGATAGGTAACCTCTTGGAAAGTTACACCAACATGACAAAATTGTGAGGCCCTTAGGCCAAAGCAAGCAATACATTGATAGTTAAGTATTTGAGTTGTTACAATAGTGGGACGACGGTGATTGTAAGGATCGTAGTCATGCAACGGTGGTCAAAAGGACTGTAGCTGAGCGACCAAGGTTAAAGGATAATAGTCAAGAAACTATGGTTGAAAGGATTATAGTGAGGTTATGGTGGTCAAAATGATGATAGTTGAGCAATGATGGTTAGATGAATCATTGTTGGATGTTGGTGGTCAGAAGGACTGCAGTCAGGTGACAATATTTAGACAAAGGTCTGGCTAACGATGCTTGAGTGGAGCATTGAGATTTTTAGAGCCTTTAAGCTTTCTTGAATCTCAAGCCAAAGTTCAAACTCTAACTCTCCTCTTCACATAGAGAGTTCAGGTATATTCATTAATTTTTTAGAGTGACATGATCCATGAAAATAGAGAAAATCCAAAACTCCATTGGATAGATTGTATTAATTCTCTTTATCATAAAATATTCACTCAACATTTAGGCATAATAATAATATCAAAATTAAGTAATATTGGGCTCATTAAATTTTTCTCTTTGAAATAATTAATTCAAGCATAAGTATGACAAATTTGGAGATAATTTGTTGTTTGATTGAAAAATATATGGTTTTAAAAAAAAGTGTTTAATTTTCTTTGGGAAATGTTAGATTTCTGGAATTTAAATTTTATAATCGAACACTTATTATGAATGATATATCACCTCGAAAGGTGAACATATCGTTCCCTAATAGGTTCAGATTATAAATCTTGATTTATCCTGATTATCGTAGTCAAATTCAAGGAGAAACAACATATGATCCCGAAGAATCAGAATGATGTTTAATCCAATGTTTAACTATAATAATCCAATAAAGAGATCATTAATTTCATAATCAAAGTTACAATAATAGTACGATATATCTTTCCAAAGAAAGATGATATCGTCTGTTATCGATCATTTAAAAATGACGATAATGATCGTTGAATTTTGAATTTCCCAAAGATAATTAATTGAGGATTTTGAAAAAGCTTGATTTTGAAATCAGGTCTGGGTTTCTAAATCTCCTACGAGCGCAAGCCCTCGTAGTTAATTACATCGTAGGAAACCAGAAAATTTCCTACGAATACTCTCGATTAAAATAGCGATACGAATTTTATTTAAGATTTCAAAGATTGATATCAAAGAAGGTTAAGGACTTGAATTTTCAAATGGGATTGGTTCAAGGTTGAACACTTATTTCTGGAATCAAAGGAAGAAGAGTAGGAGGTGTCTTGAGATTCTGAATTACTTCAGAAACACCTCAACCTGTCCTAAGTGTTGGGCTAGAATTAGATTGAAAGATATTTTAATATTTAAGTGGTCAATTTTATTAGAAGGTGGGAATCAGATTCCCAGAAGATTGAGGTCTTAGGATTGAATATCTGCCTCAGAATCTAAGTCTAAAATGGGTACTGAGAATCAGTGACCCAGAACCTAGCTAATGCAATGCAATCCTGGACTTACCCCGGCCTGGATTGGGGAGCCAGCTAAACCACCTAAACGCTTTTAAAACCATGAGTCAAAGTCTTTATGAAAGAGTGATTAGGGATATTGATTAAGATTGGTTTAAAGAATTGGGGTCGACATCTAGAGCAAATCCTAATTGACCCCTTAACATATGTTGGATTAAATGCTTAAGCTAGAAATGCAATTAAGATTTAGACTCAAATTTAATTTGTTACTAATGCGATGCATGCTAGTTGACTCGATGAAATCCTTAAATCAAAATGTAGCAGTTTTAAAATCAGGCTTAAAAATAGATTTTATCCTAGAGATTGCACAACATCCCCTTGGACAGAACTGCAACCTAATAGGTCAGGTGGTCTGCCAGAACCCGCAGGCGGGGAGGTGCCTAACAAGGTAGAGAAAAGTTCAATATGATGCATGAAAAACTCCCGGCGAGTCCGGGCTTACTTCTTAAGAGCGTTAGAATTTCTATCTGAGCTTAAAATTTTAAATTTTGTTTAAGTAGAAAAGGTTGATGACCGTACCCTCACGAGCCTCCGATTGGGTTCCAGGCTAAATCAAAATCGACATGCAAGAGCGCCAAATAAACTACTAAAAGTATGCGGGTCCTTAATCGCAATCAACACATCAATCAAATCAATGAAATAATTAAATTAATTAAGTAAATGCTCAAACTGAAAGTCCATGTGGCAAGTGCCACTTAATTATACAACCCAGGGTCTGCAGTAAAGTAAAGTGGCCGGGTACCACTGACTACAACCCGGATTCTACTCCTAAGACTCAAGTGACTTTGAGATTTGAGATCCTTCTCATTCTTCACTTCTTTGTCTTCTTGAAACTCCTTGGATCGTCGGGTCTGGATATCCAAATGAAAAGAAACTCCCCCCCGAATAGGGGTGTTATCTTTTCTCTTTGGATATTTAAACTTCATCCTAATTTGGATCTCCAAATGGATAGGAACTCTCCCCTAAGGGATGTTCCTTCCTCTTTGGATTCCAAATTGGATGTTTAAACATCTCAATCTCAAAGTACTTTAAATAATTTACAATTCAAATTTAAATCAAATTACATCAATAGAAATTAAAAATCTAGACTCAACAACCTGCAAGGTTATCCTAATAATCAACAGTTTAGAAATATCCCAAGCAGTTATATATTTGAAATTCAAAAATGCTCAATCACAGCCAAGCTTGGCCATGCTCTTTTTTGATTTAAAGGGGGACTTAAGCAATTTTCTGGAGCACCTGTGCAATTTAATAATTATAATTTTGCCCCATTTAATTTATGCCCTATATGAGCATGGCCACCTGCATAAGATTGAATTAGTACAAAACGTCCCTAGCATAGGGGTAGATATATCGTACAATCAATCATATCACAAAATGCGGTAAATAAATAAACAATCACAGTAATTCTATGTCTAGCAAACAGCATGCAGTAAAAGCTCAAAAACCCGGCACACAGCAGAAAAGTAAATACCGGCCTAACCTAAGACTAGAGTTGGTTGTCCTAGAAAACCATCTAAAGTATGTGAGGTAGGCTGTGTGGCTTTGATATGTCTTAAATAGGCAATTGATTGAAGTTGTTTGAGGTTCAAGTTGGTTGAAGGTTTAAGGGAAGATTTAGGTTAAAGTTTAAATCTTAATGATTTAAAATTGATTTTAAAAATAATTTTGATTGTTTGTTGGATATCACCTTTGTTGCACACCGAGGCCGTGAAGTTTATTTCACCTTCCTTGGGGCTAATTTAATAGCCTCGTAGGCCTGGGTTACCCAGTGGTACCCGATATGATTAAGTGATTTGAGTTTGATTAAGGTTTGAAAGTTGATTAAATTTTTAATTAGAATTGGTTGATTGCTGGTTTTAATGTTGATTTAAGATTTTCTGGAATTTTTAATTATTTATTGAATTTTGGAATTTTTGGATTATTTTAATGATTTAATTAAAGGGTCAAAATTTGACTTTTTGATTTAAAGTGTTTTCTAGAAAGTTAATATTTTATTAAAATACTAGACCTTAATACGATCAGTTAGACAGTAAGTACACTGAAATTGGATTTTTCTAGATTTTATTATGAAGGTTTGAAGTTTTGACTTGAATTTGAACTAAGTTTGACCAAAAGTTGACTTTTTCAAATTTGTTTGATTTCTGGAAACTTTACATTTTTAATAAATATTAGACCTTAAGATGAGTTGTATGCCTTTGAGTTTGCTCAATTTGGAGTTTATTTGAATTAGTTATGAATTTTTGAAATTTTGAGTATTTAATGAATTATTTAATTGTTTAATTAGAGACCCTTTTTGTGATTTGGATCCAAATGATCTCCAAACTTCTTGAAATCAACTCCAAAGGTCAGGAATGACCTAAGGAGTGATTTCCAAGTGTTTAGAAATTTTCTGGAATTTTTAATTATTTTTAATTAATTAAATTAATTAAATTTCAGATTTCAATTAAAATTAAATTAAACTTAATTTTGAAGTCCAGTCAAGGGGCTTTTATTTTTCATTGATTAAGGGTTTAATTCTGGTCAGTTGGAGGTATTATGTGTAATTTTTGGATTTAAACTTAATTTATTACATTTTCTAGAAGCTTAAATGGTTTAATTAAGGTTTGAATTTGATTATGTTAATTGAGGGGCTTAATGATTTCAAAATTTAGTGGGAAATTTTCCTAGGGCTGAGGGTGTCACTATGTTCAAATGGTTTGAGTTCCAAATCAATTGGAATTGAATCTTAATTATTAGAATTTTTCTAAATTTTCTAAATGAGTCCTTAATTATTATCCTTAATGATGTCATTAGGTTAATTGGATTCAAATCAAAGTCACTAACCCTTGGCATAACATATGCAAATGCACATACCAAACAATCAATCCTAGATCTAAGAGAGCCCTAAAACTAGGTGGTGTGTGCACCTTAATCATGCAAATCAATTTAAAGCTCAATTAAATAAAGTATTAATCAATGAATAATTAATAAAGTAATTATTCATTGATTAATCATCGTTTTCCACAAATTCTATTCAATCAAGCTCAATTTGTGTTTAAAATTCCAACGGATCTCTCAAAAATTAAGGATTTAAATGTATATAGATTCAAAATATGTTTTAAAATATATACCCATATATACAACCCTATATATATATATATATATAAGTTTTAAAATAAAATAATTCTAAAATATTATTAAAACAATTTTTAAAAGGTTGAGAGATCCTCCAACCTATTTAAAATGATTTGAAAATAATTTTTAATTTTAAAAATATTTAAACCAATATTTAATTAAATATGGATTAAATCATTAAAATAGTTAGATAATTAAAATTAATCAAGATAAATTAAGTATTTAAATTTTGAAATTAATTTTAATTTAAAATATTTAATATCCTAAAAAAAAAATTTAAAGTATTATATTATTTTTTTTATTATTATTTGAATTTTTAATGGATTTTTAAATTTTAAATCAATTGAATGAGTTTAAATAGTTTAAAATTAATTAATATTTAAAATAAATTTTAAATTAGATCGAATTAAATCTTAGATACTTTCTGAAATTTTAAAATTATTTAAAATAATTTCCTTTAAATTTTCAAAATCATTTAAAAAAAAGCTTTAATCAAATACTAATTAAAAATTAAATATCTCATTAGTTAACAATTATTTAAAATATAAAGATATCTTAAATTAATTTAATTTCAAATAAATTATTTAAAATAAATCTCTGTTTATTAAAATATATATATATATATTTTTTGAATTCTCAATTTCAAAAATAATTAATTCTATTTTAAATTAAGCATTAATTAAATCTATAGAATATTTAAATAATTTAGAGTTAAGTTAAATATATTAAATATTATTATTATTATTATTTTATAGAATTGCAATTAAAGTAATAAATAAATAGAAAAATAATTTACTGAATTTAATTAAAATATTTAAAATAATATTTTAAATATATATAGATTTTAATTAAAAATGATTTAAAAGGAATTTTAAATCATTTTAATTGATTTCTGGCGGCTGGAATGCCACGTGGCCCTTTCCCATTGGCGAGCTCGAAAAAGCATGGCGGCTGCAATCATTGCCCGTTGATTGACTGGGTGATAGGGTCCACACGCTATTCACTTAATACAGTCAGCAAATGCCCTCCGCCATCCGATCGAGCGCAGTAATGAATGGATGATCAGGATGACGCCGAATCAAAGATCTCGCAATAATTAATCCCGCGGTTTAAAATGGATGGCTCTGATCGAGCCGAACTGGGGGATTAACCATGGAGCTTGATCCGCGGGTTATCTAAACTGCAGACCGGCGTAAATCGGACCGTTGATCTTGAAATCAACGGTCCAAATCACGCATGGATCAAACGGTTGACGGAATATACCCTAGAAAAGATAATCGCTCGGTTCTCCGTCGATATTCAATAAAATGCAATGAAATTTTAAATCCAAAACAAGCATATGAACAGAAATTGTGGAGATATCTTAGTTTGGTTAAATACGCATTTAATGAAATGCTAATTAATCCTAAGTGCCCTAAGCTAGGTTTAGAGTTTTACCTTGATCTAACCGTTGGATTTGAGCGACTTTAGATTTTCTGAGCTTGTAGACTGTCCACGTAATTTTCCCTAGTTGAAGTCGTGGTCTGAAACGCTACAGATCATCAGGAGTGAGCCTTGGATTGATTTCGCCTTGGGCTTGCCGGAAGATCCTCGCCGGCGAGGTCTTAGCGGTGAAGTTTGATCTGAGATGGATATAGGAGGAGTCTAGAGCCCAAGAATGCTCGAGCCTAGGTCTGGAATAGCTTGAAGAATGAGAGAGAATGATAGCTTGAGAATAATGCTCCTCTTGGATGACCTAGCCTATTCAAACGTCCTTGGGCTCAAGGAATGGCTGGGATTGAACCTAGGGATGCTTAGATGGATGACAAGTGGCTAGGGGGTAGGTGGGAGCAGAAGTATCAAAGGACACAAGGACATCCTAGGTGGAAAGGTGTCTTTGTCCTCATATAAGCTTATGGGAATGATATGAGCTGTTGGATCTTGATCCAAGGGCTAGGAGAGGTTCTAGGAAACTTCTAGAGCCTAATTAAACAGTTGGATGGGTTTAAGATAGATTAGATTAGGTTTAACTAGGGTTTTGACCAAATTTGACCCTCCTAAACACTTGGCTTGAATATTTGACTAGTCCAAAGCCATTTGGGCTACTGAAATAGCAATAGAAGGGTCTTAGAGAACTGTTTGAAAGGGTTGGAGGAGGTTAGATTGATTTGAAATAGATTTGAGGAGGTGTTTGATCATTTTTTGACCCATTCAAAGGTTTATATTGACTGTTTGACCAGTCAACCTGGTCAAACCTGCTGATATGGACTTGGGAGGATGTTGAATGCTGGTTGAGCTAATTTGAATGGAGTTTGAATAGATTAAACGAGTATTTATGCAATCTAATGGATGTTTGACCAAATATACAAGTTGACTTTGGTCAAAATCCTAAGAATAGACTTATATTATACTTGAATATGGTCACACTCTAGAATATAGTGGGATCAAAGATTTAAAAAGGTTTTAATTGAATTGACTGACTAAAAAGTCATTAATTTGATTCAAATGGATCAATTTTGACTGGACTTGACCATACATGTGTATGGTTGACCAAGTCAACTGGTGATTGGGTCAAGGTGATCGATTCAACCTAAATCATCAAAAGTACATTTAAATGAAGTTTAAATAAGATTTGAATGCATTTGAGGTTTGATTCAAAGTGGAAAAGCTTAAGGGCTTGAACTGGTCAATTTGGTTTGACTTGGTCAACCAGGCTGACCCAGGTCCAGGTTTTGAGTTGAAGCAACTTTAAATGATATTTGGAGTCTGGTGGAATAGGTTTGAGAGGTTAAATGGGTCATTTGGGTCGAATGGGCCTATTTGGGCCCTTAATGGGCTTAATGGGTCAACTGGGTTGACTTGGTCAACCAAGTTGACCCAGGGTTAGGGTTTGAAATGGAATGGTTTGAAATGATGAATGGGGTCTAGTGGAGGTGGTTTCAGGGTTTAAATGGGTCATTTAGATCAAATGATCTGTTTAGGCCCTTAATGGGCCTAATGGGTCAACTAGGTTGACTTGGTCAACCAGGTTGACCCTGGGTCAAGGATTGGGTCCAACCAATTCAGAATAATATTCTAAGTCTGCTGGTGGTGGTCTCAAGGTCTGATGAGGTCATTTGGTCAAAATGACCTATTTGGGCCCTTAATGGGCCTTTTAGGTCAACCCTAGTTGACTTGGTCAACCAGGTGGGTCCAGGGTCTGGAAATAGGTTCAACAGACTTGAAATAGCATTTGGAGACCAATGGAGGTGGTCCCAAGGTCTGATGAGGTCCTTTGGTCAGAATGACCTGTTTTGACCCCAAAGGGGCCATCTAGGTCAACTAGGTTGACTTGGTCAACCAGGTTGACCCAGGGTCAGATTCTGGGTTCAATGGGTTTGGTTTAACATTTGAAATTTGCTGGAAGTGACTGCATTTGATTTGGAGGTCATTTGGTTCAAATGACCAGTTACACCCAATAGGGGTATTTTGGTCATTTTGACCCCTGGTCAACTGGGGGTCAAATTGAGTCCAACAAAATGCAGTTTAATGCTCAATGGGCCATAATCAAGGGTCTGGAGGTGATTTGGAGCTTTGGAGAAAGCTTCAGGGTCAAAACCCACTGGGTGATAGGTCCAGTGGCATAGACTGTAAATATTTGAAGGTTTTACAGCCTTTGGATTTCAATTCAGTTTCTGGGGTTAGTGATCTCAGAATGAGCTCAAATTTGGAGGGTTACCTCTAGAGACATGTCATATCAGTGTGGAATTGACAGATCTTGAATCAGAGGTCATTTGATAGGGTTTTGAGATGTTTAAAGATTAACTAGAAAAGGCTTTCAGGACTTAGACCTTTAGCCTTGGATTTGAATCTGGAAATCTGGTTTTGAATTGGATTTTGAGCTTGAATGATAGGGTTTGAACTATCTAAATCATTTATAATCATTTGTGTGATTTTAAATGATTAGATAGGATTAAAGTCAGGTCAGAGGCTGGAGCAACTAAATCTAGGTTGTTTGAAGGTCAGGATTGGTCAGGGATTTGAATTGACTTGAATTCTAGATTGATTTGAGTTTTGGATAGATTGATTTAAGGCTTGGACTGGTCTGGAGTTTGAATAGATTTGAGATCTGGATAGATCTAAGATCTGGGAGAATCTTAAGATCTAAATTGATCTAGGGCAATCCTAGGGACTGAAATCTAGGAAGATCCTAGAGTCTATAAAATCTTAAGGTCTGAGATCTAGCAGGTTCTTAGGATCTAGAATAGAACCTAAAGTCTAGATTCTAGGAAGATCCTAGGGTCTGGAGGTCCTAGGGCCTGGGATCTAGAATAGTCTTAGGATCTAGAAGAATCCTAAGCTATAGATAGATCTAGGAGAATCCTAGGGTCTAGGAGGGTCATATGATTTAGAGTCAGGTAGAATCCTAGGGTCTAGAATAGATTCTAGGGTCTGAAGTCTAGGAGAATCCTAGAATTTAGATTTGTCTTAAATCATATTGATCTGGGGTCAAGATTGATTTGAATTTAGATTGATCTTAAAGTCTGGATTGATCTAAGATCAGATTAATCCTAGGGTTAAGGTTGATCCTAAGGATTGGAAAGATCATAAGGTCTGGACTGGTCCTACTGAGCTCATACAAAAATGAGGTCAACATTTGTCTATCCATTTGCTGTTATGAAAATTTCAATTGTGATTCAAGTGCTTGATCTAGACTCATTCAAACTCAAAGTGGACTATCTTTGGCGTCGTTGGTGTGACACACAGGGTCTAATTTTGAAAGAATTTTCTATCTATATGTTAATTAATCTACCCGAGTCATTAATCTCTTTTAATTAATACAATCATCACCGAAAGAAATTATAAATCATGTTCACCAAAATAAACAATTGTATTCATTTATCAAAATTAATTTACAAATGCCAGAATATCTATCAGTATATCAATATTTCTACTCTTGACTATAAAAATAAAATAAATAAGAAAAATAAAATAAAACTTAAAGTTTCAATCTGCCTCACTCCATTGAATTTTGGCCCCTTTCTAAAATTATATAAAAATCATAAAATGAGCTAACAACTCAGCAGGTTACCAAAACTCACAACTATAATCAATGAAAGGCAATGAAAATAATTTAATCAATATCAGTATGAACATATAACTTATAAAAAAACAAGTGCTATCAAATTGAACAATGTCTTGTCATATAAGAAATAAATTTATTACAACTATAGTGATCAATAATCAGGTTAAGGATCGATAGATTCTAGTATTTCTATACATATCAGTCACAAAGTATTTTTTATTTCACTTTATGAAATTAGTACACTTGTCTTTATTATATACATGTTATAGAATATCAATTCAGTGCATGTATATCATGTTCCTATCAATTACATTATTATAGATATCAGTTTTATCAATCATATCAGTCTTATATGTAGTGTCTTATGTGCATATATGCCTTATAATATGGATATAATATGCAATGTGTATCATGTATATCATATAGTTCATGCAAATCATATTCATTTGTATCCATATTATTAGTTATATCACATGTTTGTATCAATCATTACTAGTATCAAATATATGTTGTATCACATCATGTCACTTTTGCAATGTATCAAGTATGCTAATATCACATGCATGTATAGATAATATAAGCAAGATTGGACATCCAACTGCATATGGTATTTTCTTGTATACAGTTCTGTAGGCTAATTCAACAAGAATTAGTCTCAATCATATCAGTCATATCAATAATCATCAGTCAGGCGACTTTCATGTTAGAAGTCGTTACTTATTGCCCGTCAACGCCATTACTTATTGCCTGTCGACGCTCATAATCATATCACATTACCCTTATAACTCTCATCATGTATTGAGTTCACACTTGTGTGCTTCTTCGGTTAAATCCCATAGATTCATCTGATGGAAGACTAGAAGTCGTGTTCGGCTTTCCATTTCACGCACTTCTTTGGCCAAATCCCATAAATCCACAACTGCGAACTTCGACTCCTTCAGTTAACAATGATGTGAGCTTGCTTAATGCAACAGTAGTAACATTTCTTTCATTTTGCACACTTCTTCGACTAAATCCCGTAAATTTGCCTTATTCAGCTCAAAATTGGGTTAACTCAGGGTTGGCGGGTTGACCCGAACCTAACGCGTTATTAAACGAGTCAAATTTTTAGACCCAAACTCGACCCGTTTATTAAACAGGTCAACCCGAACTCAAAATTTAAGCCGGGTTGGCGAGTCGAGTTAATTTTTAACACCCCTAACATTAACACATATTTAAAGCAAAGCCTATTGACCAACCCTCCTGCCCATTGTATCATATTTCTACTATCATGAATCATATAATAGCTAGCCTTTCTTGCATATATGGATTTCATAACATATATAATATATTGAATAAATAATATTATACTTAATATTCAATTCATTGCATCAATTTAGTGCATATAAGATATATATATGAATTATGCCTAGTAGTATTCATAAAAAAAAATCAGTATACTCATTTTCACATGAATATAATCATAACATATTAATTATAGTAAGAATGCATGTTGTACATCAGTATTATAAGGTTTTGACAACTCAAGAAATACAAAATAAATAAAATCACTAAAACTAGAGCTAAAGTAATAATTATCTATCTTCAGACGAGCAATTTTCTAAACTGAACCGGCTGACAAAAATGACTTTAAAACTTCAAATCCTAATTTTTTTTCTCTCATTTCCCTCTCTTTTAATTCTCTTTTCCCACTTCTCCTTCTGCCTTAAGACTTTACATCATCAAAAAATTATCTTGATCCGACATGAATCTGGAGGCAAAAAGTAAGTTGAAAGCTTCAAAAATTAAATCTGGGACCATATAAACTCTGATTTTAGCAAACTTATAGTCGAATTGAACGTCTCGGAAATACGAACCCAACGACACCAAATTCGACTCAATCCGAGCCCAAATGGGTCCAAATCAAAGACCCAAAGCACATTTGAAAGGTTAAATCCATAATTTGGATTACCAAACGGTTTCCAAATAGGATATGCTTATAATTGAATTGAGCGGCTCGAAGAGACGAATCCAACGAGCCTAAGATCGTCAAATTTTGATATCATTAAGACTTTTAAATGTCTGACAAATGGTCCACGATCAAGGGATTTAATATCGGCCGTCCATCCAAACCACTCCACCTTTGCCCTTGATCGTCCTCCTATTTACGAGTCATGCCATCTACAAAAAATTATAAATAGCCCCTCATTTTTCTTAAGAGGGGACCAAATCAAGAGGAAGAGAAGAAGAGGAAGAGAAGAAGAAGAGAAGAAAAGGAGGGAAGAAACTCCTCCTCGACCACCGCCGGAGTTCCGCCTGACTTCTAAGTGACACCGGGATTCTGTCCGATTTTCCAAGTGACACCGGAATTCTATCCGATTTTCCAAGTGATGCTGGAGTTCCGCCTGACTTCCAAGTGACGCCGGAATTTTGTCCGATTTTCCAAGTGACTCCGGAGTTCCACCTGACTTCCAAGTGACGCCGGATTTCTTACTGGCCACCTCGTGTCGCCTGATTTCTAACATCCAGTGTAATTGAAGTTTAACCAAAGAGTTGATTATTGTAATCTGATCGTTCTGAATTTTGAGGAAGAGTCAGCTACGTGTAACCCAAGCAAACACTAGTGAAATTCTTTCAACTAGGCGTAGCCCCGTGGTTTTTTCCCTTTCCAGGGGTTTCCACGTAAAAAATCTAGTGTTCTTTTATCTTCTGTTTGTGTGCTGAATATCCGTACAATGCTGAGACGAAAGCTTTTTAACTCTATCGCCGCGTATATTCGAGTCCGCAACAATGCTAATTATTCAGGCTTTAGCATGAAATTCTTATAAATCATTTTATATTTTTAAATTTGGTATTAAAAAATTATAAAAACATATTTATAAAATAGTCCAATATGTCTAGAATGTTATGATGAAATCAATTTACAAAACAAACCTAACAATAAATTCACTTATGCCAACATGTCTTAATTTCTTAAGCAATTACAAATAATAATGAAATTGTTACTTTTTTTATCTAGAGTCATAAAATTAGGAAAAATTATTATAATTAGAGTATAATAATATTTATGTTATAACAAAGACAGGTTGTAAATTGGACTTTTAATGACTCATGAAATATTATTAACTGTTGTATGTCAAAACATGTCTTATAAAATTTTAAGAATATTGTCTCTATTTCTAAGTCAAATAGTCTCAACATTTTTCAAATATAAAATAACTTAGGAATATATTTCAATAAGCATTTTAGAGCATCTTATTAATAAAATTTATATTTATATAATATTTTCAAAAATAAAAATATGTATAAGAGTTGTAGCTGTTTTCATGATCAAAATTAAATTTTTGGCTATACGCAAATACAACCGTAATTAAGTTTGATAAAATCAAAGTTAAGATCTCCTTTGATTTAATTTTGTAAGTTTTTAATTCAAATATGCATCAAGGTTCGTGTTCTATCAAGGTAATTTTTGATGAGGTTTATTAAATATCATTTACATAGTTAATAGTTAATAATTATTTAATTTAGAATTAAATTAAAAAGTCGCTTAATTAAATAACTTAATTTTTTTTTAATAAAAATGCACAACTGGAGATATAAGCAATAGTGTATTTCATTTTAATCAGATAATCATGTTAATTGTATAATACTTTAAAACAAATTTAATATTATTCATTCAATGAAAATCACTTAATTTGAAACAAATATAATAAAAATATAGTGAGAATTTTTTTTTTATCATCTAAATACTTCATTCGATATCTAATTTAAATTTTACATAAAATAAATATTAGTTTGAAAAAGTATAAGTATAATCAATTTGATGCTTAAGTTATAATTTTAGATAAAATAAATATTAATTTAAAAAAATTACAATTATATTTAATTTAATTATAACTATAATATAAACAGTTAAATATTATTATAATCTATTTGACATTTAAGTTATAAAATTAAATTTAAATTAAAATCATATTAAATATTTAACTAAAGTAATACTTATATTTTGAAATTTCGTAAAATAAATGCTAATTTTAGAATGATAACGCAAATTTCCTCATTTTATTATTATTTAGAAAAAAATTCAAATAATAGAATAAATTAGGGCAAATTATAAAAAGGAGCATCTTCTATGCGATTATAAGCTTAAGGAGCGCAATTAAGAAATAATTTAAAAAGGAGCGAATACGAAACTTAATTATCCAGTTTTAAGAGAAACCGTAACTTTACAAATTATCCGGATTCAGCTTTAAAATATCTCCCATATAAAAGAAAATCTTATCAAATAAATCTTAATAGATTTCCTCATAAAAATATTTGAATCTGAGATTTCAAGGGGTTTCATTTAAGACATTTTTTTTTAATTTTTAAAATAATTTTTTATTATAAAAATTTCTAATTCAACAAAATTTTGTACCACCAAATAGGGCTGTCAAAATCAGGTCAGGGCCGCGTTTGTGTCAAACCCGAAACTGACCCAACCGGATTCCGACACGCTTCAGACCCGGGTCAACCCGACACGACCCACAAACCCATCGTCATCTTCAGGAGGGAGGGCAGCGACGTCGACTTTAGGCAGCGGCAAACCCTTTAGGAGCAGAAAGAGGGAGAGGCGACGGCGACAGCGGCAGCGGAAGCGGCGCAGGGGGGAGGGAGAGGGGGCGAGGAAGATAGGGCTAGAGTTTGGACCGACCGCCGGCGGCGGGATTATGGCCCACGATAATTTGCCAATTCGGGTTGAATTGTGAGTTCGCGATGTTGAATCGTGACTGTGGGACAGCGGGACTTCGGAGTTCAGACCGACCTTGGAAGGTTTTCGTTTACTGTTTATGATGGATCATGGGTCATTTTTAAGTTTTCGGGTGAGCCCCGAATTTTGACTCCCCTACCACCAAGCTGATATGCTCGCTCAAATTTTATCCAATTCTCAAATAAGCTGTTGGAGATTTCACTTTTTTTTGGCATCAAATAATAATTTATAAAATCATACCATTCGATGAACTTTTATGTAAATCTTCAACTTTTAAATCTATTGAGCGGTGAAAATACGGAAGTACAGAATGGCCATAATAAAATAAGAAGAGCAAACATGATACCATATACTCCTCAAATGGAAGTTTAGAAATTTTAAAATTATTAGGGGATTTATATGGACATCACAAATTTATTTATTTATTTATATATCTAATATTTAAAATTTTATATTTATTTATAAAAATATATGCATCAAAATATGTATTTTATTTTAAATAATTTAATATTAAGATTTTTTATATGATTTAAATATTTGAATATTATATGAGGAACAAATTTTAAGAAGGAGCTCTATTAATGTTTAAATTAGCTGTAGGAGTATAATATAAAAAAAAATTAAAAATGAGCAAACTAGTCAAACCATTTGGTGCATTCAATAAAATGCACCAAACAGTTTGACGTTTTCAGAATGCACCAAACTGTTTGGTGCATTTAGAATGCACCAAACTGTCTGGTGTATTCTAAATAAAAATAAATTTCTATTAAATATAATTTAATTAATTCATTAATGATTAAAAATTTATCAAGAAAAAATAATTAATTAGTTAATGATTTATTTATTTGATTTTGATGAAATTATATTAGTTTATTAGTTAAAATTTAAGTTGATTTTGTAACGCCACTATGATTTTGGACGATTTTGTCTCTAATGATTCTTAGCCTAAAATTTTTCCTCTAATAAATGTAAATCGTTTAGTTTTAAGAAAATATTATATATAAATTTAATAATTAAAATTAGAAAATAAAATCTTTAAAAAAATTAAGTACCTATAAATTTTATAAAATAAATTATCTGGTTTCTATTTATAATTTCAATTTTATAGTATTTTTTAAAATATAAATCATATAGTTTTTAAAAAATATTAAATATAAATTTTATAATTTAATTCTTTAATTATATTATATATAAATTTTATTTATAATTTCAAAATATAAATCTTAAGTTTGCAAATTTTTATGAATTTAAGTTAGAAATTAAATTTTTTTTTAAATTTATTATTAATTTAAGTTTTAAGAAAATTTTGTTATATTTAAAAAAATTTGTCTTTTATATTTTAATGATATTTTAAGTGATAATAATTAATGACTCATTTATTATATGAAATGAGTAATAAAAATAAATTTCTGATTAAATAATACATGCTGATGTGATAATTCATAACGGCGTTACAAAATCAACTCAGATTTTAACTAATAAACTAATATAACTTCATCAAAATCAAATAAATAAATCATTAATACATTAATTAAATTTCGCATCTACCAAGCAGTTTATAGAATGCGCCAAATAGTTTGGTGTATTCAATAAAATGCACAAAACAATTTGGTGCATTCTGAAAACGCCAAACTGTTTGGTGTATTCTATTGAATGCATGTACCAAATGATTTGGCTAATTTGCTCCTTTCTATTTTTTTTATATTATACTCCTACAACTAATTTAAACATTAATAGTGCTCCTTCGTAAAATCTATTCTTATATGAGTGAATATAAAGATTTAGATATTATATAAATGATACATAAAAAATTGATGGTACATAAGAAAATCCCTTATGCACTCAACGCTTGGCTCTGGCAATATTTGGAACACACTAATCGTGTAAATTTTTATTTTTTAACCTAATCTGAGCTTAACTTGAGAAAAAAGATCCCTCAAAATTATTTTATTTGGAAAATTTAACTGTATATATCCCATAAATATTGAAAATGAAGAAATATGTATGCTATTTTATTTTCGAAAGTTTATTTCAGATTAAAGTAATGCTTATTTGCATATGCAAAATATTTGTTGAAGTCATGCTAAAACAAGTTTGTTTTGAATTGGTTCAAATTCAAACTTTGTTCAAACCAAGTTTTAAGAAAATTCAACTATATAATTTGAATAAGCTTTTATCAAACATGTTCGTAGAAATATTTGAACTTGATTCAACCTTCATTCACATGCATTGTGTATCGATCCCTTCCCAGCGGGCCTGTTTCATGCTGCTAATCCTGAGATCTCGTCAAGTCTTCCCTTTTCTTCACACATTGTGGGCAACATCATCGCCTTCCTAGATAGCTTCCACTGCAAAATCTTCTTGCCTCACATGCAGTTGGAATCCCAACTATGAGCCCCTAAATTCCCATTCATGTATGGTCTAACCCACAAAGCCCTCAAATTCGTCCGTCTTGATTCTAAGTGAACTCCATCATGATCACAATTCCTCTTCTAACAAGTTTTAGGGGAAAATTTTAAACTAAGAATGATTAAAAATTTAATTAAATGATTAAGTATGTTAAAAATTAAATTTAAAAGTAGGCATAGTCACCTGTTCAACGGACGACTGATAGGCTTTTTGGCATTGCTGACTCAGTTAGCCATTAGGTTAATACATAATTTTTTTTTATCGGAGTTAAGTGTAAGTTGCTCCTTGAATGGGCGCCTTACAACTAACTCCGATTTTTTTTTACAGTTGACGTTTAGACTAATCATTTTTTTTAAATAGGAGTTAAGTGTAAGTCGTCCCTTGAACTGGCAACTTACACTTAAACCAAAATATTTTTAAAATGTAGAGGTAGTTGTTACCACATGAATTTAGTATCGTTTTTGGCTAATAATTCAATGAAAATAGCCGATATGCTGAGCTAAGTTATAGTGAGAAATGTTTAGGTTTTGTGATGTCGAAACTAAATTCTAAAAAATTAGCCTGATATTTTAGAAAACTAAGTTAATGTGGTTATACTATAATTAGAAAATTGTAATAAGTGCATAGTCAATATTAAGAGCATAGAAGGCTAAATAAGCTGTCTTATGGTTTATTACAGAAATATTGCATGTGTTGGAAAGTTGGAATGCCCCATCATCTGATCTTCCTTGCTTGTTTCATTAAATTTTTTTGTCATGTAATTCTTAAATGATTGTCTGCTTATATATGAATGTGAGTTATTTTGATTTGGTTTTGAATTTAATTTTTATAAGAGTTGTGGTCAGGAGCATTAAATATTATTTTATTTGAGTGTAAATATAATGTAGCATAAACCTCCTCTATTTAAGGGTTGCATGTGGAGGTAGTAAAGTAGGTTCATTGGAGTAGGTTGATTCAGGAAAGTTTTATGTAATATTTAAGGTTTGAGATTATAAATCAATTTGTTCATAATGTACTGGCCAGCTATGGAGAAGATTATTGACCATCCATGAAAGATTTACTGCATGAAGGAATCGGACGATTGCAAGAATGTATGGGAAGGTCTCCGGATAGTCCTTTGGAGATGAAGGCGAGGGAGAATAAAATTTTTAGATGTTGCATGCACGACTGTACTGAAGACCTAGATTGTTTACTTTTGAGTTTGCACGAAGAAGATATGAAGATCGATGCTTAGAAGATAGGTAATTTCTTAAACGATTAAGGTTGGATATATTTAAAGAAGATGTTTTATGCATATGATCGTTATTTTGTGGGTCTTCACGTCCTCCAAATGTGTTATCATCATCTATGACATGAAGGTACTTCTTCAAAAGATTATGAAAGTAGTGGACAATATGGACCACGTTATTCTTTATCATCCTTGGTTGCCAAGGCAGGAAGAATTTATTCTAGAATTTTATAGAATCAGATGAATGAGATTTTAAATAGCGGGCGTGCAAGAAATTTTTTTGATGTAGAAAATTGGTTGGACCTGTAGTGCTAGTTTGAGTTTCATTTTAAATGTTTTCCAACTCAACATCAACTTCAAGCACGATTCCACAGGTTAAATAAGTGAGAATAGAATGTGCCTATGCCTTTCATGTACTATATCCATGCTTGTGATCTTTAGTTTTTTTTTAGTCTTAATTATAATGATGTGGTCTGTTCCCAATTGGTTTATATTTATTTTGTTATGCATGTTCTCTGTGGCCGAGCATTATTTCATTTTGCACAGTATTATATCTTCTCCTTTCAATGAAGCACTGTATTATGTGTATTTAAAATTTGTTATTTAAATTTTTTTTGCCTCAGATTTCAATACTAGTAAGTAAACAAAGAGTCAATGTCAACAAAACAATATATATAGTCAATGGCAACAAATACAACATCATACAATATAACAAACATAGTCAATACTAATAAACACAACACACTACAATCTAACAGCACATATGTTCTACCAATTAATATGGAATTAAAAATTCCTCATTTGTCAAGTTAAATAAAACAACATTGTTAGATGCAGCCTCCGCACCGCATTCCACTAACAGGTAGTCCTGGGAATTTCAACATATTAATTATTTGCTACCATAGTACCATGCCTTCCTCCGTATTGCTTGTATGTGTGCAGTAATCACGAATAACCTCATTGATGTTGTTATGATCAACAACATTTATAACATTCAGATCATTCGTGATATCATAAAAATCTTCATCCCCATCATCACTTGAACCACTACTCATTGTCTCATACCCTTCATCGATTATAGAAGCAGAAGACTAACATCATTTATTTCCAGAACAAAAGTAGGTTGGGAATGCATTGAAGGGCCAGATAAATTCATTTCATACGGGTTTAGTGTGGATCTGCATCGTACTAACATAATATTAATTAAAGAGCAATAATGAAGTAGTATGAGTCACCAAACTAATACTTCTTTTAATTCCAAACTTACCCAATGTTAATATTTGGCATTGGTAATTGCCCATCAGAAGCAAAATGCATGTCAAATCTATACTCCGATACGATAGATTCCTGAATTTGAGTAGAAATCTTTTCATCATAATTACTACCCCTGCAATTTCTTCAACCTCCACATACAAAATCAAAACTTCAACAACAACAAGCGATATCGCAAATTCACTGGCTTCATCGTCCTCAACTTGTGAAGCAATTAATTTGTTCCCCAATGGGAAATGACTCACAAGGTTTACTGTAAACTTTGATGGATCGTACTTAAGCGCTCTAAGAACCCTTGCCTTAAGCAGCTGTGAGTTTGACTTAATTGAAACTTGCAAGGGCCAACATTTACCATCAAATATGTAGGCAAAATTTTAGCGTCTAAAAATAATTCTCCATCATATAGGAGCGTAAAAGAGGGTGGTCGTCCACTCATTTTGAATACCTACATTTACAAACTTGTTTCATATAAATAGATAGAGTTGAAAAAAGGATTTATATATTTTTCCTTGAACTGAGAGTTGAAAAAGGCTTGATAGCTTAGACTAGCATACAAAAGCTTTATATATTTACTTGGTTCATCCACAAGCTTAAAAAAATTGTTTATCTACCTTGCTGGTTCTAGACTTGTAGCTGCACTGTGCACTCAATGCTTAATCACTCCCCCTCTCCCCCTCACCAAATTAATAAAAACAAAAAAACTTTAGTTAAGTGGTATTTTCATTGATCACCAAAATGGAGATTTAAGGCTCAATTCCTTGCAACATAAGCAAAAATAATAATAGTATCAACACAGTCATTTTAGCATAAATTGATTTTGAGTCAAATCTAAATTATAATCTAAGTTTATCTAGGTTATAGCTGTTTTTTTAATTCACATAAATGCTCAAATTAGATTCATGAGTAAATATAATAAAAGGTGCACTACATTTAGGAAAAAAAATTCACACCTACAATCAACCTCTCCCATTCTAATGAAAGGTGCACTCCAAACAATTTTGTTATCAAATTAGGAAACAAACAAACACAACATAAGGCATTGTTCAACTACTGCATATTAGTACTACCTAAAATAACATCTACACCAACACTCAAGCTCTCCCATTTTAGTAAAAATATCAACAATATATTTCACCAAAAAGAGGCTCCACCAAATCGTTACCTCACGTTTTTTCAACTATTACGGTTACAAAGTTAAGCTTAGAGAAGTAAAGCAACAACATTCACATAATGCTTTAAAATATTAATAAAAAAATTGTAAACACTGTGATTTTCGACATCTGCTCTGATGCGGATGACCGGGAGAGACGAAGTAGCAAAATGCGATTTAGGTTCTAGAGCCGGAGTTATAAAAAAGAAATCTGTTAAAGTCCCCCGTTCAACGGGCGACTAACTTCTGGCAGATCACGTGCACGGCTTTCGTCGTTGATTGAGTCAAAATTTGTCATTTTCAAACAAGTCAGCTATTCAACGGACGACTATGTCTACTTTTAATTTTTTTTAACAATGCTTAATCACATAATTAACTTCTAGTCAAACTTAAGTTTAAAATTTGCCCCAAGCTTTATTGGCTTAGGATCAAAATTTTAATTAGGCCATATACAAATCACTTTCGAATACACATTTAATTATAGCTTTGAATTAAAAAAAAAGTCTCATAAATTCTATTTAGATTTAGATTGATATGAAAATAACATTAAAATTATAACTAAGACACACTCCTCTCTATCGTCCGTTGTCCTGCAGATCAGACGGCATGATAGCCTTTATCCACATCTCTCTGCTTCCCATTCCTTCCCGCGGTCGTACCGTTACCCGCTTTTATTCATCCACTCCCCCTCTGAAATCCTCAATCAGTAACCTCTCCAGCCCCCTGCTCAACGCCGACATCGTCATTTCAGGCGGTGGAACAACCGGTGGCTCATCCTCCTCTGGCGGCGGCGGTGGAGGCGGAAATCATGGAAATGACGGTTCAATCCCTGACGACCACCATAATGACGATCCCTCTGGTCACGTCAACCCCGTCAACCTCTTCCTACAAGGATGGCGATCTAGGGTTTCCGCTGACCCTCAGTTCCTCTTCAAGCTCCTCATGGAGCAGTTCGTCGGCGTTAGCGCGTGCGTGCTTGGCGACATGGCTTGCCGCCCAAACTTCGGCTTCAACGAGCTTGACTTCGTCTTCTCCACCCTCGTCGTTGGTTCCATCCTCAACTTCGTTCTTATGTATATGCTTGCCCCCACTGCAGGATCCGCCTCTTTTGCTGCATCCTCTCTTCCTAGCTACTTCTTTGAGCCCGGAAACTACTCCATTCTTTCCCGCATTGGTGCCCTGACATATAAAGGTGCATACTTTGCTGCCGTGGGCTTCGTTGCTGGCCTCGTCGGTACCGCCATTTCCAATGGATTGATTGCTCTGAGACGGAAGATGGACCCGGAGTTTGAACTGCCAAACAAGCCGCCACCTACGCTGCTGAATGCGGGTACATGGGCCATTCACATGGGCGTGAGCAGCAATTTGCGCTACCAGACGCTCAATGGTGTGGAGTTCTTGATGGCGCGAGTGCTGCCGTCAGCTGGGTTCAAGGTCTTGGTGTTGGCGTTGCGTTGCTTGAATAATGTCGTTGGAGGAATGTCATTCGTGGTTCTGGCTAGGATGACGGGTTCGCAGAAGGTGGAGGAAAAGGGAAAGGGGCAAGCAGGCGGTTATGGAGAGTTGCAGAGCACTGAGTCAAGTAAGTGAATCCGTATTGCCTGCTTCTGCTGCATTTCCTTTTCGTTGATGTGAAGATTGGAAAGGTTTTAGTATGGAATAGAGATTCCTTTTGGAAGAACTTCGTTAAGGGGAAGCCTTGATCAGGCAAAGTTTGGATTTTATTGTTCTCATGTTTTCTGTAAATGGTTAGGAATTTGAATTGGTAGAGACTCTTTGATGCCTCAAATTAGTTATTTTGTAACTCGTATATTGGGCAATATAAAATATCAATATTCAAAGAGATTATCTGGAGAATGGAATATTAAATAATGTCTATCCAACCAAGAGTTTAAAAATTTTAACAGCTTTCTCTAAGCGAAGTTAAAACGTGTTTACTACAAAATCTGTAGTCTCTCACTTAGGATTTTACAATCAAACATACAGAAATTAATGTCTAATTATTTAAATTCATTCCATTAGAATAGTCTTCAAACACAAGAAATCTGCCCTGGCCTATCGATATTGCATGACTATATGTAAAGCTAATTCATTTAAGCTAAGCATAGCTTTGTCGGCAAGATTCTACTTTGACCAAAGTCAATTAGGCCCCACAACATGCCAATAATAGTTTAGAGAATGTAACAAGTCTGCTATCTATAATTATATAAAAAATAATATGGTTTAGGAATAAATAGTTATCCGATTATCAACTCATTATTGTAAAAAAGCTCAATGACATGCCACAAAATCATGTTCAATCCTAAATGAAAACTAAGCATGCCATTAAGAGAGATACATCTATAAACTTGGTGTTTTTTGAGAATTTATATTTTAAGTTGATCACTGACATTGCCCCAATCGTTGAAGGTTTGCATTATTGTCCATCAAAGTAAAAGCACATCTTTTTTGAGATCACTGGTGAACTTTTGAAAAAAAAAAAAAAAACTCTCGTCTTGTGTGAATTGAAAAAAAAGATTACTTTCAGATATGGGTGTAAATAAATGACCCGATCTGCTAACTTGACCTGGATTCGACCCAAAAAATCTGGGTTCGGGTTTACCCGCCAACCTATGATGCACAGACACGGACACGGCGACACGGATACGACACAACACGGACACGGGACACGTCAATTATTGAAAATATAGGACACAAACACGGGTTGGACACGGTATTATAATTTTATATTTTAAAAATAATGTATAAAAATTGAATAAATATAATTTTAAAAATAATTTAAAAATAATAAGTTATTTAATTAGAATTTGAACTTAAAATGATAAATATTGGATATCGAGAGTCGGGCGTTGATGTCGTTTATCAGCCATCGAGAGAGGAGATGACAATGTTGTCGAGAGTCGGGCGTTGATGTTATGCAGTAAATAATGGACATCAATGTTAAGAGAGCATTTATCGTCGATGTTGAGAGGACATTGGTCGTCAATGTTGAGAAGGCGTTGGACAAAGATGAGATGTCAAGTTGTGGGTGTAGAAATTGCTAGCATCGAGCATGAATGTAAAAACGGCGTCAGAATTTGATATAGAGATCGTTTTGAAATGTTGATGTTGTAACAACGTCAGATGTCGATGTAGAGATGACATCGGGCATTGTTGTGAAATCAAAGTTGTAATCTGCCAAAGAGAAATTAAAATGAGAATATTCGATGAATGGGGTATTAAGTGCGGGAGATTGATTTGGCGTTGTGGATAAGAAATAAGAATTTTAGTTTTTATATTTTAAATAAGTAAAACTTTTAAATACAAGAAATTATATTTTAAAAAATTCATAAAATATTTAAGATGCGCTTGTCGGACACGCGTGTCTAATTTGTATTTAATATTTTTTAATCGGACACGTTTTCGGCGTGTCCGACACGTGTCGAAGGAGTGTCGGACGCGTGTCGTGTCGAATATGTGTCGGACACTGCACGCCTCTTTGAGAAGTGTCGGTGCATCATAGCCGCCAACTCGATTTTGACTTGAAAATGAACCGTTTAATATTTTATTCCTTAAATTCTTTTATTTGTCAGAATAATTTTCTTATTTTTTGATCAATTAACCTAAAATGTATTATTAACAAGTTAATAAAAATATCTATTTTTTTAATTAAAATGGTTTACTGGTCGGGTTCGAATTTGTTGGCCGGTCGGATTTGGGTCCAAGTTTTTGACTCATTTATTAAACTGGTCGGATTCAGGTTGATCGGATTCGGGTCGGATCTGATCCCGACCCGTTGAACTATTTTGACACCCCTACTTTCAGAAGGTATAATATATAACCAAATATTATTTTATCATAAGGATTTTTTTAGATATGGAGTCAACTTATGGGTGCAAGCTTCCTATAATCAATGATGTGTTCATTTTAATATCATTTTAGACCCCTTAGTTGTGACCACCTGGTACCTTGTTAGTAGTCATGTACTATTTTATTTAAGTTGATCCCCTAAGAACTAGAAGTAATAATATTTACTAAGGATGCGACCTCTCTTGGTGACCCCTGGTTTGTTTTTTTGCTAGGTGGATAAAATGACTTAGAAGTATGTAGCATGAACATTCGTGGCGATCATTTAAAGGTGTGCATGGCTATTTCAAGATCTATAAATGTGAATCCTAGTCTACTCCGAGAGGGAGATACCAAAGGAACGACTCAAGTTCTATTTAGTTGTCAAATTTTAATATGCTTTTAAAAGAAAAAACATAAAGTATCGAAAGGAAAAAAAAAAAGATATTGGAGCATGATTTTGCCATGTTAGCTCTTACACTAGCACGACAGTTGGTTTTTAACATCTACACACTGAATTTTGAGATCATGATTGGACAACAAAGTTAAACACCATGATATATCAATTTATTTTTTTTTTAAAGTGTGCTAGCTTCCTGTAGTTGACGCTGGCTACCATTCCTGATATCTCCTTAGCTTCTATAAAGCTGATCATTGGGTTGTCATGACTACTTGCACAACAACCTAATGATGTCATGTTTGCTAAACATGACAACCAATACTATTACTATATAATTTTACTTATATTACCCAAAAGTTAATTTTTCCTGTAACATCGAACATTGATATATGCCTATAAATAGGAGGTCAAGGGATAAGCTTGACACATTCTGACATATCCTGGTTGGTTCAAGTTTTTTATATCAATGTAGTATAAATCCTAGAGTTAGAACCCTAGTTCTCTTTCTCCCTCTTATTTTCACCCTTGATTTTGTTAGTAAGATTCTGGTTTCACCCTCAGACAATTGAGGATCCAAAATCCACGATCAATGCACATCTATCACTATCCATTTTACTTGGAGTGAGAAAGGCTGATACTACACAAGGACTAATGCTTTCTCTAATGAAGCCTTTATGTAATAAACCAACAACTAGTCTTTTCAATTTAGCATTTACCATTTGATTCAATTGATAGTGCGGTAGATTTAATAAGTGAGGGCCCTCTAATGGAGGAGTTTCATCAAAAAGTTCCTTAGCTCTCAAATCTTAAAGCTTTTCTGAAGCGGATAGAATGCTGAAGGCAGTGTAGAAGCATCAAAAGTAATTTGAACTTCTTCAGAAAATAACATGACTATAATATTTAATTTGTTGCTTCTGATCATGAATCCTCATGATGATGTCAATTGCATTTGTGTTTGAGATGTTTCGGAAATAATCTACCTTTTGTGTAGAAGCTGATCTGCTTGAACATGTTGCCATAGTTTTGAAGAATGCGACCTAATTGATTGACACTTTTTTTTAAAGCGTAAGTGTTTGCTTGACCATATTTGAGGAAATTTACATTGTATATACAAGGCTTATTAAAAAGATCCAACTACATCCATAAGTAGAAGGTCATACCAAATTTTGTCCGAATAACAACCTAATTGAAGTGAAACAAGTCATCTTATAGTGACATGATGTGATTTAAGTGTCAAGGAACATCTTTTTGGCGTGACTTCAAAATTAACTTTCATTTATAATATCATCATAAATAACCAGCTTCAATTCTTGTTATTGCAAGTGGCATGGGCATAGAAGATGTACTCTTTGCTAATCTATTCTTATAGAAGAATAGGCAATCATGTAGCGGACAACACCCTTGTGATTCTCGGATTCTTCTCTCCGAAACATGAATCGTTGTCTTTGACATCTTGATAGGGACCATTAGGCATATCTTTTATAGTATAAATATGCTCAAGATCCAAAGTTCTCAGTTGGCTCACTCGACTCCCCTTTTCATTCTTTTAATCAAAGTAGAGGAATAGAGTGGAGCCTTCATCCTTTTATTGCTATGATACTCTCGGTGGTATCATTATTCCCATCTGCCTCTTCTCATGCACCTTTACTATGAGTGGCTTCCCTTGCCGTGACTCTTATCCTTTAGTGCTCTCGTGTGTACTCCTTGGGCATGCGGACCATGCCTTGCTATCGTCGTTTGTGTGATAATGCTTGCTAGCTGCCCATCTTTCCCGACAGTCAACGAAGCTTGTCTCCGCATGCACTTCCTTGTACCATGATCCCAATAGTTTCTTGTCCTAACTCACATTCTCCATACCCTCCCTTTCCTAACACATGCACATGACTTAGCGCCTCGCCATGCCTCCTCACAACAGTAATTTCATACACTTTGCTCTCCAGTGCATGTACCTCATTGCTCATTGCCATCACTCATTTTCTTCCAACATCGCACGCCATTGTTCCCTTTCAAACATTGCATAATGATGCTTCCTTCCTCTCGCTACATGCCATTGCTCCCCTATTGAGTGCCTTTGCACTCCTATGCAATGTCGTACACTCACTAGCGTGTGTATCTGCATGTACACATCTAAGGCCCCATGCACGTCTTTATTGATGTGGTGAGAAGCCTTGTATGCTTATTCTTGACCTGATATCGGGGGCACCCACCCTCTAATACACATAGTTATATAAAATAATTTTGCCTTTGCAGCTACCTCGAAATACCTTCCTACCATGGCATGATATGCAATAGATAATGGCCATGGTGTCTTATGCACTAAATAGTACACACTTTTCTTGTCATTTTAGGATGTCTCAGCATGGTCAAAGTATCTCTTTTTATGTGGTGACGTGGAAGCATTATTGAAAATTTTGGCAAATTCTTTACAACAAACTTGTGAAGAAAAAAATTGCAAATTGAGACGTATAATCATACTCAACAAGTATTCATGAATATAAAATAAAAAAAAAGCTAACTCGAATGATAAGGATATTTAAAGGATACATAATAACATAAATGTGATCGATAAAATAGCTAAAATTAACTACACAAGTTTTAACGAACTATTTCTCATGGTCAAGGATCATGACTTGGACTCGAGTTGAGCTATAAACGTGGTTGAGTGGAGTTCTCCTTAAATAGATCAAATCACCTCGAGGTTGTAAACTCATTATATCTTTAATAAAATTCCATGCAAATATGGAACACATCATGATGCGCATCTTGGATTCCTTGAGTGGACATTGATGTCTTGGCACAATCAATATGATATAATGAACCCTTCTTCAAAACTATCTCGTTTGCTCAATCAACTTTCAATGTACAATCAACTCACTCACTTGGTGTCCTGACAAAAAATAATAGAACACCCATCCTCGATCCTAGGGTAGTTATCAAAATCTATAACAATGAATATGAGACATTGACTTGGACAGTGTGCCTTAGGATTTGATGACGTAACATTCACCAAGATGTTTGGCTTTACAGTTAAATAAAGCCTTAAAGCCTGTTTATAATGAAAATTCAGACTTGTGTTACCTCGTTTATAGGGCGGGGTTGTAAGAACTAATATTGGACTCTCCTCGATCCAAGGACATAAGTCCCATATGTAGGCTTTATTGAAGTAATAAGACTTAAATGTTGGGTCGCCCTCACACTTTGGGTTGTAAATACTACTCCATAAGCCTCTCTCCCATTAAGAGATGTAAGCCCCACTCCTCAAATGACTTCCATATAATAATCCATTTGTATTTAATTAAGACGCAAGATTCTAGTCACTTGCTTACAAGGCAAGGTGGTAAGAATAATCATTGGGTCACCCTCAAATCAAAAGGTTATAATCACCACTTTAGGCATCTTTATTAGCTAAGTTGTGAACCCTAGCCATCCATTGAACTCTTGCACTATATTATCCTACATATGAACAAATCCAAGTCGTCTTGCCTATAGAGCAAAGTTATAAGAAGCACCATCTAACCTCTTTACCATCAAGAGATGTAAGTATCAACATTTAATTGACATTAATATAATAATTAAATTGAACTTAATCAATATATGCAACCTCTGTCCTACTTGATTATAAGGTGATTTCATCAAGCCCACCATTGGGCCTTCTTCTAATGTAGAGGCTATAGGTCCCGCTTTTATGCTTATCCAATATCATAATGCTAAGTTCTACCTATCAGGATCTCAAAGAATATAGCACTAGTCCCCGACTCCTAGTCCGTGGAATCTAGTAGCATGATTTTTGTCAAGAAACTTAGCTTCATATTTGCCTAAATCCTTCAAGGCCATTTACAATGAAAATTCAGATTCAGGCTGCATTGTTTATAGAGTGAGGTTGTGACGCTGGAGCGTGCTGAGCTGCTGCATGGTCCTGTTTCTCAAAACTGAATGCCTGTTCTGCTATATAAATATAGCTTAGTGTCATTCAGCGTGGGCTTTTGTTTTGGTTGAACGTGTATCCTTTTAGATAACCAACCAAGTCATCTCATGGGTATAAATAATTGTAATACGTTTTGAGCAAGATAGAGAAGACTAGGTCTGCAAATGTATCGGGCCGAGCTGAGTATGTATGTGTTTGTGTTTGAGCTCCTTTGTTAAGAGCTTGATCAAGCTCGGTTTGAGCTTGATTCGAGATTTTTTTTGTGTGTTTAAGCTTGATTCATTTAAAATGATACATGTTCAGGTTTTGTTTTGTGTTCGGTTTATGTTCAAGTTATTTTGGGCTTATCGAGCTTTAAATGAGTGGCTCGTTTATAAATTAATGAATGAGCATTATCGAGCTATTAATGAATGAGCCTTATCGAGATACTAACGAACGAGCCTTATTGAGCTATTAACAAACAAGCCTTATTGAGCTATTAACGAACGAGCCTTATTGAGCTATTAACGAACGAGCTTTATTGAGCTATTAACGAATAAGCCATATTGAGCTATTAACGAATAAGCCTTATCAAATTATTAATTAAAGAGCCTTATCGAGCTATTAATGAACGAGCCTTGTCGAGCAGTTCGTTAACGTATCAAACGAGCCTTGTCGAGTATACTAATGAACACTAATATTGAGTCTTATCGAGTAACTTATCGAGCTCATAAATGATACTTTTAATGAACAAGCTTCTTAATGAACTCTAGAAACGAACATAAATAAGCACCTAATTTGTAATCCTTATCTTAATTTGGTAAATAAGAATTTTTTCCTAATGTCCAACTATGGACATTTGCTGTGTGAAACTCAGAAGCACCTCATCACCATTACTTGGTATATCATATACAAGTACAATTGAATAAACCATCAGATTTTTTTGATTGAAATTGAAGTTTGGATGGTCATGAATTTAAGTTTAGAAGTTTCTAATTCGAATATAAATTGAAGTGCCCAATCAGAATGATTTTTGGTGCCATAACAAGCTCTTAAGACTTTATCAAACCCACTAAAAGCTGATCTTCATTCCTATATTCTCTAAGGTAAAAATCATTTTTCTTAAAACGTTCTTAACAATAATTTATAATTCCATTATATCTTCTAACAACATTTTGCTATTCCTGCGAAAATCCTTTGATTGTTGGACATATTTAGTACTGAGCAATATAACTTTTCCTTTATATATCCCCAATAGCATTATACAACTATTTCTCATATGCTGAACTGCTTGTAGTTTTTACCCGAGACCTGCTAGAGGGCACGAAATCCTTAACGAGAAAACACGGATTAATCCAACAGCTTTTGCCCAACTTGCTTTTCGAACGGCTCCTCACTTCCAATAAATTTTATTTTTGCCTAAACTATTTTCCAAGGATTTTCTAAGAGCTACAAGAGCCAACTTTGATAAACTTTCAAAACAAGTGAATAAGTCGTAGCAAAATGCATTATATTTAACAAACTTCCAGATAGCTTAAGTTAACAAAACTAGCATAGAACTACACAACTCAACATAACAACAAGATACATAGAAAAAAAAAAAAAACAATGTAACTAAAAAATAAAACAATGTAATTAGATGGTAAGGAATGCACTGAAACAAACCTAAAGAATCCAATGCGCACAGCTCAAAAACCTGTCAGTTCCTAATGCAAAGACGTAATATGTGGTAAATGGCTCAACAATCTGCGCAAACATACTTGTAATATTAGAAAATATAAAGCATGTAAAGCAAATTGATATAAACCATCATATTTCATCTTTACCTTGGTGTTCTGCATCAAACGAAGCTGTGGCAATACGAAAAACAGCTTCAAGATAAATACAGAAGGTCCAACAAATGAGTTGGTTGGAAATTTACATGGTAGGCTGAAATATCTGAAGAAAATGCAGACTAAAAACGAAGCTGGAAAAAATGGCCAGAAGAAGTTTCAAAATATATCATCTTAAATTCTTAGACTAGAAACAGAAACTGCATCATATTCCCAACAAAACGGAGGGAAAAGTATGCATGAATACGAGTATGAACACAAATAGTTTTCATTTTGCAATTTGGAAACTGTGCATTGATTCTCAAAATAAGAACTACTCGGATGAGCTGGAAAGGGAAATCCCATCTTTGCCATCGCAAAAGAGCTTAAGGCACTTGCAGTTCCAAAGACTTTCCCACTGGCATGAGCAAGATTCGAAGGTAAATTCATAAGCTTTGAGCTATCATTTAGGCTTTCGTTTGGTTGGACTTATTTTCTCAATTTTGAGGTTGAATAAGTTGAAATTCGTAATTTTTACTTGTTTGGAAGCATAGCTTAAACATAATTTCTTTTCAGAATACATCATTTTTTTAGCAGTTATGAAAGTTTTCTCGCACCTGCTTACTCCGTTACAAAATAGAGTTCCGAAAGCCTATTGTGCAAATTACCCCAACCACGTACGCACGTCGACATAGCACGTCCTGCGACCTTCCTCTTTTCCGTCCAGACCAAAGCTTCACTAGTTAGCAGCCCCCTTAATCCTTTGGCTTCGCCTTGGTCCAAGCCTTTAAACTTCTTAACCCGGAGGGATTCATCTCTGTTTCGTACGCCAACGCTGAACCCTGTTCCACTTCTCCTGCCTGACCACGACAGCCGCCAAGCAGCCTGCTGCCGATCTGTTCAGGCAAACAGTCTCGACCCCCGTTGGTCTAACCTCCTACCTGAATCTGCCATCCCCACCATGCCTCACCAGCCCAGATCCACCTCCAGGCTGCATTTCCTTTCTATTTCAAGTGCTTAAACCTAAGTTATTCCGAGCGTGACCTCTTTCAACTATCCGCCCTTCCTTAAGGCATTCGACGTACTGTGCCTTAGGTATTTTCTACTTCTCCTTATTCTACATCACTGCCAATTTGTTATTTTTTCTTCTCAAGCTGCTAATGAACCCTAATCACTACTTAGCTAACACACAATTAAAAAAAATGTGATGAATCTGACATTTTGATTCCATTTGGTATGCATGCAAACTATGAAATTTTCTTTTATCGCATGTAAACTTTTAGGCTATATATTTTTTTATTAGACATTTTTATTCTAATATTGAAATATTAAAATTGCAGTCACAAGGTATGAACCTTGGCGAGAATTTGACTTTTAACAGGACACAATGGAGAAAAAAGGATTCATATAGCCGACCCCACGTAGTGGGATAAAGGCTTGATGTTGTTGTTGTTGTAAGGTATGATGATGAGGACATCTACACGAGTTTCTAGTGCGAGGAGATATCAACGATCTACGGCCACGATCTACTTTTGATTATTATCACATGTGATGTATTTTGTTTTATGTTTTATGAGTCTATTGTATTTCTTTTTGTTTATGCCCTAGCTTAAGGGCCTCGTCATGTGTTTGCCTTAGGGGCAATTGTGTCTTTGTATTTTATTTATTCCTTTGGCTATTTAAAGCCTCCCCCTCTTCATGTGAGGGTTAATGAATGAATGAATTATAAGAAAATTTCTGCATCCATGTGTTTGGAGAGCTTGAGAGTTCTAGAAGAGAACTTTGGTGAAATCCCTTGGTGAAGGGCAACGGATCACCCACCAACCTTGAAGAGTCGGGTTCGTGGTTTTATTTTCTATCTCCTCCTCTTTTCTTCCTCCACCACCGCCGGCTCCACCTTCCTCCCCTCCTCCCACGGCCAAGCTCCACCCCACACCTAAACGGCCGCCCCCTTTTTCCACATCGTTCCCTACCCTCCACCCCACCACCGGCCTCCACCACCACCACCACCACCACCCCAAGCCGGCGGCTCCACCTCCCCCACCCAAGCCGCCGGCCACACTCCATGCTCTTTCCTAAATTAGGATCATGCGAATTTGGAAATTATTTGATTTCAAATTTCAAAAGAGTTTGAAAAGTCAAAGCTTTCCTAATTTAAAATTGCCTAAGTTTGGAAAGTCCTAATTGAAATTGCAATCAATTAAATTCAGATTTTTCTTCTTTCCTTTCTCTTTAATCCTATCTTTGGAAAAGTTCTTATTTAAATCAATCAATCAAATCATGATGAATTGATTAATTAATGCCTTAAGTCCAAATACATTGCATCTAGATACTTTCCCCCACATCTTCCCCTTGGCCGGAATTTCCCATGTCCCCACCCATCCAATTCTTTCCAAAAAGAAGTCTCTAGCTTAGGAAAGATTTCAAACTCTTTCCCCCTTCTTTACCCGCCCCTTATTGTTTCCTTCCAATTATTTTGTGATTGATTTAGTATGCCCCTAAGCAGAGGAAATTAATTCCAACATATCTTTCCAAAGCTATCCACATGCCTCTGCACCTCATCTTTCAAGCTCACGTGGATCCTGTAGGAGGAAATTGCTGAACTTTCCTTCTCCAATTTGCTGTCCAGATCTCTGGATATATTACGTGTGCTGTCCAAGAAGTCCAGCCCACTCCATCCCTGTCCAGAGGAAGATTGACTACTGTCCAGAATAGATTTCTGCATTCTAGACAGATTCTACCTGCTGTCCTGAAGTTCGGGTACAGGAAATTGCTGTTTTGAAGTCCTGAACCTTGAAATCTGCTGTCCAGGATCTGTCCAATATCAAAACTGCTACTGTCCAGAAGTTTGGCACCTCTTTCCTGCCGTTCCTTGAGGTAAGAAGGCTCTTAGTTGCTGTTCACCTCTTTCACAGCATTCAGACGACCTTTCCGGAGTGCGTTTCTCTCGTGTCTTTGGGTAAAACTCGACATCCGACTCTCTATCTTCATAGGGCATCCTTGAATGTTGCTTTATTATATTCATGAAGACAATGTTAACGCTTCCCCGCTAAAATCTAGTAATTGGAATAGTTGAGTGAAGGATCTTCTTGTTGTGACTAATCTAATTGTTAGGCTTGGAATTTATTGTTGAAACTATCCATGTATGCGACATTAGATTAAATTGACTGTCTTTCGATCTTAACTTCTATGCGTGTGATTTAGCCTAAGCTTGTTTTACCACTCTTTGTGTTTTATTTTGTCGTTTAAATCAAAATAAAGGATATAATTATTGTGGCTTCTAAAGTTAAGCGTGCAAGCTCTTATTACAAATCAATTTTTGCATGTATATTCTACATCATCTTGGTATCAGAGCATGGTTGCTCTTGCATGTGTTAAGTTTCTATTAGAGTTTCAACTTGTCATTGGTAGGCTTAGCTAGTTGTTCTAACATTGCAATTATATCATTTATTACATCGCATGTTTGTTGTTTTTTTTTTTTTACATTTCAGCATCATTTAGTGAACATCAGGTGCATTGGATCATAATATTTTGTGTTGTCCTCACTCTAACAACATCCCTAAACACCTAGGCTACTTAAACTATTGTGGTAGTTTGCTGTCCCAACATTTTGTGCATCATTTAGAGACATTCTAGTGAGTCTACCATCACAATTAGGTGCTGTCCTTGCAACCTACGACCCCTACATCCATTACCCACCCACCAATTTCACGTGTGAGCCGAATTCTAGCAAGTTATTCCACTATGAGCTTGCTGTCCATAATTTCCTGCACCATATAGCGAGTCATAAGTGCGTTTTTCTCCTTGATAGAGTGTTGTCCTTTACACCCAATCCTCATTAGGTCACTTAGCGCTTCCCAATGGACCCGATAGGACTTCAAAAGAAGTTAGATGACCTAGTTAGTCTAGTGGGCTCTATAACTAAAACCATGAAGGAGAAACATGTTGACTCTCCCCACTCTAGGAATGTGCCCCATTCGGTTAGTCATGTTAATCGGAAGATGCCCCACTCTGTTTATCAACCTAGACCTGAGCCTAAGCCATAACAACCTCACTTAGAGTCACATTATCGTCTACCCACCTTTGATGGTTCCTCGGATCCTTACTACTTTAGGGAATGGGTTAGACAATTAGAAGACTATTTTGAATCTCGTGATATTCCTAAGTCCCACCAGGTTAACATCACTAAGTCTCACCTTAAAGGTCAGGCTCTTAAATTTTGGTTGAGGTTGGAGGACCATAAAGAGTCTCGTGGTGAGTACCCTACTTCTAATTGGAAAGACATGAGACGAGAACTTAGTTTAAAATACCTGCCCTCTACCAGTGACCAACCATCTGGTTTTAAGTTTAGATCACCCCCTGTTCATCAAACATTTGGGTGTTGCACTTTCAAGAGCCCTACACGTGAAAGTCAATCCTACCCACCTGTTACACCCCCATCTGATACTACCTCTGTGGTTACCCCTAAACCTGTCCGATATACTACTCCCACTCACATATCTGATCAGAGAGTGACCCCTATACATAGTGACCGTCATCTAGAGCACCACCCTACCTCTTTTGTTGGGACAAACCATGGATATTACTATGGTCGAGACCACCCATTCCTTAGTAACATCAGGGTTACTGCCCCACCCTATAGGTCTTCACCTAGCCTTGATGGTCGACCCTCTATTGGGTCTTCTGTTGGATTGGTCCCATATGACTCCCCACTTGGACCGATTCCTAACCATCCCAGTCAACCTTTAGCCTCCCCAGTCCTTAACCCTGCAAGTATAATTGTAATAAAGAAATGCATTAAAAAGAAAAAGTCCTCTGAACTTAAGACGAAGTGCATCCATTTCGTGGATGCTAATGATATCACTAATAATGAGGACTTCTTTGAGGATGAAACTGAAATGGTTAAATCAGACTCCCTACATGACTTAAAACCTGATTTAGGAGATTTGGAATCTTTAAACTTGGATACCTTAGCCCATCCCGATCCTAATCTCATTAAGGATATCCCTTTGAATAAGGTCTACCTGGATGATATTAATTTGATCCCGAAAGAAACTGATCTGACCTTGAGCACAACGGAAATGAATTCGGAAGACAAAAATTTGAATTTGGATGATCATGAGCCTAATTTGAACAATGAGTCTTCTCTTGTTTTATTGGAGTCTATTTTAGGAGTTACCCCTTTAGATTTACATTTGACAGAGTGTGTCTTTCTTGATTTGACTTACTTCACCATTCCTTATATCGATTTTAATGATAGAGAGAGCATTAGCCAATACCGTCCTGTCTCCCCTCTAACTGTTGTGCCCACATATGCTCTGGAGACTCTATCCCATCTCTTGAGTCCCATACCTGCTGGTGACCCTTTGGGCTATCCTATTATGGTAGTGAGTCATGACCCATCGTCTTATCATATTCCTGATTCCTACATTATGCCCTCGATATCCTTGTCCTTCCCTATTAAGGACCATCTCTCTCCTAGTTGGATGACTTCGTTAGATTACCCTATTGTCGCTGGGAGATTATCTGTGACCCTAGTTGAGACTCTCTATGGAGATGCCCTTGTAGCTAAGGATGTCTTCATTGCCCCTCCTACACCAGTTCCCTTAAACATGGAAACTTTATGTCCTCTCATTTGGTGTCTGATCCGTCTTTATTCCTATCTATGTGTGCTTGTAAGTCAGTATGTTTGTGTGCATTTTATAGTTTGTTGTCTCCCAAAATTTTCCTCTATTTAAAATTTATGTATGAGTCCACAATTCATTTCATTCATCAGGCATATCAAGTCTCTTGCGTCACATTTTTCCCATATCATTTATCTTGTTGAGTCTTGAATTTTGGACACATGATTTCGCATAAAACATGCCGCATTTGCATCTCATCCCCTAAAATTGCACGCCTAATTGAACGGAACAATAATAATTACAAACTTTATGATGAATCTAAACGACGATTTAAAACTTTTGAGGTTGGTAATTCAGTTATGGTGCGGATTCGTCCGGCTCGGTTCCCACAAGGAACTGTAAAGGAATTACATGCTAGAAGTGCGAGATCATTTAAAATAGTCAATAAAATCAATGACGATGCCCACGTGGTGGATCTGCCTGCAGAGTTCAACATTCATTCCTTTTCTAACATAGAAGATTTAGTAGCCTATGAGGGTTCGGAGTTTAAACCACAAATCCACTTCAAATTAAGCCTTGTGTGACCCCACCTTGTGAGAACCCCAAGCCTACCTCCACTCCCAAATATTCCCAAAATACCTATAGCGGAGAAGGTTGACATGATTCTGAGTGATGACATTAATTCCATAAAAGAGGGTGGACGAAGAAGATATCTGATAAGGTGGAGAAGTAAACCAGAGATAGAGGATACGTGGATTGATCGAGAGGAGTTGCAAAGATTGGATCCAGACTCATTTACAGCTCTACGAGAGTCTTTGAGACACCCACTCGACGGAGTCGAGTTTTCTCCCACCTGGGGAGAATGATGAGGACATCTACAGGAGTTTCTAGTGCGAGGAGATATCAATGATCTACGGCCACGATCTACTTTTGATTATTGTCACATTTGATGTATTTTGTTTTATGTTTTATGAGTCTATTGTATTTCTTTCCGTTTATGCCCTAGCTTAAGGGCCTCGTCATGTGTTTTCCTTAGGGGCAATTGTGTCTTTGTATTTTATTTATTTCTTTGGCTATTTAAAGCCTCCCCCTCTTCATGTGAGGGTTAATGAATGAATGAATTATAAGAAAATTTCTGCATCCATGTGTTTGGAGAGCTTGAGAGTTCTAGGAGAGAACTTTGGTGAAGTCCCTTGGTGAAGGGCAACGGATCACCCACCAACCTTGAAGAGTCGGGTTCGTGGTTTTATTTTCTATCTCCTCCTCTTTTTCTCCACCACCGCTGGCTCCACCTTCCTCCCCTCCTCCCACGGCCAAGCTCCACCCCACACCTAAACGGCCGCCCCCTTTTTCCACATCGTTCCCTACCCTCCACCCCACCACCGGCCTCCACCACCACCACCACCACCCCAAGCCGGCAACTCCACCTCCCCCACCCAAGCCGCCGGTCACACCCCATGCTCTTTCCTAAATTAGGATCATGCGAATTTGGAAATTATTTGATTTCAAATTTCAAAAGAGTTTGAAAAGTCAAAACTTTCCTAATTTAAAATTGCCTAAGTTTGGAAAGTCCTAATTGAAATTGCAATCAATTAAATTCAGATTTTCCTTCTTTCCTTTCTCTTTAATCCTATCTTTGGAAAAGTTCTTATTTAAATCAATCAATCAAATCATGATGAATTGATTAATTAATGCCTTAAGTCCAAATACATTGCATCTAGATACTTTCCCCCACCTCTTCCCCTTGGCCGGAATTTCCCATGTCCCCACCCATCCAATTCTTTCCAAAAAGAAGTCTCTAACTTAGGAAAGATTTCAAACTCTTTCCCCCTTCTTTACCCGCCCCTTATTGTTTCCTTCCAATTATTTTGTGATTGATTTAGTATGCCCCTAAGCAAAGGAAATTAATTCCAACATATCTTTCCAAAGCTAGCCACATGCCTCTCCACCTCATCTTTCAAGCTCACGTGGATCCTGTAGGAGGAAATTGCTGAACTTTCCTTCTCCAATTTGCTGTCCAGATCTCTAGACCTATTACGTGTGCTGTCCAAGAAGTCCAGCCCACTCCATCCCTGTCCAGAGGAAGATTGACTGCTGTCCAGAATAGAATTCTGCATTCTGGACAGATTCTACCTGCTGTCCTGAAGGTCGAGTACAGGAAATTGCTGTTTTGAAGTCCTGAACCTTGAAATCTGCTGTCCAGGATCTGTCCAATATCAAAACTGCTACTGTCCAGAAGTTTGGCACCTCTTCCCTGCCGTTCCTTGAGGCAAGAAGGCTCTTAGTTGCTGTCCACCTCTTTCACAGCATTCAGACGACCTTTCCGGAGTGCGTATCTCTCGTGTCTTTGGGTAAAACTCGACATCCGACTCTCTATCTTCATAGGGCATCCTTGAATGTGGCTTTATTATATTCATGAAGACAATGTTAACGCTTCCCCGCTAAAACCTAGTAATTGGAATAGTTGAGTGAAGGATCTTCTTGTTGTGACTAATCTAATTGTTAGGCTTGGAATTTATTGTTGAAACTATCCATGTATGCGACATTAGATTAAATTGACTGTCTTTCGATCTTAACTTCTATGCGTGTGATTTAGCCTAAACTTGTTTTACCGCTCTTTGTGTTTTATTTTGTCGTTTAAATCAAAATAAAGGATATAATTATTGTGGCTTCTAAAGTTAAGCGTGCAAGCTCTTATTACAAATCAATTTTCACATGTATTTTCTACATCATATGAACCTTGGCGAACGTGAAAAATCGGTTGGTTATACATTAAGTTTTTCGTAGTCACAACCCCCATTATTATGGCATGTTTTTAAGGACTTCTTTTTCTTACAAAAAAATTAACTATTTTGCCTCTTATAAGGCACAACTTGATACAAAATCAATTGTCTTATAAAAATCAATTGATTTGATTAGTATATTACAAAATTTATTATTTTAAAGATAGACTGATCAGGTTATATCCTCATCGATATTTGATGAGGATATTCTGAATTACTATTTTTACTGTTTAAAGGCTATAAATAATTCGTAGATCTTAGGAGTTCTCTATACCACTAAATATAACTAGTACCTTATAATTATCAGTTATTTATACCATTAACATAACCATCACACTAAATATTACTAACATCTTACTATTACTTTTTTTGTTAACCTCTAGATGGGAATCCAAAAAAAAGAATGTGCACCTGCAACGTGGGACATAGATACTACTTTAATTTATTGCGATATATGTATAAGAGAAGTAGAATTGAGGAATAGACTGACTATGCATTTTACTAAAGAAGGTTAGAAAAACCTACTTAAACCTTTTAACGAATGCACTGGAAGAATTTATGACCGAACCCAGCTTAAAAATAAGTGGGACCAATTAAAAAAAGGACTGGAAGCTATGGAAAGATTTGTTGCGAGGCGAGGCTGGAATCCAATAAAAAAAAATAGTTGATGCTTCTAATGATTGGTGGAATGAAAAGTTATAGGTGCCTCTCTAATTCTAAATCATTCACTTTATTTTTTAAATTCAAACCAATTCTTACGTAACATAACACATCATTCCTAATTAATCATTTATTATACTTTAGATTATGCCAAATGCGAAGAAGTTTCGTTACAGTGGAATAACACCATAGTTGGAAGAGAAGTTAGATCTCATGTTCAGTCGTATTGTTGCAACTGGGGACAGTGTTTGGATTCCTAGTTCTGGTGTACTTCTCCTAGAACTAATTGACGATCACACAATCTCATCTGATGAAGAGAAAAGACGAACAAATTCATCTTACATATGTTACTACAAATGATCCTACAGGAAACTACGATTCACAAAGATCACAACAAAGTGCTGCATTCTTGCATAGAAGGAAAAGAGTGAGAACTCCTAAGTCAGGGACTAGACAGCTTTTTCTAAATCATGTTAAGGATCTCGTAGATGCTGCAAAATCTATAAGTTCTGTCATAAATACATTGCATGACAAACGTAGGTCATTCACTATCCTAGAGGTTTTAGAAGATGATATATATGATGATTTTGAGTTATATGACTTTGCCATAGAGTACTTCAAAGATAAGGATAACATGGAGATATTCATGGGAGTACCCATTGAAAGAAAATCATGGTGACTTCGAAGGAGATTTGATAGAAATTTTGTTAACTGCCCAAGGAAGAACAAGAAATGAGCAACTGTCTAATAACTCGAGTCCTTCAAAATTCAAATCCAAAGTTACATCATGTTTTTATTTTATGTTCCTGTTGTTGTTGTTCATGTGTTAAGTTTAGGTTATAACTTATTTGTTCACACTGTTTTTTTTAGGTTGTAACTCATTTGTTAACTCTGTTCTGCATGTAATAAGAAGTTACAAGTAGAAATATCAGTTCATTAAAAACATATATTTGTTTCATCTTTATCTTTTATATGAACATTTGAAATTCTTAATTGGAATCCAACTTATTGAATTGTATGGAAGAATTAAAAAATGCTTTATTGAGCTATAATAAGACTTCAGGTTTAGCAAAATAGGAAATAAAGACATGTTTAAACTCCTATCTTCCTTAATTGCAGATTTGTTGCTTTATAGTTTTTCTGGTAAATTATGAAGCACCTGAATGGGCTACTATTTGAGTAAGCAGGAAGCATGAATGCTTGTATTATTTTATAATCTTAGATGTCAAAACTAAGTATTCAGTTTTATGTTTGAGAACTTAACCTTTGCATTTTATGCATGTAATATTGCAAATTTCTGCAACAAATTGATTTATTTTTAATTGGTTATTGCTATAAAACATCAAATCCATCCGCTTTGCAATTTTGAAGGGCATGTAGGCATTTGTTAACATTGTTTTGTTGCTGTACTAATTGTTCATATACTTTCATTAGGTTGTAACTTATTTGTTAACATTATGTTGGGTGCTAAAAATCTGTGTTACAGGATGTTGGTTGTTAGTTCTTTTCATGTTACTATAATATTTGTAAGTAACGTTATTTTCTATTTTCGGTGGTAATTGTTCTCTAATTAAGTTTATTAATCATATTTTCTACGTACAAAGTTGCTCTTTGGCTGCTTCTCTAGGGATTCGTTTTTGCTGACTTCTGCCTGGGCCTATGGTTGAGATGAAATTTAGGTGGTTATTTTGCATGAATTCTCTAGTTAATATTTGGAATTGAGAAATTTTTTTCCTAGTATTCTACTGAACAGAATGATATTGCTGATACACAGAGGGATTAGGAGGATGATGCCGTATTAATTAATTGGATTTGTAGCTTATTAAGTTGGTGCTTTACTTTTCAATTTATTTTAGTTGAATATTCAAATTGTGTTAGAACTATACTAAAAGTTTCTTATCCTTATTTAGATTTTATAGAAAATAAAGCAATTCTTTTGTATATATTAACTACAACCGACCAAACAATATGAATATACCTGAATTGTACAGGTTTTTGCATCAGCATCAGGCCATCTTAATTAAACTTATTCCAACATTTTTATTCTAGCATTTTTATCTTTCATATATCCATGTACTGTACTAGTCTGCTTTAACATGATCTATTTAGTGACCTCTTCTGCTTTTACTATAAATTATCCCTATATTATTATATATCCTTTGTTAAAATGTATCATTCATACTGTTTCAGATCAATCATGTCAGAGAATTCATTAAATTTTGGGAAAGAAGTTCTTGATGACATGTCAAAAGTTCATGAGCGTAAAGGAGTGGCGGAATTTACTCGTATATTACTTACAACATGTATAATTCATGATTATTATGCATTATATATTTGTAAGAGTCCTTGCATGACATCAGGTTAAATTGGGGATAAATGAGTGTGTGAGTTATTGCATAACATATTTAGAATATCACAAGTTATTTTTATGGACTTTGTTTGTTGGAATTATCGTATGGGTTACATGGATCTCATAGAACTACTAGTAGAGAGATACTTGTAATAATTTTGTACATTTTGGGACATAATGAAAGTATTAGATCAACATGTGAATGTTTTCAGCACTCTGTAGCGACGATTAGTAAGTTTTTTTTATAATGGTCTACAAGCATTAGTTCCGTTATTAATGGAGATTATTGCATATGTAGATAAATTTTTTCATGATATTCCAGCAAAAATTATGAATGATACATGATACATGCCATACTTTAAAGAGTGCATTGGTGCTATTGATGGCCACACATCGATGCATGCATCTCTGTTGAAGAACATGTTGTTTATGTTGGACGTCATCATTCACTAACACAAAATGTGATGGCTACATGTGATTTCAACATGTGTTTCACATTTGTTGCTCCTGGTTGGGACAGTTCTGCATATGATGCTCGTATATTTCAACATGTGGTGATGGATCCAAGATATAATTTTCCTGCACTACCTCCAGGTATTCATAGTTTATAGAATTAAATTATTATATTTGTTGATTCTTTTATATTGTATATTAATTAATAAATTTGTGAACAGAAAAGTTATATTTAGTTGATGTAGGTTACCCTCTACAAAAGGGATATTTAAAGCCGTACTTAGGGACAAGATATCACATACCAGATTTCAGAAGAGGTAGTAGAACAATAAGGGGACATGAGAAGCTTTTTAATAGTAGACATTACTCACTAAGAAGTGTAATTGAATGTATGTTTGGTTTATGGAAAAAATGGAGAATATTAAGAGATATGCCTAATTATAGTTTTAAGAAGCAGCATCTTATTGTTGTTGGTACCATGAGATTACATAATTATATTTGACAATATATATCACAAAATGATCCAGAGTTTTTAGACTGTAACGATGAAGATTTTATGCATTCAGATGCATATCAATGCAGAGTAGGAGAGCATGTTGAATAAAGTAATGTGTTAGATGCCGAAGTAGAGTTTGGTGATAGCGAATGTGTTAATGAAATGATTGAACATAGAGAAAAAATTGCATTTCAATTATATAGTTATAACAGGTAGCATGAATATACAAATTGTATTTTGTGAATATGATTTTTCAAACTATTTCACAAAAAAATTTGAAATATTTGTTTATATTTTTCTCTAACAAGAACCCAATTCTGACATCATCCTGACAAGGATATTCAGCTCAAAGCTTCGACACCGTGAAGGAGATGATGACATGGTTGTTACTGATTGATTTAAGAAAGTAATTGTAGAATATTTGTTAATCACTATGACGAGTAATGATTGAAAGTTTATTTATATAAATTTTAGAACTAATTTATGTGTAAATTTTGAAATTTCTAATCAATCTGTCATTATCATTAGCTCCATGCTGTTTCTTACCATTATGTTGGTGTTAACATTAACAAAATGAATTGATGATGGAGCTTACCTTCCTATGCACATTTTTGTTTGAAGTAGAAATAATTTATTATAGTATTCACAGTACAGAGAGGGTTGAATATAGCATCAAAATAGTGCCCCTCTGATTGCTATGCAGTAGGATTGAACAAAGTGACTGAAAGGACAACAAATTCCATTTAAAAAAATAATGCGAAGCAGGTTAATTATAGTTATTAATTTCACGAGCAAGGATATGTCATAAAAAATAGTACCCCTCTGATTGCTATGCAGCAGGATTGGACAAAGTAGCTGAAACCACAACAAATTCCATTTAAAAAAAATATTGCAAAGCAGGTTAATTATAATTGTTAATTTCATGAGCAAGGATATATCATAAGTAGTTTTCAAAATAATCATCAACTAGAAGCTGTAAGTAAGAATTTTAGATAAAGTTCCTGTTCTAATGATTATAAAGTGAAAATAATAGATAAAAAATAATATGAGTAGAACTATAGAAGTTGTTGATAATAAATAGATTTGACAATTAAATTATTACTTAACAAATTCCTACAATGTTAAATATAACTTTAGATATCTTCCTATCAAGTAGAAATAATAATAATAAGAATAAATTTTCTTTTTCCTACAATATCAACAAATGATTTCAAAGTAAATTTAAATTATTTGTTAATGATTATTCATTTCATAGTGCTTAGATTATTCGATAATTTAAATTTAAATTATCATACTTAAAATATCTATATGTACGTATATATTATATAATTTTTAAAACTCTTAATTTTTTTAAGAATATCATATGTATATATATATATTATTTTTTGAAAAAATAAAAAAATTATTTATATACTTAAATTTGAGGGATGGGTAATTTAATCTTTTATTGTGAAATCGCTAAAGCTAAAAATATAAACAAACACTTAATATCTGCTTTCAAATTTTTATAAGCACTTAAAAATAATATAACTCAAAATACAATCTATTATTCAAACAACCTTTTGTAAAAGTCCTTTCTGTCAACTTCTATTTTCAAAATTACATTTTATATTAGCAAAAATTCAACCAAACGAAGCCTTAGTGTAAGGCCATTTAACTCATGGTATGAAGAAACATTGTTCATATCAGAAGATGGCTCCATAATGCCAACATTGGAGCCTTGAGAAACCTGTGATGAAGCAAATCGGTTATGACTCCACATTTGAGCGGATCCCATCAGTGCTCTCTAACAACGAAAAATACAACAGATTTATTGTAAAAAAACGTATCATTTTCTCTATAAAAGAAATAACCCAATTTTCATTAAGAAACGATGGCTCAAAAAAAGCCATTTCATTACATTAAGGCTTCGTTTGGTTTATTTTTTACTTATATAAAATGTAGTTTTGAAAATAGAGGTTAACGAAAAGGGCTTTTACATAAGGTTGTTTGAATAATAGGTTGTTGTTTGAGTAACATTCTTTTTAAGTGCTTATGAAAACTTGAAAGTAGATATTAACTGTTTGTTTTAGTTTTTAGCTTTAATGATTTCACAATAAAAGACTAAATTATTCATCTCTCAAATTTAAGTATATAAATAATTTTTTTTTATTTTTCAAAAAATAAAATTTATATAAATAGATATACAAATGACATTCTTTAATACGAGTTTTAATAATTATATAATATATACGTACATATAAATATTTTAAGTATGATAATTTAAATTTAAAGTATCGGATAAGCTAGGCAGTACGAAATGAATAGTCATTAACAAATAATTTAAATTTAATTTGAAATCATTTATTGAGATTGGAGGAAAAATGAAATTTATTCTTATTATTATTTATGTTTGATACGAAGATATTTAAAGTTCTATTTAACATTGTAGGAATTTGTTAAGTATTAATTTAGCTGTCAAATCTATTTATTATTAACAACTATTAATATCGTTCTACTCATATTATTTTTCATCTAATACTCTTACTTTACAATTATTAGATCAATAACTTTATCTAAAATTCTTACTTACAGCTTCTACTTGATGATTAATATTCAAACTACTTATGACATATCATTGTTAGTAAAATTAACAATTATAATTTTACAATTACTTTCCTAAATAAATCATTAACAACTATATCTTCATCTCTTTTATGGCGTCGAAGCTTTTAAGCTGAATATCCTTGTCAGAGTGATGTTCGAATTGGGTTTTTATTGGAGAAAAATATTTCAGATTTTTTTGTGAAATAGTTTGGAAGATCATATTCATAAAATATATTTTGCATATTCATGCTACCTATTATAATTGTACAGTTGAAATATAATTTTATCTCTAAGTTCAATCATTTCATTAACACCTTAGTCATCACCAAACTCTACTTCGGCATCTAACACATTGCTTTGTTCAACTTGCTCTCATACTCTACATTGATATACCTCTGGATGAATAAAATTTTCATCAACGTCACAGTCTAAAAATTCTGGACCATTTCATGCTATATGTCGTCGAATATAATTATGTAATTCCATGGTACCAACAATAATAAGACACTGCTTCTTAAATGTATAATTAGGCATATCTCTTAATATTTCTCATTTCTTTTTTCATATATTGAACGCATGTTCAATTACACTTCTTAGTGAGGAATGTCTACTATTAAAAAGCTTCAAATATCTCCTTTGTAGAGGGTAACCTGCATCAACTAAGTAGAATTTTTCTGTTCACAAATTTATTAATTAATATACAGTATAAAAGAGTCAATAAATATAATAGTTTAATTCTATAAATTATGAATACCTGGAGGTGGTGCAGGAAATTATATCTTGGATCCATCACCGCATGTTGAAATATACGCGTATCATGTGTATAACCCTCTCAACCAGGTGCAACAAACGTGAAACACATATTGAAATCACATGCAGTCATCATATTTTGTGTTGGTGAATGATGACGTCCAATATAAGCAACTTGTTCTTCGAAAGGGATGTGTGCATCGATGTGTATGCCATCAATAGCACCAATGCAATTTTTAAAGTATGACATGTATCATGTGTCATTTATAATTTTTGCTGGAGTATCATGGAAAAATTAATCTACGGGAGCAATAGTTTCCATTGATAATCGAACTAATATTTGCAGAACATTATAAAAAAACTTACTAATAATCTCTTTAGAGTGTTAAAAACGTTCACATATTGATCTAATGCTCTTATTATGTCCCAAAATGTACACAATTATTGCAAATACCTCTCTACTAGTAGTTCTACAAGATCCATGTAACCCATATGACGATTCCAACAAAGAAAATAAGTCCATAAAAATAACTTATGGCATTCTGAACATGTTATGAAATTTGTTTGGATAACCATACAATAACTCACACCCATTTATCTCCAGTTTGACTTGATGTCATGCAAGGACTCTTACAAACATACAATGCATAGTAATCATGAATTACACATTATTGTAAGTAATATACGAGTAAGTTCCGCTACTCCTTTACGATCATGAACTTTTGACATATCATCAAAAACTTTGTCTTCTTCAAAATTTAATGAATCCTCTGACATGATTGGTATGAAATAATACAAATAATACATATTAACAAAGAATATATAATAGGGATAATTTATAATAAAAGCAGAAGAGGTCACTAAATATATTATGTTAAAGCAGACTACTATAGTATAGGAACATATGAGAGACAAAAAAAAAGAATCAATACATAAATTTGATGTAATTAAGCTCAAAGAATAGCTAAACAATTACCAGATCATTCAAAGTAATAAATGCGATGCACTGATGCACAAAATTCAGGTATAAGCTTTGGCTTATGCGAACAGAGCCTCGTAATGATCAAAAGCATTAAAATCTATTCAAATCTCATGGCTGTGCTATCATTGAGCTACCTAATATGACAACCGAAAATCAAAGCTTAAAAAACTTAAATTAAAGCTAATTACTTATAATAAGAAGAAAAAGATTTAAAAAAAAAGAAGATTAGATTTAATTTTAACCTTGTGATGAAATCAATTATCCTAACATCAATGTATAAATCAAAGAAAATAAAAAACAAGTTTCAGTCATTGAAGAATCTTCATCCATGCTCGCATACAAACGTTAGAATAAGTTTAATTATGATGGCCCAATGCTGACGCAAACCTACACAATTCAAGTATATTCATGTTATTTGGTTGTTTGTAATTAATATATACAAAAGAATTATTTTATTTTCTATAAAATCTAAATAAGGATAAAAAACATTTAGTACAATTCTAACACAATTCGAATCTTTAGTTAAAATAAATTGAAAAGAACTAACAGTCAATATCATGTAACACAAATTTTAACACCCAACACAATGTTAAAAAATAAGTTACAACCTAATGAAAGTACAGGAACAATTAGTAAAGTAACATAACATAATTACATCCAGAACAATGTTAACAAATAAGTTGCAACGTAAACAAAAACAATGTAAACAAATATGTGATAACCTAAACTAAATACATGAATAACAACTACAGGAACATCAAATAAAAACATGATGTAACTCTGGATTTGAATTTTGAAGGACTCAAGTTATTAGGCAGTTTCTAATTCCTTGTTCTTCCATGGGTAGTTAACAACAATTTCTATCAAATCTCCTTCAAAGCCACCATAATTTTCTTTCAATGGGTACTCCCATGAATATCTCTCTGTTATCCTTATGTTTGAAGTATTCTGTGGCAAAGTCATATAACTCGAAATCATCAAATATATCAGGAATGTTATAGATCTCTTCTAAAACCTCTAGAATAGTAATAAATGATCTACATTTGTTATCTAATATACTTATGGCAGAACTTACAGATTTTGCAGCATCTACGAGATCCTCAAGATGATTTAGAAAAAGATGTCTAGGCCCCGACTTAGGAGTTCTTACTATTTTCCTTCTACACAATAATGTGACACTTGTGATCTCTGTGAATCGTAGTTTCCTGTAGGGTCATTTGTAGTAATATGTAGAAGATGTGTTTGTTCGTCTTGAGTGTACTCTTCATCAGATGAGATTATGTGATCGTCAATTAGTTCTGGGGGAAGTACACCAGAACTAGGAATCCAAACATTGTCCCCGGTTGCAACAATACGACTGAACATAAGATCTAACTTCTCTTCCAACTCTGGTGTTGTTCTATTGTAATGAAACTTCTTCACATTTGGCATAACCTAAAATACAGTAAATAAGTAATTAAGAATCATGCATTATGTTACAGAAGAGTTGATTTGAATTTAAAAAAATAAAGTGAATGATTTAGAACTAGAGAGGCACTTGTAATTTTTCATTCCTCCAATCATTAGAAGCATCAACTTTTTTTTTATTAGATTCCAACCAATTCCAGTCTCGCCTCTCAACAAATCTTTCCATAACTTCTAGTCATTCTTTAATTGGTCCCACTTATTTTTAAGTTGGGTTTGATCATAAGTTCTTCTAGTGCATTCGTTAAAATGTTTAAGTAGGTTTTTCCAGCCTTCCTTAGTAAAATACATAGTCAGTCTATTTCCCAATTATATTTCTCTTATACAGATATCATAATAAATTAAAGAAATATTTATATCTCACGTTGCAGGTGCACATCCTTCTTTTTGATTTCCCATCTAGATGTTATATAATAGTAAGATATTAGTAGTATTTAGTGTGCTGGTTATGTTAGTGGTAGAGAGAACTGATAATTGTAGGGTACTGGTTATGTTAGTGGTATGGAGAACTCCTAAGATTTACGAAACATTTATAGCCTTTAAATAGTAAAAATAGTGATTCAGAATATCCTCATCAAATATCGATGAGGATATAACCTTATCATTCTATCTTTAAAACAATAAATTTTGTATTATGATAATCAAATCATTTGATTTTTATAAGACAATAGATCTTGTATTAATTTGTGCCTTAGAAAGCTAAAACAGTTAAATTTTTGTAAGAAAAAAGTCCTTAAAAATATGCTAGAAGAATTGGGGTTGAGACTATGAAAAGCTTCATGTATGACCTTCCGATTTTTCACCTTTGCGCAAGGTTTATACATTGTGATTGCAATTATAATCTTTCAATATTAGAATAAAAATATCTAATAACAAAAAATATATCCTAAAAATTTACGTGCGGTAAAAGAAACTTTTATAGTTTACATGTATACCAAATGGAATCAAAATGTCATATTCATCAAATGTTTTTAATTATATGTTAGCTAAGTAGTGATTAGGATTCATTAGCAGTTTGACAAAAAAAACACAAATTGGCAATGATGTAAAATAAGGAGAAGCAGAAAATTCCTTGGGCACAATACGGCGGATACTTGAAGCAAGGGAGGATAGTTGAAGGAGGTCACGTTCGGAATAACTTAGGTTTAAGCATTTGAAATAGGAAGGAGATTCAGCCTGGACGTGGATCTGGGCTGGTGAGGGACGGCGGGGACATCAGATTCAGGTAGGAGGTTAGGCAGACGTGCTCGGACGGGGGCTGAGACTGTTTGCCTGAACCGATTGGTAGCAGGCTGCTTGGCGGCTGTCGTGGTCGGGCAGGAGAAGTGGAGCGGGGTTCATCCTTGGCGTGCGAAACAGAGACGAATCCCTCCGGGTTAAGAAGGTTAAAGGCTGTTGAGGCGAAGGATTGAGAGAGCTGCTAAATAACGAACCTTTGCTCTGGACGAGTCACTGGAAAAGAGGAAAGTCGCAGACATGCTGCGTCCACATGCGTACGTGGTGGGGGTAATTTGGACAATATACTTTCGAAACTCTATTTTGTAACAGAGTAAGCAGATGGGAGAAAACTTTCATAACTGCTTAAAAAACGATGTATTGTGAAAATAAATTATGTTTAAGCTGTGCTTCCAAACAAGCAAAAATTATGAATTTCAACTTTTCAACCTGAAAATTGAGAAAATATGCCGAATCAAACGAGGCCTAAGGCCTCATTTTGTTGGCTTTTTGCTTTTGTAAAATGGAGTTTTTGAAACGGATGTTGAGAAAAAGGAGTTCAATAAAATGGAGTTATATTTTTTTAAGTTGTCTCAGAATGATGGAATTATGAAATTTTGATTTGGTGGGTCTCGATTTAGGTTTGTTATGGATTGAGGATTTTCGTCTTACTAGGATCGAATTCGATGTAGTCTACAATATTCCAAGTTTGTGACACCATGCATATCTGTGGGATTACCTGCAATGGAGTTTTCTTACAATTCATTTATCATTAGATCTACTGCATGAGTCTTTTTGAGAACGGCACATAGTATCAACCTAGAAAGGCGATAGATCTTGACTACCTTCCAATAGAATATAGGCCTAATGCATCAACATAATCATTCATGTAACATATGCACGACTTGCATGAGATTTTTTGTAGAAAATTTATTACTAATTATAACAATTATAAGTTTTCTGCTAATGTGAACATAAGGTATATGGAATGTAATCCTGATAATAAAGTTATGGTGCCTTTAAATCTTGAAAGGCTTCCATCAGTAGTCTTTAAGAAATTCATTGTAAGGAAGTTTGCGCCATTTAAAATTTTGCAACATGTTATAACTTAAGCCTAAAAATAAAAAAAATTAAGAAATTTTAGAATTAATATAGTTTTTAATGCATCTAATTTTGAATTTGTTTCATGAGCTTACTATAATTGTTTGGATTCTTCTTTATTTCAAATTGTTTGGATTCTTCTTTAGTTTCAATATTTTTATTTTTAATCTTGGGTTCTGTTTCCAGTTTACTATGTTGTGGTGGCTAGCAGCTTTAGTCCTACATCGAAATGATTCAGTAAGTTGTCAGTACTAGTGCACTTTAACATTTTGTTTGCCAATTGGATGAAGTCTTTCAGCTCAGAAACTAATGGGCGGTATTGGAGTGTTGGAGCTTCAAAAATACAGTAGTTAAATTTAATCCCCATATCAATTAAATAGAGTAGGAGTTGGACATTTGAAGCGCTAGTGACTGATCTTTTATCCATAGCTTTGTTTTTTTTAATCAAATAGATGCTTATCTTCTTAATTAAAAAAATGTTTGAAAAAGGAGCTAACTTTGAAGCAGTATTAATCGGTTTTTAAGTCTTAATTTTGTGTATCCATTGGCTTAAAATTTTAGATTAATTAATCTGTTAGCCTCATTCGAGGGACCACTGCGGCAAGCTTTTTGTTTCTTATTATCTAATAGAAGGAAGTTGATCGACCTGGTAATTGACCAAGTCACCTGCTATTATTGCTTATTGATAATCTCAATACCTGAGATAAATGCCTTCGTAGTTTTATTTTATTGTAATTGGCCAACTTCTTTGAATTCTAATAGCTCATGCAATTATCTTTCTTAATGTTTATTCTTGTTTATTATTGTTCTTTTTATTTGGATGTTCATCGAACTTAGAGACAAATGTAGGACGGCTAATTATGTTAAACATTTTTGACAGTGAGTTAATGTTAAACTAATTAACAATAACTTAGTGATCAATATATGTGCTTGTGAGGCCATTTGGGCTAATACCCATAACAGTTGGAAGTAATTAGCAGTATGTCACTAATTATAGCTGTTAGAGACATTGATGGCATTTATTCGTAAGTTTTCATACAAACTTAATTGGAATGTTGGCTGTAATAGATATTGGCGAGGAATGAAAGACTAATCTCATGTAAAGAAAGAGCTTGCAGAGAGGAAAGGAAAATACTAACTCAACTATATCATTAGGCTATTACAGAGAGGTATATATAGAGTAGCTGTACAAGAATAGACCAAGAAAGTACAAAACGTAATGCTGACGTGGAGAGATGTATTAACAACCCCCTTCAAATTGATCATTCTGGGAACGAATGGTCAATTTGGATCTTAGATAGTTAAATCGAGTTGTAGAGAGGGTCTTGGTCAAGACGTCTGCGATTTGATCGAGAGAGGTGATGTGAGCTATGGAGATAGCGCCTTGTTTGATATGGCTGCTGATGAAGTGATAGTCGATCTCGATGTGCTTGGTACGTGCGTGGAAGACGGGATTGTTGGCGAGAGCGATGGCTGATGTGTTATCGCAGAAGATTGTTGTGGGAGATGTCGGGGGTAAACGAAATTCTGCCACAAGACGGCGGAGCCAGAGAATCTCAGAGGTGGCGGAAGATAGCGCTCTATATTCTGCCTCGGTAGAGGATTTGGCGACTGTAGCTTGCTTCTTGACAGACCAAGAAATCAGGTTTGGACCAAGGAAGGTGCAGAAGCCGGATATTGATTTGCGATCTGTTGGGTCTGCGGCCTAGTCGGCGTCGGTGTAGCTGCGGAGGTGATGTTCACCGGTTGTGAGGGGTAGACCAAAATCTAGAGTACCCTTGACGTATCGAAGCAAACGTTTGAGGGCTTGAAAATCACAGGTGCGAGGATGATGCATGTGTTGACAGATGGAGTTAGTTGCGAACGCGATGTCTGGTCTTGTGATGGAGAGATACTGTAGCGATCCAGCTAGCTTGCGGAAGAGAGTGGGGTCGGAGTAGGGACGCTCGTCTTGATGACGAGTCTTGTTGATGCCCGCTGGAGTCATGGACGGTTTGCATCCAGAAAAACCTGCGTGAAGTAAGAGTTCAGAAGCATAGTGTTTTTGAGATAAAAAATAGCCCGATGTGGTTTTGATCACCTGGATGCCAAGGAACAAGGACACTTCGCCGAGCTGTTTAAGACTGAACTGGGAGTGCAGTTGTTGTAGTATAAGTTGAATTTTGGTGGGATTGTTGCCGGTTAGAAGTATGTCGTCAACGTAGATTAGAGCAAAGAGCTGAATGTCGTTGTGATTAAACAGGAGAAGCGACGGGTCAGCTTTGCTAAAGGTAAATCCGAGAGTTTGGAGAAACGTGGTGAATTTGTGAAACCATTGCCGAGGAGACTGCTTTAGGCCGTAGATGGATTTGTGTAGTTTGCAGACGTGGTGTGGGTGTTGAGAGTCCTTAAAATCGGGTGGTTGAGTCATATAGACCTCGTCGGTTAGTTTGCCGTGGAGAAAAGCATTGGAGACGTCGAGCTGAGTGACTGACCAATTTTGATTGAGAGCGACGGTGAGAAGGATACGAATGGTAACCATTTTTGCAACCGGACTGAAAGTTTCAGTATAGTTGACGCCAAGTTCCTGAGAGCAGCCTTGGGCGACGAGGCGGGCCTTATATCTGGCTATTTGTCCGTTCGGTTGGAGTTTTGTTTTGAAAGTCCATTTGCAGCCTAGTATGGGTTTGTCCGCAGGAGGAGGCACTAAAGACCAGGTTCCTTGTTGCTGTAATGCTAAATATTCGGACGACATGGCAGCCCGCCAATGTTCTGATTTTGATGCTTGATTATATGAGGTTGGAGTGGAGGCATCGTGCGAGACAGCAAGAAGGTCAAGGATCTGTTTGGGCTTAGATATGCCTGAGCGGGATCTAGTTTGCATTGGGTGACGTTGGCTGGGTTGAGGTGCTATAATAGTAGTGGGATGGTTAGGGGTTGGTTCCGCTGAGGGAAGAGAGGGGGATGGAGAATTGTGCTGGAGATTAGTGGACGTAGGTGCATGAGACGGGATGGTGGAAGTTAAAGTTGAAGTGGGTACTAGAAGCAGAGGGGAGGAGGGAGGATTGTGCTGTGAAGGGAATTGGTGAGTGGGAGTGACGTTGTAGGGGAATTGATGTTCGTAGAAGACTACGTGACGGGAGATATAGACGCGATTTGTTTGGACGTTCAAGCATCTATAGCCTTTATGCTGAGAGGAATAGCCGATGAAGACGCATGCTTGTGAGCGAGGGGATAGTTTGGTCGGGGCGTAAGGTTTGGTCCACGGAAAGCATAGACAGCCGAATGTGCGAAGATGTGTGTAGGAAGCGGGATGACCGTGTAGTTGGAAATACGGTGTTTGATTTCGGATGGCGGAGGATGGCAAGCGATTTATGAGATAGTTTGCAGTGGAGACGGCTTCAGCCCAGAAGGATGCGGGAAGATGAGCTGCATGAAGAAGAGTGCGGGTGAGGTCGAGGAGTTGGCGATGCTTGCGTTCAGCTGTCCCATTTTGTTCGGGGGTGTGAGGACAACTAATTTGATGAGTTATACCTTTGTGATTTAGAAAGTTGCGAAACTCTGTGCTTGTGAACTCGCCGCCGCCGTCGGACCAGAAAGTTTGTATGCTGATGTTAAATTTATTTTTTATGAGATTGTAAAACTGTTGAAATTTAGCGAGAGTTTCACTTTTAGATTGTAAAAGGTATAACCAAGAGAAGCGAGAATGATCGTCTATGAAAATCACATAATATTTGAATCCATTCATTGAGGTTTGGGGAGCCGGACCCCATACGTCCGAGTGGACGATTTGAAATGGTTTATTACAAGTAGACTGACTAAGAGGGAAAGGTAACTTGTGACTTTTGGAGACGTTACAGGACACACAAGCATCAGAAAATGAAGAACAGTGCAAAAGGTCAGGAATTATTTTGGCGATTTTCTGCATATTGCGAAGATGAGGGTGACCGAGTCTCGCGTGCCACAGGGATGTCGTCGTTCTTGATGCCGTGAGAGCTGATTGCTTATGGCTGGAAGGAGTTTGGATGTGATACAACCCATGGCGTTTGGGGCCTTGAAGAAGCAGTTGATTGGCTTGGAGATCCTTTATAATGAAGCCATTTGGATTAAAGCATACAGAAAAGTTATTGTCGGATGTCAATTTGGAAATTGAAAGAAGATTGTGAGATAGGGAGGGAACGTGAAGAATGTTACGTAGGCGAAGCTTACGGAGAGAGTCGGGTAGCGGAAGAATGCCTTGGCCGGAGTTGTGGATTGGGAGCGTGCTGCTGTTGGCTATAGAGACCGATTCGAGACCATTGTAAGGTGTGGTCTGTTGAAGGTTAGAAGCGTCAGCGGTGAGGTGAGATGATGCACCCGAGTCCAAGATCCAGTCAGTGGTTGGCGAATGTTGTTGCTGGACAGTGAGAGCCCGAGGATTCGTGGGTGGGGCGTAATTTAGATTGCATCGGTGCCAACAGTTCAGTGCCGAATGCCCCGTCTTTCCGCATATTTGACAGCTAGGTCTGTTGGCGGAAGTTCTTGCGGCAGTGGGAGAGTCTGCGGAGGATTGAGCTCGGGAATTTCCTCCTCTGCCACGGTTCCAGTGAAATCTGCCGTTTGAGCTGGAGTTGCGATTGGATAGGAAGGCGGCAGTGTCCGAATGATGAGATTCTTTGGTTTGGTCATGTTGAAGATTAATTTCTTCACTGCACAGTAACGAGTAAAGAACGTCAAGACTAATGGGTTGAAGAGATGTTCTTATGGCAGTCTTGAAGGGATTGTAATTAGTTGGAAGTCCGTTGAGAATGTAAAGGACTATGTCTTCGGTGTCTACGGTTGAACCGGCGGCAGCGATATTGTCGACGATGTTCTTGATTTGATCAAGATATTGTTGCATTGTTCGATCCTTCATTTGGATTTGATGAAGTTCGTTCTTGAGTTGAATGACTCGCGATCGGTTGGTAGGTTGAAGACGACGTTCGAGTGTGGACCAGACATCTTGAGCCGTGGTGAGAGTGAGGACATATGGTAGAATCGACGGCGAAAGAGTAGAAAGAAGAGCGGAAACAAGATTGCGGTCGACGAGTTTCCAAAGATGGTGTTCGGTGGCTGAAGACTCGGGTGGGCATAACGTGTCGCCGGTGAGATGTCCGCTGAATCCGTTGGCAGCGAAGTGTTGATGAAGTTGAAGCCGCCATATTGCGTAGTTCTCGGCGGTGAGCTGGGTTGGGACAAGGTTCTTGATATTGGAAATAAGAAATTTGAGAGGAATGGGGATGATGAATTCGGTGAGAGAAGCCGGCGTGGTTGACGCCGTGGGACGAGAAATTGCAGAGTCTTGTTCTGCCATGAGGATCGGAGAAGGCTTGTCAGGCGATTTGCTCTGATACCATAATAGATATTGGCGAGGAATGAAAGACTAATCTCAGGTAAAGAAAGAGCTTGCAGAGAGGAAAGGAAAATACTAACTCAACTATATCAGTAGGCTATTACAGAGAGGTATATATAGAGTAGCTGTACAAGAATAGACCAAGAAAGTACAAAACGTAATGCTGACGTGGAGAGATGTATTAACAGGCTGGACTTTTGTTGCAAGTTCTACTCTTTACAGCCCACCAGACATTGGTGGATATTGGAGAAATAAAATAAGTCATGCTTCCATTTATATCTCTTTAATTGTAGCTTTTTCATGTTAAGGTTTTTTTGGGACAACTTTCTTACTATTTTCTAAAGTAGTTTCCTAATACAAAAATTTGTATACTAAAAAATTATTTTAAAGAGCAGTAAAAAAGCTCTCCCAAATGAAGCTTAAATCTGTTTTTTAATTGTGAGTGTTAATGCAATTTCTTTTCCTGTACAAATTTGTATCCATAAAGAGTGTACAAATATGCTAATGAAGTCTCTGAACATTTTATCTTAATCATCATTCTTTATAGGGTATAAGAGCAACCCAACTCAACTAAGTATATCCTCCATCCCATGGCTGATATCCTCCAACGCTAATACTCACATCATCTTCAATCCATTTGATTTATCTCAATTTCTTATCGCCATCTACTCTAACACAAAAATCAAACTTAACTTCCTCTTAACTACTCGGTATGGGAATTCCACTTTCACACCACTCATATTTGGTATGGTCTTATGGTATTAATTGATTGGCCCTATCCCTATCCACTACAAACCTTAAACACTAATTATAGTTCTACACCAAACTTAGTCTACTCATTATGAATCTCTCATTACTAGCTCATTCTTAGTGCTATTGCTGGCTCCATCTCCCCAATTATTTTCCCATTCATTGCTTCATCCTATATATCATAAGAGGCTTGGAATACCCATGTCAATAGATACACCAAATCTCCTTGAGGGCATCTAACCCAACTAAAAGAAGACCTTTGTCTTCTCACCAAGGGACAAGAAGTAATCACCAAATAGATGCAGCGTGTTAAAATTCACTGATTAATTAGCAATGCTTCGATACTCAATTATTGAAGTCGACCTCTCACTAAAATTCCTACGAGGCTTTAATGATGAGTACAAGGATCTCTGCTCAGCCATGCATGTACATGAGAATCCCATAACATTTGAAAAACTCTATGAAAAAACTCAAACTTTGAGGCCCATCTCAAAGTTGAAGCAAGAGGAAAGCAAGTTTTTCTCACGTGTTTGCTACTATCAATCTTCTCCAAAAATTCATTAATCATTCTTCATCCCAAAACTAATGTACCTAGCCACAAAAAACATAATCTTTCACTCCTAAATCACATCAAAACTCTCATAAAACCAACAAAATGGAACCTACCAAACTCGTCTCTACCTTAAAAATGTCAACTATGTCAGCAACGAGGTTACCAAGTCTAATGATGCCAAATTTTACCCATATCCTGACATCTTCACATCAACCAAGAACACATGCACCTTTCTCACCTCAAGCTTGTGTCATGGTTACTTAGCTGTACACTATAGGTCCATTTAAAACTGAATGACTCCTTAACTTTGGCACCTCCCACCATGTCATATATAATCTTTAAAATCACTCCATGCACTTCGAGCAATTGGTTATTCAAAGCATCCACATTGGTGATGGTACATGGCTTCTAATCACTCATACTGGTTCCCCCATTCTACTCTCCTCTTTCAGAACATTCATCTTAAGTAATGTTTTATGCATTCTTTTTATGAAAAATAATCTCATCTTTGTTTCACAATTCTATTATACTAATAATATCTCTATTAAATTTTTTCTCCACTCCTTTTATGTGTAGGACACTTGCTAAGGAAATATATTGGTACACAATATAACTAAAGATGGTGTCTATGAGTGGCCTCAAACATCCTTTGAAAAGCTACCAACGATTGTTTTTTCCAATATAAAAGTCTCCATTAATAAGTTGCATCATCATCTTTGTCATTGGTCTCTTGAAATACAACATTACTTAGCCTTTCGACATGATTTATTATTATCCGACTCAATTGTCTTCAAATCTATTTATAATTCATGCCATTGTAATAAAGCTCCAAGTTAACGCTTCACCTTGTAGTCTCACACTATTTTGTTTCCATTTGAGCTATTATACTTTGATGTTTGGACCTCTCCCATTGTCTCATATGATGAAGATAAATATTAGGTTATTTTTGTTGGTCACTTTACTCGCTATATTTAGCCCTATTCTCTCAAGCACACAAATTGAAATTAGAGATGCTTTCTTTCATTTTAAATTATTGGTGGAGAAATGTTTTCAATGTACAATCATCTCTCTTTACACTGATAATGGTGGCGAGTTCATCTACCTAAACTCTTTCCTTGACTCTAATGGCATCTCGCCCATCTTCCCCTCACATTTTGGATATATGTATTATCCATTGTAGCCTATCTCATAAACCACATGCTTACTAGTACACTCTTTGTGTAGTCTCCTCTTTAAAAATTATTAGGTCAGCCTCCAAATTATATCTACCCATGGCTCGGATCTTATGAGAAAAATAAACTAGTGTCGCGCTATTGTGTGTGTATTATTGGCCTACTCATCTTTTCAAAGTGCCTAGCATAAACCTCTCAAATTCTTAAAATATGTCTATCATGGACCCCACATGCCATTCATTTTCTGCTCTTACGCAACCCACACGAGACCACTCTCGCCATAAACCCCAATGACATTTAACTTAAATAGTTAGTAATTGAGTGATCGAGAACAATGGGAGGGAGGGAGGGAGCTTTAATTCATATTTGAAAGTTATGGGATTAATTTCAAAGCTTTATTAGGACCCAATAAACCTGATTTAGTAGTTGGGGGAAGTTTGAGAATCCTCAAATCATCTTATTCATTTTACAGTCTCTTTCATCCCCTTTTAAAAATTGTTTAAAATTTCTAATTATTAAGAAATTGTGGTTGCCCATTTAGGTGTTCTAAAATGTACTAGAAATGTTTGAAATCGTTACGTTGATGTTGATCTATGACGCCCACCGTGATGTCATGGACATGGAGGCTTGTGTGTTGGGGAGAAAGGAAGATGAAGTTGTGGGGCTTATTTTTCCTGTCAATCTTTATTTGGCTTGTTTGGACTATATTAGACATTCTTAATATCATTGTATTTATATCGATCAAATGGTCCAATCATGTAAAAGTTATTAATCAAAATTTCTCCTAATTAATGTTTTAGCATTTGTTCAGTTCTTGAGTGTTTTGTTATCAGGTTTATGTAAAATTTCACATCAATCTAATGAACTTTTTTGTTCCCATATCCATAATCATAAAATTTTGCCCAACTAAATTAAAATCTAATACAAATTTAATTAACTAAATGGCTTAGTTGGTTTTAATTCTATATGCATGATGTCATGCACATTTACCGCACATTTTTTCATATTTATATATTTAACATTTAGATTTTTAATATTTACTTATATAATATTTTTTAGTTTCTCAATAGCATTTAAATTTATATTTCATTTAAAAAAATTAGATTAGTGATATTTTTGATTTATTTTAAAGTTTTAAGTATTATTTAAATTAATATTAATATTTAGATGTTAGATATATAAAAATGAAAGAACTATTGATTATTCGTGTAAATCTTGCCGACCTTCTCCCCCACGCAAGCTCCGCCACTTCCTCTATAAAAACCACATCAATATCCCCTAAAAGAGCAATAATAAGCTATCCCAAACGAGCAATGGCAGAATCACTTCTTACCTTCTTCATCATCATCTCTTCTTCCTTCATTTCCTTCATCAAAGAAGCCATGATTTCAAGCTTCGGAGCATTTGTGGGCTCTCTTTTGGTCTCTGAAGGGCTCTGTAATGAAGTGGATTGTGTTATTTGCCTTTGCAAGATTAGAAGGGTAAGAGAGATTGATGCTTTGAGATGCAGGCATGTGTTTCACAAGCATTGCTTGGATGGATGGGTGAAGAAGAGTAAGGGGACAAGCTGTCCTCTTTGTAGAGATAGTTTGATCAACAATGGCTGCTCGGCGACGAAGAACGATGAAGAAGAAGATGGAGGGCTAATTATAAGCAACAATATTATTATTATTTCTCCATTTTGTGAATCACGATGCAGAGATTTGTGTTGGATTAGATAGGGAAACAATTTTGAAAAAGAACGGAAAATATAATATTTACTATAAGCAATTTTTGTACCTTCTGTTATAAAAAAAATTGCATGCATAAAACTCAAAATTTTTTAATTTACAGATTTAAAATCTAAATTTTACTATTTACCGAGTCAAAGTTTTTTCTCTAGCCGCCCCCTTCCCCTTCCTACTGACCTTCCTCCGCTTGCATCTCTTCGGCCTTAATGAAGAGCCCCTTCTCTCTTATGAGTGCTTGTTGCTCATCCTATTATATTCATGTGTTTTGGTCTCAATTTAGGTTTGTTATGGATTGAGGATTTGTCTTACTAGGATTGAATTCGATGTAGTCTACTATTTTCCAAGTTTGTGACACCATGCATATCTGTGGGATTACCTACAATGGAGTTTTCTTACAATTCATTTGTCATTAGATCTGCTGCATGAGTCCTTTTGAGAAAGGTACATAGTATCAACCTAGAAAGGCGATAGATCTTAATTACCTTCCAATAGAATCTTGGCCTAATGCATCAGCATAATCATTCATGTAACATATGCACGACTTGCATGAGATTTTTTTGTAGAAAATTTACTACTAATTATAACAATTATAAGTTTTCTGCTAATGTGAACATAAGGTACATGGAATGTAATCCTGATGATAAAGTTATGGTGCCTTTAAATCTTGAAAGGCTTCCATCAGTACTCTTTAAGAAATTCATTATAAGGAAGTTTACGCCATTTAAAATTTTGCAACATGTTATAACTTAAGCCTAAAAATAAAAAAATTAAGAAATTTTAGAATTAATATAGTTTTTAATGCATCTAATGTGAATTTGTTTCATGAGCTTACTATAATTGTTTGGATTCTTCTTTATTTTCAAATTGTTTGGATTCTTCTTTAGTTTCAATATTTTTATTTTTAATCTTGGGTTCTGTTTCCAGTTTACTATGTTGTGGTGGCTAGCAGCTTAGTCCTACATCGAAATGATTCAGTAAGTAGTCACAACTGGTGCACTTTAACATTTTGTTTGCCAATTGGCTGAAGTCTTTGAGCTCAGAAACTAATGGGCGGTATTGGAGTATTGGAGCTTAAAAAATAGACTAGTTAAATTTAATCCTCATATCAATAAAATAGTATAGGAGTTGGACATTTGAAGCGCTAGTGACTGATCTTTTATCCATAACTTTGGTTTTTTTAATCAAATAGATGCTTATCTTCTTAATTAAAAAAAATGTTTGAAAAAGGAGCTAACTTCGAAGCAGTATTAATTGGTTTTTGTGTATCCATTGGCTTAAAATTTTAGATTAATTAATCTGTTAGCCTCATTCGAGGGACCACTGCGGCAAGCTTTTTGTTTCTTATTATCTAATAGAAGGAAGTTGATCGACCTGGTAATTGACCAAGTCACCTGCTATTATTGCTTATTGATAATCTCAATACCTGAGATAAATGCCTTCGTAGTTTTATTTTATTGTAATTGGCCAACTTTGAATTCTAATAGCTCATGCAATTATCTTTCTTAATGTTTATTCTTGTTTATTATTGTTCTTTTTATTTGGATGTTCATCGAACTTAGAGACAAATGTAGGACGGCTAATTATGTTAAACATTTTTGACAGTGAGTTAATGTTAAACTAATTAACAATAACTTAGTGATCAATATATGTGCTTGTGAGGCCATTTGGGCTAATACCCATAACAGTTGGAAGTAATTAGCAGTCTGTCACTAATTATAGCTGTTAGAGACATTGATGGCATTTATTCGTAAGTTTTCATACAAACTTAATTGGAATGTTGGCTGGACTTTTGTTGCAATTTCTACTCTTTACAGCCCACCAGACATTGGTGGATATTGGAGAAATAAAATAAGTCATGCTTCCATTTATCTCTCTTTAATTGTAGCTTTTTCATGTTAAGGTTTTTTGGGGATAACTTTCTTACTATTTTCTAAAGTAGTTTCCTAATACAAAAATTTGTATACTAAAAAGTTATTTTAAAGAGCAGTAAAAAAGCTCTCCCAAATGAAGCTTAAATCTGTTTTTTAATTGTGAGTGTTAATGCAATTTATTTTCCTGTATAAATTTGTATCCATAATAAGTGTACAAATATGCTAATGAAGTCTCTGAACATTTTATCTTAATCATCATTCTTTATAGGGTATAAGAGCAACCCAACTCAACTAAGTATATCCTCCATCCCATGGCTGATATCCTCCAACGCTAATACTCACATCATCTTCAATCCATTTGATTTATCTCAATTTCTTATCGCCATCTACTCTAACACAAAAATCAAACTTAACTTCCTCTTAACTACTCGGTATGGGAATTCCACTTTCATACCACTCATATTTGGTATGGTCTTATGGTATTAATTGATTGGCCCTATCCCTATCCACTACAAACATTAAACACTAATTATAGTTCTACACCAAACTTAGTCTACTCATTATGAATCTCTCATTACTAGCTCATTCTTAGTGCTATTGCTGGCTCCATCTCCCCAATTATTTTCCCATTCATTGCTTCATCCTATATATCATAAGAGGCTTGGAATACCCATGTCAATAGATACACCAAATCTCCTTGAGGGCATCTAACGCAACTAAAAGAAGACCTTTGTCTTCTCACCAAGGGAAAAGAAGTAATCACCAAATAGATGCAGCGTGTTAAAATTCACTAATTAATTAGCAATGCTTCGATACTCAATTATTGAAGTCGACCTCTCACTAAAATTCCTACGAGGCTTTAATGATGAGTACAAGGATCTCTGCTCAGCCATGCATGTACATGAGAATCCCATCACATTTGAAAAACTCTATGAAAAAACTCAAACTTTGAGGCCCATCTCAAAGTTGAAGCAAGAGGAAAGCAAGTTTTTCTCACATGTTTGCTACTATCAATCTTCTCCAAAAATTCATTAATCATTCTTCATCCCAAAACTAACGTACCTAGCCACAAAAAACACAATCTTTCACTCCTAAATCACATCAAAACTCTCATAAAACCAACAAAATGGAACCTACCAAACTCGTCTCTACCTTAAAAATGTCAACTATGTTAGCAACGAGGTTACCAAGTCTAATGATGCCAAATTTTACCCATATCCTGACATCTTCACATCAACCAAGAACACATGCACCTTTCTCACCTCAAGCTCGTGTCATGGTTACTTAGCTGTACACTATAGGTCCATTTAAAACTGAATGACTCCTTAACTTTGGCACCTCCCACCATGTCATATATAATCTTTAAAATCACTCCATGCACTTCGAGCAATTGGTTATTCAAAGCATCCACATTGGTGATGGTACATGGCTTCTAATCACTCATACTGGTTCCACCATTCTACTCTCCTCTTTCAGCACATTCATCTTAAGTAATGTTTTATGCATTCTTTTTATGAAAAATAATCTCATCTTTGTTTCACAATTCTATTATACTAATAATATCTCTTATTAAATTTTTTCTCCACTCCTTTTATGTGTAGGACACTTGCTAAGGAACTATATTGGTACATAATATAACTAAAGATGGTGTCTATGAGTGGCCTCAAACATCCTTTGAAAAGTTACCAACGATTGTTTTTTCCACTATAAAAGTCTCCATTAATAAGTTGCATCATCATCTTTGTCATTGGTCTCTTGAAATACAACATTACTTAGCCTTTCGACATGATTTATTATTATCTGACTCGATTGTCTTCAAATCTACTTATAATTCATGCCATTGTAATAAAGCTCCAAGTTACGCTTCACCTTGTAGTCTCACACTATTTCGTTTCCATTTGAGCTATTATACTTTGATGTTTGGACCTCTCCCATTGTGTCATATGATGAAGATAAATATTAGGTTATTTTTGTTGGTAACTTTACTCGCTATATTTAGCCTTATTCTCTCAAGCACAAAAATTAAAATTAGAGATGTTTTCTTTCATTTTAAATTATTGGTGGAGAAATGTTTTCAATGTACAATCATCTCTCTTTACACTGATAATGGTGACGAGTTCATCTACCTAAACTCTTTCCTTGAATCTAATGGCATCTCGCTCATCTTCCCCTCACATTTTGGACATATGCATTATCCATTGTAGCCTATCTCATAAACCACATGCTTACTAGTACACTCTTCGTGTAGTCTCCTCTTTAAAAATTATTAGGTCATCCTCCAAATTATATTTACCCATGGCTCAGATCTTATGGGACACATAAACTTGTCTCACGCTATCGTGTGCGTATTCTTTGCCTACTCATCCTTTCAAAGTGCCTAGCATAAACCTCTCAAATTTCTAAAATATGTCTATCATGGACCCCACATGCCATTCATTTCTGCTCTTATGCAACCCGCACGAGACCACTCTTGCCATAAACCTCAATGACATTTAACTAAAATAGTTAGTAATTGAGTGATCGAGAACAATGGGAGGGAGGGAGGGAGGGAGGGAGGGAGGGAGGGAGCTTTAATTCATATTTGGAAGTTATGGGATTAATTTCAAAGCTTTATTAGGACCCAATAAACCTGTTTTAGTAGTTGGGGAAGTTTGAGAATCCTCAAATCATCTTATACATTTTACAGTCTCTTTTAAAAATTGTTTAAAATTTCTAATTATTAAGAAATTGTGGTTGCTCATCTTGATGTTCTAAACTGTACTAGAAATGTTTGAAATCGTTACTTTGATGTTGATCTATGACGTCCACCGTGATGTCATGTACATGGAGGCTTGTGTGTTGGGGAGAAAGGAAGATGAAGTTGTGGGTCTTATTTTTCCTGTCAATCTTTATTTGGCTTGTTTGGACTATATTAGACATTCTTAATATCATTGCATTTATATCGATCAAATGGTCCAATCATGTAAAAGTTATAAATCAAAATTTCTCCTAATTAATTTTTTAGCATTTGTTCAGTTCTTGAGTGTTTTGTTATCAGGTTTATGTAAAATTTCACATCAATCTAATGAACTTTTTTGTTCCCATATCCATAATCATAAAATTTTGCCCAACTAAATTAAAATCTAATACAAATTTAATTAACTAAATGGCTTAGTTGGTTTTAATTCTATATGCATGATGTCATGCACATTTACCGCACATTTTTTCATATTTATATATTTAACATTTAGATTTTTAATATTTACTTATATAATATTTTTTAGTTTCTCAATAGCATTTAAATTTATATTTCATTTTAAAAAAAATTAGATTATTGATATTTTTGATTTATTTTAAAGATTTAAGTATTATTTAAATTAATATTAATATTTAGATGTTAGATATATAAAAATGAAAGAATTATTGGTTATTCGTGTAAATCTTGCCGACCTTCTCCCCCACGTAAGCTCCGCCACTTCCTCTATAAAACCCACATTAATATCCCCTAAAAGAGCAATAATAAGCTATCCCAAACGAGCAATGGCAGAATCACTTCTTACCTTCTTCATCATCATCTCTTCTTCCTTCATTTCCTTCATCAAAGAAGCCATGATTTCAAGCTTCGGAGCATTTGTGGGCTCTCTTTTGGTCTCTGAAGGGCTCTGTAATGAAGTGGATTGTGTTATTTGCCTTTGCAAGATTAGAAGGGTAAGAGAGATTGATGCTTTGAGATGCAGGCATGTGTTTCACAAGCATTGCTTGGATGGATGGGTGAAGAAGAGTAAGGGGACAAGCTGTCCTCTTTGTAGAGATAGTTTGATCAATGATGGCTGCTCGGCGACGAAGAACGATAAAGAAGAAGATGGAGGGCTAATTATAAGCAACAATATTATTATTATTTCTCCATTTTGTGAATCACGATGCAGAGATTTGTGTTGGATTAGATAGGAAAGCAATTTTGAAAAAGAACGGAAAATATAATATTTACTATAAGCAATTTTTGTACCTTCTGTTATAAAAAAAATTGCATGCATAAAACTCAAAATTTTTTAATTTACAAATTTAAAATCTAAATTTTACTATTTACCGAGTCAAAGTTTTTTCTCTAGCCGCCCCCTTCCCCTTCCTACTGACCTTCCCCCGCTTGCATCTCTCCGGCCTTAATGAAGAGCCCCTTCTCTCTTGTGAGTGCTTATTGCTCATCCTATTATATTCATATGTGTTTTGGTCTCAATTTATGTTTGTTATGGATTGATGATTTGTCTTACTAGGATTGAATTCGATGTAGTCTACTATTTTCCAAGTTTGTGACACCATGCATATCTGTGGGATTACCTACAATGGAGTTTTCTTACAATTCATTTGTCATTAGATCTACTGCATGAGTCTTTTTGAGAACGGTACATAGTATCAACCTAGAAAGGTGATAGATCTTATTGACCTTCCAATAGAATCTAGGCCTAAGGCATCTACATAATCATTCATGTAGCATATGTATGGCTTGCATGAGATTTTTTGTTGAGAATTTATTACTAATTATACAATTATAATTTTTTTTGCTGATTTGAACATAAGGTACATGGACTTTAATCCTGATGATAAAGTTATGGTGCCTTTAAGGCTTCGTTTGGGATAACTTTTTTATTACTTCTTAAAGCGGCTTTTGAGTACAAAAATTTTAATTTTTATACTGAAAGCTACTTTAAGAAGCAATAAGAAAGCCGTCTCAAACGAAACCTAAATCTTGAAAGGCTTCCATCAGTAGTCTCTAAGAAATTCAATGTAAGGAAGTTTGCGCCATTTAAAATTTTGCAACATGTTATAACTTATAACTTAAGCCTAAAAATAAAAAAATTAAGAATTTTTAAAATTAATATAGTTTTAGTGCATCTAATTTCAATTTATTTCATGAACTTACTATAATTGTTTGGATTCAACATTTTTATTTTTAATCTTGGGTTCTGTTTCCAGCTTTCTATATTGTGGTGACTAGGAGCTTTAGTCCTACATCGAAATGATTCAGTGGGTAGTCACAACTGGTGCACTTTAACATTTTGTTTGCCAATTGGCTGAAGTCTTTGAGCTCAGAAACTAATGGGCGGTATTGGAGTGTTGGAGCTTCAATAATAGACTAGTTAAATTTAATCCCCATATCAATAAAATAGAGTAGGAGTTGGACATTTGAAGCGCTAGTGACTGATTCTTTTATCCATAGCTTTGTTTTTTTTTTAATCAAACAGATGCTTATCTTCTTAATTAAAAAAAATGTTTGAAAAAGGAGCTAACTTTGAAGCAGTATTAATCGGTTTTTAAGTCTTAATTTTGTGTATCCATTGGCTTAAAATTTTAGATTAATTAATCTGTTAGCCTCATTCGAAGGACCACTGCGGCAAGCTTTTTGTTTCTTATTATCTAATAGAAGGAAGTTGATTCAACCTGTTAATTGACTAAGACTTCGTTTGGAACGGCTTTTTTAATACTTAAAATGATTTTTTAGTACAAAAATTAAAATATTTGTACTAAAAAATTGCTTTAAGAAGCAGTAAAAAAACCGTCCCAAACAAAGTATAAGTCACCTGCTACTATTTGTTTATTCATAATCTCAATTCTTGAGATAATTGTAATTGGGCAACTTCTTTGAATTCTAATAGCTCATGCAATTATCTTTCTTAATGTTTATTCTTGTTTATTATTGTTCTTTTTATTTGGATGTTCATCGAACTTAGAGACAAATGTAGGACGGCTAATTATGTTAAACATTTTTGACAGTGAGTTAATGTTAAACTAATTAACAATAATTTAGTGATCAATATATGTGCTTGTGAGGCCATTTGGGCTAATACCCATAACAGTTGGAAGTAATTAGCAGTATGTCACTAATTATAGCTGTTAGAGACATTGATGGCATTTAAGGTTTCTTTTGGGACAACTTTCTTACTATTTTTTAAAGTAGCTTTCTAATACAAAAATTTTTATACTAAAAAACTATTTTAAAGAGAAGTAAAAAAAGCTCTCCCAAATGAAGCTTAAATCTGTTTTTTAATTATGAGTGTTAATGCAATTTCTTTTCCTGTACAAATTTGTATCCATAAAGAGTGTACAAATATGCTAATGAAGTCTCTGAACATTTTATCTTAATTATCATTCTTTATATAGTATAAGAGCAACCCAACTCAACTAAGTATATCCTCCATCCTATGGTTGATATCCTCCCAACGCTATTACTCACATCATCTTCAATCCATTTGATTTATCTCAATTTCTTATTGCCATTTACTCTAACACATAAATCAAACCTAACTACCTCTAATTACTTGGTATAGGAATTCAACTTTCATACCACTCATATTGAGTATGGTCTCTTTAATAGTTCATATTTTAAGCCAGTTAAATAATATTTAAGAGTCATTATAAGTCTAATTTGTAGTTCGTCTTCGCTATAATAGAGATATTATTGTACTTTAATTATAATAATTTTCTCCTAATTTTATGGACAGTGTAGATATGGAATCAAGAAATATTGTAATTCTTTTAGCAATTGACACATGTCGGTATAAGTAAGTTTTTTTGGATCGTTAAGTATCCATTTTGTAAATCAATTTTACCAGAGCATTATGATTAATAGTTTTGGCAAATTAATTAATAGATAAATAGATAATTTTTTAAAAATTAGATTATGGGGTGTTACCGTTTCATGGTGTTAATTTATTGGTCCTATTCTTGTCCTCTACAAACCTTAAAAACTAGTGATAGCTCTACACCAAACTTAGCCTACTCATTGTGAATCTCTCATTACTAGCTCATTCTTAATGCTATTGTTGGCTCTATCTCTCCAATTCTTATCCCATTCATTGCTTCATCCTATACATCATAAGATGCTTCGAATACCCATGTTAATACATACACCAAATCTCTTCGAGGGCATCTCACCCAACTAAAAGAAGACCTTTGTCTTCTCACCAAGGGACATGAAGTAATCACGAAATAAATGCAGTATGTTAAATTTCACTAATTAAATAACAATGCTTCATAACTCAATTATTGAAGGCGACCTCTCACTAAAATTCCTACTAGGCTTTGATGATGAATACAAGGATCTTTGCTCAGCTGTGCATGTACATGAGAATCCCATGACATCTGAAAAACTATATGAAAAAAATCATAAACTTTAAGGCCCCATCTCAAAGTTGAAGCAAGAGGAAAGCAAGTTTTTCTCACATGTTTGCTACTATCAATCTTCTCCAAAAATCCATCAATCATTCTTCATCCCAAAACTTACCTACCTAGCCAAAAAAAATCACAACCCTTCCACTCCTAAATCACATCAAAATGCTTACCAAACCAACAAAATAGAACCTACCATGCTCTTCTCGACCTTAAAAATGTCAACTATGTTGGCAACGATGTTACCTAATCTAATGGTGCCCAAATTTTACCCACACCTTGACATCTTTACATCAACTCATAACACATGCACCTTTCTCACCTCAAGCTTGTGTCATGGTTACTTAGCTGGTATACTATAGGTCCATTTAATACTCACATCATCTTCAATCTATTTGATTTATCTCAATTTCTTTTCGCCATCTACTCTAACACATAAATCAAACTTAGCTACCTCTAACTACTTGGTATGGGAATTCCACTTTCATACCACTCATATTTGGTATAGTCCCATGGTGTTAATTGATTGGTCCTATTCCTATCCATACAAACCTTAAACACTAGTGATAGTTATACACCAAACCTAGCCTACTCATTATGGATCTCTCATTACTAGTTCATTCTTTGTGTTATTGTTAGCTCTATCTCCCCAATTCTTTTCCCATTTATAAGAGGATTGGAATACTCATGTCAATTCATACATCAAATCTCTTCAAGGGCATCTCACCCAACTAAAAGAAGATCTTTGTTTTCTCACCAAGGGACATTAAGTAATCACTAAATAAATGCATCCTGTTAAAATTCATTGATTAATTAGCAATGCTTCGATACTCAATTATTGAAGGCAACCTCTCACTAAATTCCTACTAGGTTTTGATAATGAATACAAGGATCTCTGCTCAACCATGCATGTGCATGAGAATCCATCACATTTTAAAAATTCTATCAAAAAACTCGTAAACTTGGAGGCCTGTCTCAAAGTTGAAGAAAGAGAAAAGCAAGTTTTTTTCACATGTTTGCTATTATCAATCATCTCCAAAAACCCATCAATCATTCTTCATCTAAAAGCTTACCCACCTAGCCACAAAAATCACAACCCTTTCACTCCTAAATCACATCAAAACTCTCACCAAACCAACAAAATAGAACCTACCAAGCTCTTCTCTACCTTAAAAAATGCCAACTCTGTTGGCAATGAGGTTACCTAGTCAAATGGTGCCCAAATTTTACACACCCTAACATCTTCACATCAACCAAGAAGACATGCACCTTTCTCACCTTAAGCTCGTGTCATGGTTACTTAGTTGTACACTATAGTTCCATTTAAAATTGAATGACTCCTGTGCCTCCCCCCATGTCATATGTGAGCTTTAAAATCACTCCATGCACTTGGAGCAACTAGTTATTCAAAACATCCACATTGGTGATGGTACATGGCTTCTAATCACTCATACTGGTTCCACCACTCTACTCTTCTCTATCAACATTCATCTTAAGTAATGTCTTACACATTCTTTTTATGAAAAATAATCTCATATTTGTTTCACAATTCTATTACACTAATAATATCTCTATTAAATTTTTGCCCCACTCCTTTTATGGTTAGGACACTTGCTAAGGAACTATATTGGCACACAATGCAACTAAAGATAGTGTCTATGAGTGGCCTCAAACATCCTCCAAAAAGCTACCAACGATTGCTTTTTCCACTATAAAAGTCTCCACTAATAAGTTGCATCATCATCTTTGTCTTTGGTCTCTCGAAATAACACATCACTTAGCCTTTCAACATGATTTATTATTACCTGACTCAATTGTATCCAAATCTATTTATAATTCATGCCATTGTAATAAAGCTACAAGTTACACTTTACCTTGTAGTTCTCACTATTTCGCTTCCGCTTGAGCTATTATACTTTGATGTTAGGACCTCTCCCATTATCTCATATGATGACGGTAAATGTTAAAGTTATTTTTGTTGGTCAGTTTGCTCGCTATATTTAGGCCGATTCTCTCAAGCACAAAAAATGAAATTAAAGATGTTTTCTTTCATTTTAAATTATTGGTGGAGAAATATTTTCAATGTACATTAATCTCTCTTTACACTGATAATGGTGGAAAGTTCATCTACCTAAACTCTTTTCTTGACTTCAATGGCATCTTGCCCATCTTCCCCTCACATTTTGGACATATGCATTATCCATTGTAGCCTATCTCATAAACCACATGCTTATTAGTACCCCCTCCATATAATCTCCTCTTTGAAAATTATTAGGCCAACCTCCAAATTATATTTATCCATGGCTCAGATCTTATGGGACACAAGCTTGTTTCGCGCTTTTATGTGTGTATTCTTGGGCTACTCATCCACTCAAAGTGCCTAGCACAAACCACTCAAATTCCCAAAATATGTCTATCATGGACCCCACACACCCTTCATTTTCTGCTCTTACACAACCTGCATGCAACCTCTCTCACCATAAACCCCAACGACATGTGACTAAAAGAGTTAGTGATTGAGAAGGATGGGGGGCGGGGGGGGGGGGGGGGGGGGGGGGAGGGAACTTCTTCAACCATGAAAGCGCTTTAATTCATATTTGAAAATTATGGGATTAATTTCAAAGCTTTATTAGGACCCATAATAAACTTGTTTTTAGCAATTGGGGGAAGTTTGAGAATCCTCAAATAATCTATACATTTTACAGCCTCTCTCATTCCCTTTTAAAAATTGTTTAGATTTTCTAATTATTAAGAAATTGTGGTTGCCCATTTGGGTGTTCTAAAATGTATTAGAAATGTTTGAAATGGTTACTTTGATGCTGATCTATAACGTCCACCATGATGCCATGGGCATGGAGGCTTGTGTGTCGAAGGAAGATGAAGTTGTGAAGCTAATATTACCTGTCAATCTTTATTTGACTTGTTTGGGCTGTATTAGACATTCTTAATATCATTGGATCAAACGGTCCAATCATGAAAAAAATTATAAATCAATTTTCTTCCCAATTAATTTTGAGTCATTTGTTTAGTTCTTGAGTGTTTTGTTATCAAATGTATGTAAAATTTCAAATCAATCTAATAAACTTTTGTTGTTACCATATCCATAATCATAAAATTTTTCCCAACTAAATTAAAATCTAATACAAATCTAATTAACTAAATGGCTTAGTTGATTATAATTCTATATGCATGAGCTCATGCACATTTACCACACATTTTTTTTATATTCACATCTTTAACATTTATATTTTTAATATTTACTTATATAATATTTTTTAGTTTCTCAATAGCATTAAAATTTATATTTCATTTTAAAAAAATTATATTATTGATATTTTTGATGCATTTTAAAGATTTAAGTATTATTTAAATTAATATTAAATTTTAGATACTAGATATGTAAAAATGAAAGAACTATGGGTTATGCGTGTAAATTTTGCCGGCCTTCTCAACCTCGCAAGCTCCGCCACTTCCTCGATAAAAACCACATCAATATCCCCTAAAACAACAATAATGGCTGAATCACTTCTTAACTTCTTCAAAATCTTTGTTGCTTCCATCATTTCCTTCATCAAAGAAGCCAGGATTTCAAGCTTTGGAGCATTTGTGGGCTCTCTTTTGGTCTTTGAAGGGCTATGTAACGAAGTGGATTGTGTTATTTGTCTTTGCAAGATTAGAAGGGGAAGAGAGATTGATGCTTTGAGATGCAGGCATGTGTTTCACAAGCAATGCTTGGATGGATGGGTGAAGAAGAGTAAGGGGACAAGCTGTCCTCTTTGTAGAGATAGTTTGATTAATGGTGGATCCTCGGCGATGAAGAACAGTGAAGAAGAAGATGGAGGGCTAATTAGAAGCAACAATATTATAATTATTTCTCCATTTTGTGAATCACGGCGTAGAAATTTGTGTTGGATTAGATAGGGAATCAATTTTGAAAAAGAATGGAAAATATAATGTTTTAATATGAGCAATTTATGATCCTTTTGTTATAAAAAAATCACATGCATAAAACTCAAAATTATTTAATTTACATATTTAAAATCTAACTTATACTATTTACTAGTCAAAGTTTTTGCCCTAGGCTCCCCCTTACCCCTTTCCGTTCCTACTGACCTTCCCCCGCTTCCATCTCTCTGGTCTTGCTGGAGAGGCCCTCCTCCCTTGTGAGTGACTTCACCCAAGCTGATTTTCCTTCCCTACATAACCCCATACCAACCTCTTCTTACCCTTGCTCCCTCCCTCCCGGTTGGCAGAACCGATCCACCCTCCCTCAACTGGAAGCAGTTGCTAGTAGACGAAAATCCAGCATCCAAGGATTTTCCTCTTACCTACCTTTGCTTGCTAATTCCATTTCTTTCTCTGATGTTGAAGTTGTAAAAGGTGCTAAAGACTGTTGGCTTTGCTTGGTAGGTTATTCATTAGGTAGAAGACCTTATTATGAGGCTCTCCTAGATGCCATTAAAAAAACTTGAGCTCTCAAAGTAACTTTAAACCTTCTCTCTCTAACAGATGGCTTCTTTCTCATGAAATGTTTTGCTCTTAAGGATTTTGAGTATGCTTGGACTGGGGGACCGTTGTTCTTTTTAGGAAAATCTTTTATTTTAAAAAATGGTAGCCTATTTTCACCCCTAAGAGGGATGGTTTCGCCTCCAACCCCCTGGATCAAAATCCATGATGTGCCTCTAGCTTGTTGGAACCCTGACGGGATTTCTAAAATAGCAAGCTTCATTAGATGCCCCCTCACAGTAGAAAAATTAACAACAGGTAAAACTTGTCTTACTTTTGTTAGGATTTGTATCCAAATTGAGAATGACTCTTCCCTCCCTGATTTCATTCCTATCAGCTTCGCTGGAAAGATTTAAACCTAAAAGTTCAATATGATCGAAAACTGATATCTTGCCCTGGTTGTGACTCTTTTTTCCATCCCGCCAACTCTTGTCCCAAACACCCATCCCCAAATAACACCACTACCACCCACTTCAGAGGTAGAAACACCAGTCATCATCCAAGGAACCATGACAACCCCGACACCTTTAAACCTATCAAGTCTACTCACCTCCCCGACATCCATCAGCCTCCTGATAAAACCCCTCTCTAGAACCACTCCATTGCAAACACTTCTTCCTCCCACCCTCCACACAACTGGGTTCCTCCCTCTGTAACCACCAATTTATAGTCTTCAGTTCTAACACAAACCCCCAATTACCACTACTAACCCCTCCTCAAATTTACCCTTCATCCTAGAAAAAAGAAGAAGAAATCATCTCAAATTTGAATTCTCCTAATAGGGTTCAAGAGACTTCCATTTCTTCAACTTCTGACCCAGACCATGCTCCCTCATACGTTAAATCAAACCATAATAAGTTTTCCATCCTTAACCAAGTTGACCCCAACTCCACTCTTCACATTGACCCTACTGTCAAAGTGTCACAAATCACAATACAAACATAAAAAGAAAAATAGATTCAAAGCTGCCAAAAAGGCAAACCCCTTCGCTGCCAAATCCTAATGAACCCCCAAACTATAACAGCCAAGAACATATGGGGTTTTAACATCCCTGAAGGTTCTCTCCTATAGGGAACTAGTCCACTCTTACAACATTGACATGCTGTGCATTCTTGAAGGGAAAATTTCCCTTGCTTCTGCTTGTGACCCTTGGTTCTCCTCTTCTTATCATATTTTTGGGAATGAGGTCAGCTTTAATAAATTTGAAGCCTCCTCCCTTATCAGAGTTTGGTTGAAATGGAGAACTGATAGCCTCTCTTTTGTCCCCTCTCACTCTTATAGTCAGTTAATTCATGACACCATCAAATATGGTTCTTTACAAGAATTTAAAATTTCTGTGATTTATGCCACAAACCACCAAGATGATAGAGATTCCATCTGTCAACTCTGATAACAAATTAGTGCCTCTGTAATCCTTTCTTGAATTATTATTGGTGTCTTTAATTGTTGTAAATCTCAATCTGAGAAGGCTGGTAGAAATCCTATTCACTACAACAGATTTTGGTCCTTTAATAGTATGATTTTTGATATTGGGCTAAAAGAGCTTGCCTATGTTGGATTGCATTACATCTGATTTAATCAGAGGATGGACCTTCCTATTCATATTAAGCTTGATAGGATCCTGGTCAATGATTTATGAATGGATCTCTTCCCCTAATCTCGCTACCGAATTGGAAGTCCTAATTGCTCCGATCACTCTCCTCTTATCCTCAATAATAAATCTCCCAATAAGAGGAATCATCGATTTCTCTTCAAAAACTATTGGCTCAAATCACCTCTTCTCTGGAATGCTCTTTATACTACTTTAATCCAGCATCATTTGGGTAACCCCATATCTACTTTATACCAAAATTACAAGCCATAAAAGTTGCCATAAAAATTTTACTGGGCTTCTTCTACCCATCTCAAATCCACCATCTTTGACCTTCAAACCCAACAAAACCTTATCCTCTAGAATATTAACCTCAATTCAAATGATCAATTGCTTAATGTTCAACTGAAAAAAGCTAATGTGCTTCTCTTTGAGGCATCGCCTTCTTAGGCTTCTTGGATCATTCAATGATCCAAAGCCAAATGGCTTACCCCCGGGGAAGATGACTTGCAGTTTCTTTATGGAAAACTTAAAACTAGGAAAAACTAGAAACTTATTAGAGAAATTGTTACTGACGATGGTTCATTCTCTAATCCTGTTCAGGTTACAAATGTGATTATTCACCACTTTAAAAGTTTGTTTAATTCCCCTAATAGCAGTCTTGACAAAGCTTATGAGATTCCCATTGATAATACTATTCCTCTTCACTTTTTGTCTTCTCTCGTGGCTCCTGTAACTGATGATGAAATTAAAAGTACTATTTTCTTTTGCTCCACTCTTATCTAACTCGAGCCCTGACGATTTCACTTTTGAGTTCTACGAAGGAACTTGGGATTTTATAGGCAATCATGTCATCAAAGCTATTAAATATTTCTTCTCCTCCTATTTACCCAAGAGAATTAAGGCCACTGCTCTTTCCCTAATTCCTAAATTTGCTAATGCTTCTCATATATCTGATTATTATCCTATCTCACTCAGTAATGCCTTTTATAAACTGGTAGCTAACATCATTGCTAACAGGATGAGTCCTGCTATGCCTTTCATCACTAACCTTACTCAGGTTTTATTAAGAACATGATCTCTTTTGATAGCTAGTCTCTGAGTTACTTTAGGAAATATCTAAATCTAGCCCTACGATTTTTTTTTGTTCCAAACTGGATATATTTAAGGCATTTGACAAGGTCTCTTGACAATTTCTCCTACACAAGTTGCTTCAAAATGGTTTTCCTCCCATCTTTGCCTCTTGGATCAAGGCCTATATTGTGGATGTGCATTATTTTATAAGTTTAAATGGTGCTCTAGAAGGATTCTTTGAGTCTACTTCTAGCCTTAGGCAAGGTTTCCTGCTCTCCCCTTTTCTCTTTTGCATTGCAATAGATGGTCTTTCAAATCTTTTGGAGAACACTATCACACACTTCCCTATTTCTAGTATATCTGTCTGTAATCAACATTTTAGTCAACTAGTTTATATAGATGATCTTTTGGTTTTTGGTGAGTGCTACCCCAAAATGCTTCTCTCAAGAATATTCTCTCTTTTTGGCTCTATTTCGGGTGTCCAGCTTAACTTATCTAAGAGCGTCATCTCATTCTCTAATAATGACACTAGTGCACTGATGATTAGCAGAATCCTTAACATTAAAAAGGTTGAAGCTTCTTTCAAATACTTGGGTCTCCCTATTTCTTATAAGAGGTAGCGCGTTTCTTATTTCCAACCTCTCATGCCAAAAATCACTTATCTATTGGATGATTGGAAAGCTAAATTACTCTCTTTGCTGGCTGACTTCAATATATTAGATTTATTATTTGGAACTTTATCGCTTTTTGGATCATAGGTAAAAATTTACCTAAAAGCTGTTGTAAGTTTATTGATAGATCTTGTGCTATATTTCTTTTCCAAGAGAATATTCATCATAAAAAACTCCAGTTGGTCTCTTGGAGTAAGACTTCATGCCAAAATGGTTTGGTGGGTTGGGTCTGCTTGCTATTTAGACTCTCATTTATAGTTTTTCTTCCTCTTATCTGGCATTTTCTTAGCTCTGACTCCCTGCTCTCCAAATGGTGCAAGGGAAAGTATTATTCCCCTTGGAAGTTTGCGGCTCAAAATGCCTCTGCCTTATGGAAAAGGATTTTTAGTTGTGCTATAAGCTCTGGAAGAAAATTTACTTTAACTATTTCTCATAACAACACTTTGTCTTTTTTTTTTTGGACCCCTGGTATGGAGATAAAACCATTGCTAAAATGCTTAATTATTATATATCCCAGTTTAACTTACCTCTCAATGTACCTATCTCTTCTTTAATCCAAGACTATTCTTGGAGTTTACCCCCTACTCTTCCTGTGTGCGCTAGTACGACTATTTTAGAAATTCAAAATTTTCCTGATTGTGTGAACTGCATTTCTGGAAAGAACTTTTTAGTCCTGCTTTTAAATATTTCATTCAGGACTTCTATACTGATCATTAGCTGGTAGCCTTACACTCTTACATTTGGCATAAAGGCCATTCTATTAGGTTTTCTTACTTCACCTGTGGATGGTTTAAAAACTGCAGATGCTTTGTTAAAACAAAACATCCCTGCGCAAGCTAGTTGTTCCTTTTGTCATGTTCAAAATGAGAGCATTAGCCATCTCTTCTTTGAATGTGAGGACACCTTTAGCATCATTACTTACATGCTTCCTTGGGCATCTTGTTTTCTACTTTGACCTAACATCTCACCAATATTTTCATACATCTCTGAAATGGATCAATGCAATTCTATGGAAAGAAACTTCTTTTACCTAGTGACTACTTGCTCTATTTACTTCATATGGAAGGAAAGAAATGCTAGGCATTTTGGGCACTCTATTGATAGTTTATCTACTGCATGTGCTAAAATTAAAAGAGCTAGTCTCTGCAAGGTCTCAAACTAGTAAAAAAATTGAGACTGTAAGGCATCTTATCACATAAACTTTGAAAACTTCTTATTTCTCTTATGGTCTACTGAGATTCACTTCATACCATTCCTACATGGCCCCTCGGGTTGCCTTTTTGCATTGCCTATATGAACGATGATGAATGGCACTACTACTGATATTTGTCCCCTTAGACAGTCCATGTGGCAACCAAGAGAGTATCATCGAGCAGTTTGGAATCAGGATGCAAATCAGGTTTTTGAATTTTATTATGTGCCCATATTTCTAAGTCCACTCATTGTATATATCATTTTCTCTTTTTTTTGGGCTTTTGAGCAAAACTAAAACTTTGATGCAGCTCATGTTTTTCTTCTTTTTTACTGAGTTGTAATTTTTTTTTTCTGTAGCCTTTTTGTAATCACTTTTCTATAGTTAATGAAATTGAGCTTAACCCCTAGATTCCCCCCCCCCCTCATTTTTACTATTTCCCCATACAAGGTCCAATTCTTTTAAGCAACTTCAAAAATATCACATTTCCATTAGCTTTCTTCTAGCTTCCTCGATGCCCTTACCCCCATTCATGATTTTGTCAAACCTTCTTCATCGGCAAGGGATTTGAGATTGTTGCATACATCGTTGCTCCTATTGAGGGCCTCTTCTAGGAGAATTTCATTGTGAGTTCCTCTCTTCTTTGCCATTGGTGAATTGCATACACTTTTTATCTTGGATGCCCTTTCTCAATGAGATGACGATGCGGCTTCTTCACATTCGAGAAATAAAATTAATAGAGTGATAGATCAAAAAACACTCAAAAAAAAAAAAGAAATGTGATTGTAAGTTATAAGGAATGATGAAATCTTGTAATTTTTTTTTGGTTGAATCAATGCAGTTGTAGTTATCTCAGGAGAATAAATATTTGTGTATTTATTAAAATAATATTTTTTATTTATAATACACCATTGTAATTTAAAATAATATAACAAAAGCATCAGCATTTTTTTTATGATTTTATTTTTTTAATAATTTAGTTACAACATGATAAATGCATAAATTTAACAATTTATATTAAAAACTTGAGTGCTTCGTTTATAAATTAAAAAAAGATCAATGAAATACAAATAGATTCCCTAAATTCTCTTCTTACCGACTATCCTTTTGTCCTACTCTCCCATCTGATCTTGTATTATTTGTTTCAGATTTTTTGACCTCTCTATAAGCATAATGATTCAAAGATATTTTGTGCCCTAAAATTAAAATTTTGAAAATCATTATCAAATTTTTTAGATTAAGACTTCCTTCTTATTGCTTTCTAAAATAAATTTTTTTAGTACAAGGTTTCCTGGTCTCCCCTTCTCTCTTTTTGGCTCTATTTTGGGTGTCCAATTTAATTTATCTAAGAGTGTCATCTTATTATCTACTAATGACACTAGTGCACTGATGGTTAGCAAAATCCTTAACATTAAAAAGGTTAAAGCTTCTTTCAAATACTTGGGTCTCCCTATTTCTTATAAGAGGTTGCGCGTTTCTGATTTCCAACCTATCATGCAAAAAATCACTTATCTATTGGATGATTGGAAAGCTAAATTACTCTCTTTTGCTAGCTGACTTCAATATATTATATTTATTATTTGGAACTTTATCGCTTTTTGGATCATAGGGGAAAATTTACCTAAAAGCTGTTGTAAGTTTATTGATAGATCTTGTGCTAGATTTCTTTTCCAAGGGAATATTCATCATAAAAAACTCCAGTTGGTCTCTTGGAGTAGGACTTCATGCCAAAATGGTTTGGTGGGTTGGGTTTGCGTGCTATTTAGACTCTCATTTACACTTTTTCTTCCTCTTATCTGGCATTTTCTTAGCTCTGACTCCCTGCTCTCCAAATGGTGCAAGGGGAAGTATTATTCCCCTTGGAAGTTTGCTGCTCAAAATGCCTCTGCCTTCTAGAAAAGGATTTTTAGTTGTGCTATAAGCTCTGGAAGAAAATTTACTTTAACTATTTCTCATAACAAAACTGTCTTTTTTTTGACCCCTAGTATAGAGATAAAACCATTGCTAAAATGCTTAATTATTCTATATCCCAGTTTAACTTACCTCGCAATATACCTGTCTATGCTTTAATCCAAGACTGTTCTTGGAGTTTACCCCCTGCTCTTCCTGTGTGCGCTAGTACGACTATTTTAGAAATTCAAATTTTTCTTGATTATGTGAATTGCATATTCTAAAAAGAACTTGTTAGTCCTGCTTTTAAAGATTTCATTCAGGACTTCTATACTGATCATTATCTAGTAGCCTTACACTCTTACATTTGGCTTAAAGGCCATTCTATCAGGTTTTCTTGCTTCATCTGTGGATGGTTTAAAAACTGCAGATGCTTTGTTAAAACGAAACATCCCTGTGCAAGCTAGTTGTTCCTTTTGTCATGTTCAAAATGAGAGCATTAGCCATCTCTTCTTTGAATGTGAGGACACCTTTAGCATCATTACTTACATGCTTCCTTGGGCATCTTGTTTTCTACTTTGACCTAACATCTCACAACTGTTTTCATACATCTCTGAAATGGATCAAGCAAATCTATGGAAAGAAACTTCTTTTATCTAGTGACTACTTGCTCTATTTACTTCATATGGAAGAAAAGAAATGGTAGGCATTTTGGGCACTCTATTGACAGTTTATCTACTACATGTGCTAAAATTAAAAGAGCTAGTCTCTGCAAGGTCTCAAACTAGTAAAAAAAATTGAGACTGTAAGGCATCTTATCACATAAACTTTGAAAATAGCTTCTTTCTCTTATGGTCTACTGGGATTCACTTCATATCATTCCTACCTGGCGCCTCGGGTTGCCTTTTTGCATTGCCTATATGAACGATGATGAATGGCACTACTACTGATATTTGTCCCCTTAGCAGTCCATGTGGCAACCAAGAGAGTATCATCGAGCAGTTTGGAATCAAGATGCAAATCAGGTTTTTGAATTTTATTATGTGCCCATATTTCTGAGTACACTCATTGTATATATCCTTTTCTCTTTTTTTTTGGGCTTTTGAGCAAAACTAAAACTTTGATGCAGCTCATGTTTTTCTTCTTTTATACTGAGTTGTAATTTTGTTTTTCTTTAGCCTTTTTGTAATCACTTTTCTATAGTTAATGAAATTAAGCTTAACCCCTAGATTCCCCCTTTTTTTTACTATTTACCCATACAATGTCCAATTCTTTTAAGCAACTTCAAAAATATCACATTTCCATTAGCTTTCTTCTAGCTTCCTCGATGCCCTAACCCCCATTCGTGATTTTGTCAACCCTTCTTCATTGGCAAGGGATTTGAGATTGTTGCATACATTGTTGCTCCTTTTGGGGGCCTCTTCTAGAAGAATTTCATTGTGAGTTCCTCTCTTCTCTGCCATTGATGAATTACACACATCTTTGATCTTGGATACCCTTTCTTCATGAGATGACGATGCGGCTTCCTCACATTCGAGAAATAAAATTAATGGAGTGATAGATCAAGAAACACTAAAAAAAAAAATGTGATTGTAAGTTATAAGGAATGATGAAATCTTATAATGTTTTTTTTTTTGGTTGAATCAATGCTGTTGTAGTTATCTCAGGAGAATAAATATTTGTGTATATAATAGCACCATTGAAATTTAAAATAATATAACAAAAGCATCAGCATTTTTTTTTTATGATTTGATTTTTTTAATAATTTAGTTACAACATGATAAATACATAAATTTAACAATTTATATTAAAAACTTGAGTGCTGCGTTTATAAATAAATAAAATCAATGAAATACAAATAGATTACCTAAATTCTCTTCTTACCGACTATCCTTTTGTCCTACTCTCCCATCTGATCTTGTATTATTTGTTTCGGATCTTTTGACCTTTCTATAAGCATATTGATTCAAAGATATTTTGTGCCCTTAAATTATATTTTTGAAAATCATTATCAAATTTTTGAAATTAAGGCTTCCTTATTGCTTTCTAAAATATTTTTTTAGCATAAAACTTTTTAAAATTTTTTGTATTAAAAATCTTTAGAAAGCAATGAGAAAGCGGTTTTAAATGAAGTCTAAGACTTCGTTTGAGATAGTTTTCTTATTGCTTCTTAAAGCAGCTTTTTATTACAAAAATTTAATTTTTATTCTAGAAAGCTGCTTTAAGAAGCGGTAAGAAAGCTGTCCCAAACGAAGCCTAAGGATGACTTTTTTATTGTTTCTTAAAATAGAGTGTTTATATAAAAATTAAAATTTTTTACTAAAACTCCATTTTAAAAAGCAATAAAAAAGCCGTCCCAAACAAAGCCTAAGACTTCGTTTGGGACAGCTTTTTTATTGCTTCTTAAAACGGAGTTTTAATAAAAAAAATTTAATTTTTGTACTAAAACTTCATTTTAAAAAGTAATAAAAAAACCGTCCCAAACAAAGCCTAAGATTTCATTTGAGAAAGATTTCTTGTTTCTTTGCTTTTCAGATAACAATAATAATTTTTATTTGACAATTATTTTTTCACTGGAATAAAAAACTATTTTTTATAACAACTTTTAAAAAAATTATTTTTTTCACAATAACTTTATAATCACATTTATAAAATCCTAAACTTACCCTAATTCATCCATTTATTAAAATTTTTATGGAGATTCCTTCTAATGAGTATCAAATGCTGGTCGTGTCGTTAGTAGCTATCTAATATATCTGGCTCAAGCTCATCATGACTTGGCTTAAAAGCGACTAAATTAATAATTTTTTATCTAACAAGTTAAATTTTAATTAGTCTCAATTTAACTAGTTCACTTAAGAGCCAACTAATTTTGAATAATTAAATTTTCTATATTTTTCTATATCAATATTTTAATTTACTATAATTAATTTTATTTTAATTATTTAAAGTTGAATTTATGATTCTCATTTTTCATTCATTTATATTAAATCCTCTATGACCTGTTTCTAATCAGGTAAAAAATTTATAACTAAGTAACCTATTATCAATGTATTTATTTAATTAAAAACAATAAAAATCTTTAAAAATTCTAATTTCTTATTTTTTTTAAAATCTCCTTCAATATTTTCATTTGCCTAAGAAGACAAATGGGCTCTATAATATGGCTCAAAATTGTCAACTTAAGCTACTTAATAGAATAACAGAACTCAATTGAATCATTTAGATTGGATAGCACAAGTCAAATTGAGCTCAAAAGAGTTGACTCAAATTAAGTGAGAGGAATCTCAAAGAACAAGATAAAAAGAGGCTCTTATAATTCAGATGTAAGATCTATGGAGCTATAGATGTTACATGTGAGTTCAATTGAATTTATACATGATTGGATTTCGGCCGATTTGAGGCCAGCTCGAAATCAGCTCGATGGATTGGGCTGTGGCTTGAAATCAAATAGTAGTTCAGTTCATTTAATTATGAGTCAAATCGGATCGAAATTGAACAGGCTTGTTCTTGCTCATTTTACTTTTGAGCTTGTTTAAATCATATGGAGTTTCTTAACCCACAATAGCCCTTATGATTTGGCCCTTATTTTATTTGTAGCCCTAACCATTCATATTACTTATTTATTTTTATCAAAATTTTTTTTCTTTCAATAATAAAGAAAACACAATGGCCAATAGAAAACAAAGCAAAATTACAATGCTTTTGAAAGCAACCTCCAAAAGAAAGGAGTTAAAAAAGACAGCAAGAAGGCCACAAAATATCGAAGAAATAGTGAAAAAGGCGAAGATGCCAGTCAGACTCAGGAATGACAAATCCTGCAACCACCCAGCCGCCAAAGAAGAACCATCCATTGGAGGCAGCAAGCCACAAGGCAGCTAGAGGAGAACCACAAAAACAAGCATCATCCCACATGCTAATGAAAGACCAACGATCAGAAATGGACCACCAAAGTTGCCAGCAAACTCAGGCAAAGCCGGGGTTAACCATTCATATTATTTATGCACATGCCCTTGACGTTTCATTAGGTTTTCTAGGTGATAAGAGTAAAAATTAATGTAAAAATTGAAGTTTTGAACCCACGCAGCTAGGTCAAATGGCACGTAGTATACCATCGAGGCAAGCTAACATTTGTAACAAAATTCCATTCAGTTATATTACATATAAGTAAAAATAAGTTTTTATAAATAAAATTTTTTTTTTTTTCAATCCTATTTTGATAGTATCCAATCTCATTTACCTACAGCTCAAAATTGAATTGAAAATAAATCCCATACCAACATTCAGCACATAGCTCGGCTCGGTCCATTTATTTCTATCCGATCTTCATTCGAGCAAATTTCAGACTTAGCGACGGTGATTGATAACTTAGGCTTCGTTTGGGGCGGCTTTCTTCCTGCTTCTTAACACAACTTTTTAGTACAAAAATTTCTAAAAAATTACTTTAAGAAATAGTAAGAAAACTGTCTCACGTGAAATCTAATATTGGTCCGTAGACTTTTGAATCTTAGGAGTTATCTTGATTATCGATCAGCAATCAAAATGTTGATTTTAAGACTTTAGACTACCTTTGAGTAAGGTATTTCTGTCAAATTAATTTAACAGTTAATAAAAATATTGATATGGTCTAAACTCTCATCATAATTTGATTAATCTCATGCAGAATAGTATGGATATTGAAAAATGGTTTGCTATATTTTGTAGCTAAAAAGGTCATATCAATTAAGAAACTTTTATGTATCTAATTATATTATATCAAATTAATTTTTTACTTATAAAACATCCCATTTTCCCTCACCGTCTGAGAACATTTGCAGTTCAGCCTCAGAGCATCTGTGGTCATATTTTTCCAAATTTTGATTAATTTTTTTAAAAAATTTTATCATGTAAACTAATTGACATTTAATATTTGAAAAAATCGATGCGATCTCAAGTTTAAATTATAATAAACATTTCACGCCTCTAACTAGCTAAAGGACAAATGCATGTATCTTCGGCTTCGTTTGGGACGGCTTTTTTCCTGCTTCTTAAAGCAGTGTTTTAGTATTTAAAAGCTGTTTTAAGAAGCAGTAAAAAAATTGTCTCAAATATTAAAATCTCGAGCATTGAGATCGGGTCTGCGACCGAGTGGTCGACATAATATGTTTCTCTTATCTCATCCGAACTCAAATCCTCTATTTGTCCCAAAGACAAAAAAAGCCTCGAACATTTTGTGATTTCTTTAAGTTTTTTTGTCGTTGTATCAAAAGCATCAGGTCTATTTTAGACCATCCACTCAAAATTAAAATCAAATGATTTTAAGAGATTTAAATGGGCAGAGTTCTTGCAGTTACAGTTTCTTTGATTTTATGGGCTTCTAGTTCTTTCGCGCAATGATGAGAAAATTTGCCGTTTTGATAATTCCGAGGGGATTTGACGCAATCAATCTTCCTCGAGAGCCCCACCACCCTAATTAAGGATTAAAAAAAAATCTGGACTTATGGGATAGGCAATGATAGGGACTATTGTACAGTTATGGCTACCGGTCAATAAAGTATGCTTTGTTGAAGCCTACGTATAGATCCAGCAATCCAATCAACAGCATGATCTGTGAACAGGGGTTACTATTTTCAATATGTTGACTCTCTCTTTGCTCTCTCTTTGCTGAGAAATTTTGTTGCTGGTCGTTTTAGTTCTCATTTTTTAGCGGAAAAATTTTAAAAATAAGCATGATTAGTAATTATATTAAGAGATTAAGTATGTATAAAAAAAATTTAAAAATAGGAAAAATCGCCCGTGTAATGGGCGACTTAACCTTACCTCATACTCCGACGTGGCGAGGAAGTGCCACCTCAGCAGGATCTGGCATAAGTCGCCCGTTAAAAGGGCGACTTATGGTAAGTCGCCAGTTAAATGGGCGACTTACCATAAGTCGCCCGTTAATCGGGTGACTTACAGCCAGTGAAATTGTTGGCATAAGTTGCCAGTTAAATTGCTCATGAGCTGAAATTTTTTTGCTTTGAAAATATTTATATCACTGAAAGACTTTTGCTTTGTAAATTTTATTTTAATTATTGTGATTTGAACTCATATCATCAATCTTAATTTTTTAAAAAATATTAAGTAGTCTGTAATCATTTTTTGTCACACTTCTTTAATAGTGTAATTATTGACTATGTGATTAAAATACACTGTGGTTTAGTGTTGCTTTTTTACTCGCATATTTAGAACTTGAAATACATTTATTTATTGTACATGTAAACAAAGCTAAACACAATAATTGTATATGTTACTCTTTACTATTACATATGCTGCAGTAGATATCGTACACGAGTTTGAAGCTGTGTCTGGGTAGGACAACATCTGAAGCAGAGCTGAAATTCTAGTTGTATTTGCTGCCAATCTTCTCCATTAAGAAAATCCTTGTCCTTACCATGTTCAGGACTTTGCAGTAACATTTTATAGCAATCTAATATGTGTTGATCTTTATCAGGAGACCAATAACAATATAGAATACAATGGTCTATATCTAGCATAGACCTTCCAATCCCTGGTTCAACTATACCCTTCTTTATCAAGACCAAGTTCCCGAATTCGATCCTTAAGGAAGTCTATTGGTACAAGGTGGCGGTCATGAACGCTAAAGCTGTGCTGTAGATAATTCTAACCCACATCTCGAAGTTCAGGGCCAGCTCTATATTCCTTGATTTTTTTTACTTCATCATGTTTGTGCCATAGTAAGCAATCCTGATCGTCATCCCAGGAATGAATAACACACCTGAATAGTTTATTTGATGTTACCTTGGCTTCAAGGATCTCATCTGTAGGAAAACATAAACTTTCACGCATGCGCCTACTTCCATCTCTAATACGTTGCTTGGTTGGGGCAGTTCTGGTAGCATCCAAAATTGGGAAGTACATTCTTGATTAATTAACCTGAAATGATAGTTTTGGTTGATCCATTAAATTTTATAAGTCAGAGAAGGTCAAATGAGTAAAATCAATTTAATCTAAAGTAAGTCATCAAATATATCTATTTATATTTTTCAAAGTTGAATAATTGAAAGTAAAATCTTTAAAATAAAATAAACCAATATTTTGATTAAAATTTACAAATCAGTATTTTAATTTTAAAAAAAATTAATTTTTAAACATTATTGAGATATAATTAATCATAAGAACTTCCCCCTATGTGAAACCTACACCTTATACTAAAAAACCCCTATTCAATTGAACATATTTGATAGGGGAACAATTTTCATCCACTAGGACATCTCAATAGAATGGTGTAGTAGAGCATAACAATAGAATAATACTACATATGATTAGGTCAATGCTTAGTGAGAACAATCTACACAAAAATGATTAATATTGCCAGCTATGTATGATTTGCATAAAGAGATCTACATAACTTAATTATTAATTATGGAAATTATAAATCTATTAATAATGTGAATAGGAGGCATGAAGAAATTAAATTAGATAATAAAATACTATGTTACATTATATAGCATATATTTATAATAATCATAAAAAATTATATTCCTTCCAAAGTACTAGTATGATAATTTTTTATACTTTATAATATTTTATATTCTCTAAAGTAATTCATAGCATCTAAATCCAAATGTAATTACAAAAATGTGAAGTCAATTTAAACAATCCATTTATGATTCATTTATATAATCATTCATCTTAGGTTCCTTGACCTTCTTTAGCACTACATATTTTATGAAATGCCTATTTAGAAATTTTCAATATATTACAATCAAGATATAATTAATATAAACTTTAATGAATATGTTACACTCCTATATACATATGAAATGTTTTAATTCACAATTCACAAATCAAAAACAAATCATTTTCGATTAAAAAAATTATATATTAACCATTTGGATTAAAAAAATCAAACTTTTTGTTATCATTTAGACATATTAAATAAAGTTCTTTTAAGATTGAAGCAAGCACCCAAAGCTTGCTATAATATGCTAAGTTTGTTTCAAATAGAAATGGGCTTCACAAAATGAAGGTAAAGACAATCTCTATTTATTAGACGAATCATTACGAATTACTGATGATAATGATAATAACACAAATTGATGTGGCGAAATTTTATTTGGTGTTATGAATGAATCCTTGTGTCTTGAATGTGTAAATCATGAGCTCAACTTCTTCTCCATTTTCAATGAAAGCAAAAAGATCATACCTTTATTTCCCAAACCAATATATCCTTGATCTCATTATTATGCTTATGATAAAGACAATCTCAATTTGTTACTTGATATACCATATAGCTCGAATAATTAATTACTTCATATACACACATTTTATTAATTCTTTCTATGTTCAATTTTTGATGTGTTATCTTTTAAATATATTAATAAGGGTGCTAATATATATGTCTTAAAGGATTATGCTTTGCATCACCGATAATAAAAAAACATAGAAAGCCACATTTACAACAGTTACTACATATGCAATAAGCAAACCAAATCCAGTACATCAAAGTAACAGCTAACTTCATCTACGTGGCCTCTGTGGTAACGCATCAGTGCCTGGGGTGTAATGCTGTGGAGGTCGTCGTGGCCTTTGACGTAACATGTGACGTTCCTCCAGATCTACTTCTTCCTCAGCAATGTTATCTGTCGGGTGGGAGCTACGTACAAAATTTGGGGTTAGGTATGCTTCCAAATTCGCTGGCACCTGCTGACTGAAGATGTCCCCAGAGTGCCCTTGATCATAATAGGAGGAGGGTCCAGCATATCCACTGTAATGTTGAGGAGCGTCCTGGGTCATTGAGATTGGAACATCATGCTCTCTTATGTCATCAAAGTATCCTTGGTCTTGAATATGCAACTGCGTACGTAACCCACGACAAAGCTCAGCCACCATGTTGATGTCTCTCTGTTGTTGTGTATCATCTGTACCATTGAAATGATGGCGCAAAGCTTGTTCCATTCCGAGGAAGAAATCCCTCTGCATTAATTAGTTGCTTATTTTAGAAAAAATGACATCATATATAAATAAACTATGTTCAATTATGACTTACCAGAAGGCGTTCAGAAGGAGCTCTAGGGTATGCCGTGGTGGGAGGCTCTACAGGTGCCTTTAACATATATAATGATGCCCACGACTTGTACCCCTGCACATACTGATGCACCAAGTAGTAATTATGTTGATCGAGGAGCTCCCCAGTGACTATATATCCACGCCTGCTCTCCCATATGCCAATATGAGCTTGGTGGTACAACATCCAATCCATGTTTAGTTTTCTACGACCATCTACCCTTTTGAAGCTTGGTTCCATTGGTTGGACATCAGTCGTGGGACACAATCCAAACTGCCGTAGCACTCTATCTGGCAAGTGCCACTCGACCCTCTTCCAACTAATCAGGGGCACTCGTGCAGACCAAATGTCCTCCCCTGACAGACAAATCTGTGCGACCTGAGCACGGATATCTGACGTGTATGGCTGCCAAATAACATGCACATTCGAAAGAATTGCATAGACAAAATATAAATAATTATGTGGTTTAAGCAATTCTTAAGTTTAGTAACATACCTGACTGTCAAGCAGACCATCGAGCTCGTCTCTATAGCTAATGATATTCCCGACGGGCAACTCTCTCAGCCCTTCCTCATTCCACCTATTACAAATGTATTATGAATACATTATATTAGATTTATGTTTATTTTAATAAATAAACATAAATAAATTAGATAACTTCATATCTGAAGCCAACACTAAGTCCATGGAGTTCCACCGGAAAGAGAACACGAAGCACTGGACGTCCTACATGCAGATGCTCCCAAGCCCAAATCTGTAATAAATGAATACAGCCAGCTATGTTGGCCCTACTAGGCCGGGTTGCTTCACCCAACTCCCTATAAAGATGTGCCAAAACAGCTCCCCCAAGAGAGTAAGTACTGAAGACAACCAAATCCTCCATAATGGTAAGGTATTGCAAATGAATCATACAGGCTTTAAAATAAAAAAAATTACATCCGTTGCACTCTTATTCGTTCAATCCAAACTTTCCTTTTCCTCTCTCAACTTTCTCTTATGAATTTAGCAAAAAAATTTCAAAGTTAAATTTATTTCATACTTAATAATATTTAAATTAATTATAATATTTCATACTTACACATATTTATTAAAGCTACATGTGTTGTCAAATCGGTATGCAGTGTCATATCAACTTGTGTGATCAAATCGGTATGAGTTGTAAGATCAAAATTTTCAGCACATCTTGCGCCGATTAACACTCTAAAGCCTAGAGCAATCGAAATTAGACGTCGTGATGATGGATCGTTCGAGGAGATATTGGACAATCCAACAACGGATATTGCGCACTGCATCCTTTACCGGAATTGGGATGCTAAGGCTGATGCGTTCCTCATCAAGACATATGATAATCTGAGTTTTATCCCTGGTAGACGGAGGAAGGACTTTCTGGATGCAACAGACTGGCAATATATGCAACTTTGGTTTACATAGAGGTTTGGCTGTTGCCCTAGTCAAACCCAACTCCAAGCTCGCACTCGCACCGCACTACAAAAGCGATGAAGGATTCCCTCAAACTTGGAACTTTCATGAGTGGAGCTGCCAACGTAGTTTGTGTCGAGTTACTTGTGTTTTATCATGGTATTAAATCATCGTATGTATTTTGAAAGTTTCTGTCAAGTTGCTTATGTATGTGTTTGTATTGCGTGACTTATGTATGTGTTTATATTGCTTGACTTATGTATTGAGTGACTTATGCATGCGTTTTGGAAGTTTGTGTCAAGTGGCTTATGTATGTGTTTTTATTGAATGACTTAGTCAGGTTATGAAGTAATTATGAAGTTGTTGTTGATCCATACAAGATCTTGCACTCAGACTTACATAAATATATCAGATAAAGTTTAAGTTACATAACCCATTTAGTGCATCAAATACAGACACGTTCACCAGCACTTACACATAAAATAGAAATACTAATTTCTACGACCAAGTCTTATTGGGCAAGTGGCTCTGTTGTGACCAACTGAATGACAAGCTCCACAAACCCTGCTGCTACGTGGTTGTGACTCATCTATTATATTGCGATATCGATTGGTCCTCGGACGACCTGACCGTCTTCGATAGTTTGGGAGGAGAAGTGGGAACAAACCAACGTTGGGATCATGTTGGCGCCATTCATCCTTATTGGGGATATGGTGAAATTCTGTGGAATAACATAATTTGTAATTGCTCATAGTGTAGTACGGAGCAACATAATCTAGATGTGTTTGCCTTAACGTTGCTAAACAACAAATGACATGTGCACACGATATGTGAAACAACAAAGGTTTCCCACAACTGCACTTGCATCTCCTCCCATCAAGAAAATCAACACGATAAGATCTGGATGACATGTCAAAAACTTGAAATTCATGCAAGTTAAGCCTTATCGGTTCTGGCATTCTTCTTGCCTCCTCCTCAACCCTTCTAATTATTGTTTGTGCACGTGGCGCAAAGAAGTAAGTATTCTGCCTCTCTTCAGATGCAATAAAATCCAAGCACCTCATGAATATGGCAATAACATTATAGTATATAGCTGTTATCAACGCTTGAATTGGCAACCCTCGAGCTCTCTTCAGTACACCATTAAAAGACTCTGCTGCATTGGTTGTCATGACACTATATCTAAATCCTCCATCATGTGTTAAGCACCATCGGCTCACATCTCGATCTACCAACCATTGGTGAAGTTCTTACTTGATTTTTTTATGTCTTCCATGCATTTGTGATGAACTCGTGGGTCATCAGTATTGCCTGCTACATATATTTTTTGGCAAAGAAATTCTACATCAGTAATCCCCATCTGTCGTACTGCTTTCTTGAAGTTCTCTCGTAGATGCCGTAAGCAGTGCCGATGAGCTGCATTAGGGAAAATTTCTCTATAACCTCTAACTAAGCCTGCATGCCTGTCTGAGATTATACATAGATTTGGCCTGCTTGTCACACACGGTAGCAGCTCATTAAGTTGCCGTAGAAACCATAACCACGATTCAGTACTCTCTGACTCAACAATGGTGAATGCAAGAGGAAAAAGTCCATTATTAGCATCCAACCCAATTGCAGTTAATAATGTACCTCGATATTTACTGAGTAGGAATGTGCCATCAAGACTAAGAACTGGCCGACAATACATCCACCCAGTAACTGAAGGACCGAATGCCCAAAAGAGCCTTTGAAACCTATTAACATGTGAGCTCTGAATTCGATAGACTGTATGTGGCATTGCAGAGGCAACATCATCCATGAATAAATTGAGAGTACGGTATGACTCTTCCCAACTGCCGAAAACAACCTTAATTGCCTTTCTTCTAGCATCCCATGCCTTCATGTATGAAATTTTAATATTGAACTTAGCTTCCATGCGACCTATAATCTCCCTTGGCTTCAAGTCCATTTGCTTTCTAATGGTGGGAAGTATGTAAAAACTAATAAATTGGGAGTTACACTGACAGTGCCCACTTTCAAGAATTGGAGTTACGCAGGTATGATGGTGCTTTATAGATGCGATTTTCCATATACCACCTAATCGTTTGCTCTTACCAGAATGAACGCGCCATAGGCAAGGAGAGGTCGGGCTATCATGCTTCGCACAACAAACAGTAAGTTTCTGTGTATTCGAAGCTATGATAATATATTGCACATTGTTCATAATTGACCAGCCTTGTAAGGCAAATTGAAGATCACTCTTGCTTGTGAAACACATACCTTCAATTAATTCATTAGGAATTGAGAATTCATCCTCGACCATGACCTCATCGTTAACATCATCAGATTCTATTTCGTGATCCCATTCTTCTGTAGTCCTACATGTCTCAGCATAGTTATTATTGACAACCATTGTATCATCACTACCAACTGATCTAGAACAATAATCTTGGATGACATTTCTTATCTCCTCGTTATCATCTGCACTTCTACCAGTATCCACAGGGAAAAGATCAACACCATCATCCTCAGAGCACTCCTCACTGGAGCCACTACTCATAGTCTCATAATTATAATGATCTGAAGGGACTGATTGTGTAGAATGTAACAGAGGTTCCTGTGTATGTTGGTTCGCTGTATCACTACATTGAAATAGTATTGATAAATATTATCGATCATTTATTTAGCAATTTAAAACATTTCTAGTGAACTATTACTGATATGCGATATAGGGAACTCACCAATGAAGGAGTTCTTCTACTGCTTCTACCCTTGAAGGACCAACAACCATATCTACCCTTTCAGCTTGGGCTGAAGTTTCATATCTTTATGAATTTGAAGGCTCAGTATTATCTTCAGTGTTATTAATCTCTTCGATATCAACGTACAAGATGAGAAATTCTGTTTCAGCCTGACATAATAAAACTTCACAAACCTCCTCATCCTCAACATGTGAGGCAACAAACTCATTTTCCACGGGCACTCGACATACTAAGTTCACAGAATACTTTGAAGGATCATACTTCAGAGCTCGAAGTACCCTTAACTTAAGTTGTTTTAATTTTATATCTCTCGGCACATGTAGGGGACGATTTATACCCCCAGAATAACTTTGCGTGAATTTTTCATCCACTTGTAATACACCTCCATACACTAGCATGAAGGTTGCATCACGTCCACTCATTATTGAACACCTATGTTCCACTATGAAAGATGAATAATTCAATAAATTGTAATATACGTCAAATCATAAAAATTTCTATGGGGATTAACACTAATTAACTAAGATGGAAAATTAACTATTGCACTTTAAAAATAACTAATTAACTATTGCACTTAATATTGACGTAATATATAACTAATTAACTATTACACTTTAAAATAAATTATTGCACTTTAAAATTAACCATTGCACTTTAAAATTACCTATTGACCTAATATATAACTAATTAACTATTGCACTTTAAGATTTCATTGTTAAATCTTATATTTGTGATGATTGTAAGTTTTAAATTTGTTAAACAATAAGAACAATAAAAACTTAAAATGATTAATAGTGTATAAGATGGAAAATAATTAAAGTACAATTGCCTAAATAATAACTAATAAATTTCATTACAATTAATATTTCCTAATAATGAAAAATCCTAACAACATTTAAGCACTTTATTATTTACCTTAACAAAAATTGATTATATGTTCTCTAAAAAATGTAGTTTTTAGATTACTTAAAAATTTTATTATAAGATTATACTAATGGAATTTGTATAATTATAGAACATAAATAAGCTCATAGTTTAACTAGAATATAAAATACATATGAAAATTTTCTAAACCTAAAATCATTATTCCTAGGAAGTAAAAATTTTCCCTAACATAATTATTTCAAATGTAAAACAACACTTCAACATCATTCATTTAACTAATTTAACAAAAATCCCAAAATTGAAGAGATTTGCAATAATCCTAAAACAACACTTCAACATCAAAATGCATAGATCTATAAAATTTCTATACCATTCACATCTTAAATGCATAGATCTACAATAATCCTAAACTATTTTTTCAATTCATACAACAAATGAAGAGATTTGCAAAAACAATTATACAAACTACATAATAAACATTCAATCTATACATCTCTAACATAAAACAACACTTCAACATCATTTCTTTAACTAATTTAATAAAAAAAAATTCAAAAACAACTCACCTTTGCTTAACCCTGGCGGATTTGGCTCGGATGGCGACTGCAGCTCGAAACTTCAGCGAAAGAGACGTTTGGGATCGGGAAGGAAAAGGGAAAGGATAAATAGGGCTAAGTCGCCCAGTGTTCGGGCAACTTATAAGTCGCCCAGTATTCGGGCGACTTATGTCATGTCCGGTCAACGGCGACTTCTTCCACATCACAACCACGTGGTGAGGTGGGTGGACGCAAATCGCTTTTTAAATGAGCAACTTTGCCTATTTTTAAATTCCGCTAATCATATGCTTATTCCCTTAATTAAATCTCTAACTATGCTTATTCCTAAAATTTTCCCTTTTTGAGCACCCTGAGTACTTTAGAGCTCTCTTTTCCCTCTTTACTATTTTGCACCTTGGGCAATCTTTTATTCTCTTGCCCTGTGGTTTTTCTGCTTTACACTTGTAACTTTTCATTTTTTTGTTTTGGGAAAATTGTAGGCAGGGCCCGTATATTGATAAAAGAAAGAAATTACAAGTGTAAAATGAGAAGACAAAAATGAGTAAGCCAAAAATAAAGTAGAGCTTACTCCCAATGCTATACCAAAACCATTAAACACCTATTATCTCAGCTATAACCAAAACAGAAAGAAAATCAGAAGATGCGGAAGAAAGCCCACAGAAACAGGACTCAGGAATTTGAGATCGCTGCGCACATTATAACTCCCTTGGTTGCCATAAGGCCGTCTAAAGGGAGAGCCATAGAAGGCATTCATCATTGTCCTGTAGTATAATACTCGAGAGCAAGCAGCACGCAAAAATGAGTGGGGCCAAAAGTCGATGCTCCAAAAGCTATAGAATATCCAGCAGATCATACCCATGCTTCCATTTACAAATTTTGGAGAATACAGCTCTCCTAATAATGTGACGTACAGTTTTCTTGCTATTCATAGTATTGCTGAAACGCCTTCCATTTCTTTCACGCCAAAGAAAGTAGATAGTGCAGCAGGTGATTGTGGACCTCCGAAAGGATAACAAACAACACCGCCTCCCGGTGAGGGGAGACAGTATTTGGTGCCAATGGGAGGGCAGATTCGATCACACATAGGATTAACCATTGAGGATAGTGGCTCTCACCAGCACACCTCGATGGATAATAATATATACAATCTAATCACAACGGGTTTCCCCCACCCGATTCATTAGCTCGAATGGGATTTATTTGAGAGTGGGATGCGGTTTCCCACGGGCGCAAGCCCTCGTGGTTAATTACATCTCAAGCCGGAGCCTGAGAAAACTCTCGATTAATGATTCTACATTATTCTTTCTAAATTGGGATTGGCACGTAGGGCAGAGGCTAGGAAATCCTACTCGAAAGGAAAGAAAGGTTCAACTAGGCTTAGTCAACATGCACGGCTCAGATCAACATCCGGAGGGACTAAGGTAGTGAGAAGAAACTGGAGAAAATAAATAAATCATGCACTCGAAGCATGCAGGAGAGAAGGATGGAGGTGGCGTCATCCGTGTGACGCGGATATGTAGGGCTTATGGTCTCTAGAAGACAGGAGACCTACCTACGGATGAGGCGTACTACGAAATAATAGGCCTTGAATCCTAAATCTAATGGGTTTAGTGTTCTACGCAACACTAACACCCGTGTCATAGCTAATGCAATACAAAATCTAGACTTACCCCGGCCTGGAAGGGGGAGCCAGCTAACCACCTAATCGCTTTAAAACTATGCTGTCCAGTCATTTATGAAAGAAGGGTAGGTAGGTTATAGTTCTTGGAGGTAGGGCCGACGTCTAGAGGATTTCCTAATTGGCCCCAGACTGATATTGGGTGAATGCTCCTAGGGCTAATGCAATTAAAATTTTGATTTAATTGATTTCTAATGCAATGCATGCTGGTTAAAGCTTCCAAGTCAGATATGCATAGAACTTTAAAAAGGCTTATAAAAAATAATTTTTAGAATTAGACTGGGCTTCCCTAGGTCCGGCACCTCATCCTCATAGGCCAGATTATCCGGACTCTACCCGCAGGCGGAGAAGTGTCTTATAGAAGGAGAGAAGAAATACATTAATATGCATGCGACCCCGGACGATTCCAGTAATTCTCTAGGTCGTTAAGTTTCTAAATTGCTTAAACCTTAAAATTTTAAATATTAGTTGCGAGTAGAAAAAGTTTTGGTCCTTAGAGAGCCTAACGAAATCCAGGCTAAAATAAAAGCGGCATATAGATCGCCAATAAACTATGAAAAGCATACAACCTATACGCAATCATCATCAAATCAAACATAATATATAATTAAACAAATCAATTAAATGTCCATAGGCCAACTGCCCTTAATTACAACCCAGGGTCTACAGAAAATTAAAGTGGCCGGGCACCACTGCCAACAACCCGGATTTCTAATCCTAAAACATACGCAAGTTATTTTGAGTGGGATACTCTTGCTCTTTATCTCCTTGATCTTCTCTTCCTTGGACTCCTCGGATCTCAGCTTCGTTGGACTCTTCGGGTAGTCGTTGGACTCCTTGGATCTCAGCTTCCTTGGACTCCTCGGGTAGTAGAATGATCCAAATTTGGATTCCCAAATAGAAAAGGACTATCCTCATATTGGGTGTCCTTTTCTCTTTGGGCATCCAACCTTTGAATTTGAGAATCCCCATTCAAAATAGACTTTCACAACTCAATACCAAGTTACAAATAATTTACATTAAATGAAAGCAGTAAATCTAGACTCCCCTGCAAGGTTATCCTAATAAAAGTCATCCCAAGCAGTTTAATATATCACAAGCAGTTATAAGAAAATGAAATGCTCATCACAGCCACACTTGGCCATGCACTTAATCATTTTGAGGGCTAAGCGAGCTCTGGAGCACCTGTAGTAATTATATAATGATTTTTTTTAATTAGCCCTCATTTATTTTGGGGGGCTGAGCAATTTCTGAAGCATCTGTGCAAAACATTATTAGTATTTTTAAATCATAATTATTGCCCCCCTTTTATTTAGCACTGCATGAGCATGACCACCTATATAAGACATCATTAGTATCAACATCGATCCTAACCTATGGATAGTCTATCGTGCAATCACATCAAATCCCAGAGTGCAGTAAAAGTAAGCAAACACACCAACAGTTCAATCACGGCATGCAGTGAAATTCGGAAAAGCTCGGCATACAACATAAAAGTAAACACCGGCCTACCCTAAGTCTAGAAGTGGTGCCCTAGCAAAAAATTCTACAGTGTGTGTAGAAGCCTGTGTGGCTGAGGTAGGTCCTAAGCTGGGTAGTTAGTTACAATTGCCTACTGTCCAGGTTTGTTGTAGGTCTGAAGAGGGAGTTTTAATTAAAGCATAAATATTAGTGAATTAAGATCCATTTTAATTAATTTCATGTGTAGGTTAGTTTTAATGCTTAGGGTAATAATATTTAAAGTTTAAATTACATTAGTGAGTTTTAGGAGGTTCGGGGTCCACCTATACACTAGGCAAAGGGGGGGTCCAAAATTGACTTTTTGATTAAATGTGATTTATGAACAGCTAATATTTTTATAAAATAATAGGCCTTAACCTGATTAGTTAGATAGTTAGCATGCCCAATTTGGATTCTTCTACCGAAAGTTATGAATTTTCGAAGTTTTGATCTCGTTTTGAACTAGGTTTGACCGGATTGTTGGCTTTTTAATTTAAGTTGATTTCTGGACACCTAACATTTTTTATAAATATTAGACCTTAATTAGAGTTGAATGCCTTTGAGTTTGCTGGATTTGGAGTTTCCTACGCAAAGTTATGAATTATAGAAGTTTTGGGACCTAGACTATAGCTACGGTTGACCAAAAAGTTGACTTTTTAATTTAAGTTGATTTCTGGACACCTAACATTTTTGATAAATATTAGACCTTAATTAGAGTTGAATACCTTTTAGTTTGCCAATTTTGGAGTTTTCTGTAATTAGTTATGATTTTTAGAAGTTGGGGCAATTAAATAAATTATTGAAATTGCCTAATTAGGGGTACTTTGGGGGTTTTAGCCCAAATCAGCTCCAAATTGATTGGAATCACCCCCAAAGGTCAGAAATGACCTACGAGGGTGTTCCCAAGTGTTTGGGGAAATTTTGGGATTTTTAATAATTTTTAATGATTTAATTAAGGCAAAAATATGACTTTTGATTAAGGTTGAATTAAAGTCCAGATTAAGGTCCAATTAAGGGGCCCTAATTATCTAAGGTTGGGGACTAAATTCTGGAGAGTTTGAGGCATTATAGATATTTTTCTGATTTAAAATGGATTTATTAGATTTTTCTGAAGTTTCTAAGGCTTAATTAACGGGTAAATTAGGGTTTGCTAATTAAGTATTTTAAAGAGTCCAGAAAATTCCTAGAAACTTCTAGGGGGTTCCTGATGTCACTAAGCACTAGTGTTTAAAGTTTCATAGCAATCCGGGATCTATCCTAGCTCCTAGAAATGTTCTAAGTTCGCTAGACAGTCCTTAATTATTGTCCTTAGTGTGTCACTACTCTAAGCAGGAATAAAGTGAGTTAGCTAACCCTTAGGCATAACATAAAGGGTAAATGTAGCAAATAAAAACACACCAATCAAGTCCTTAGATCTAGGAGAGCCTAGGCTATGTGCTTGTGCAACCTACACATGTAAGGACTACAAAAATACTAAGTAAAGAAGCCTAATGAAGTGATTAGGGAATGATTGGGATGCAATCATTCACTAATCTTTCTCCCACATGAATTGCTCTTCATATACATAGCCTAGGTTTAAAGTTTCATAAGGGGTGGACCTCCCAAAATTAAAAGATTTAAATAATATGTAATTTTAAAAATTATTTTTTAAAATACATAAATATTATAAAGAATAATAATATAAATTTAAAAATAAGATAATTGAAAATACTTCAGTTCATAAGCATAGGAGGTCTACCAGCCGCCAAGGGGTTTTAAAAATAATTTTATTTTAAAATAATTATTTATATTAATTAACTAATATTTAAATAATTAAATAAGCAAGTAATACATAAAATATCCAGAAAAGATAGAATCAGACACAGGTAGTATTTTTAAATTAAAATTCACATTTTTCTGAAAAGAACGAGGTATTATACGTCGAAATCCAAATTAAAACGAGAAAGTTATGATTTTCCTAAGTTAAATAGTTTAAAAAATATTTTTTAAATATTTCAAAATAATTAATATTTAAAAAAATAATTAATAATTTTAAAATAAATCAGATATAATAATATCTGGATTTTAAAATAAATTTAAATAATAGTAAATGAAATAACTTTAAAATATTAATAATAATATAATAATAGTCAAGATAGTTTTAAAGTATTAACAATATAATAATAATATTAAAATAATAATATTATTAATCTAGCAATGTTAAAATAATTTTAATAATAATAATAAACTATTAATATTATAATAATAAAAATATTAATCATAATAATAATATTATTAAAATAATAATATTATTAATTATAATATTAATATTATAATAATACTAATAAATAATAATAATTAATATTATAATAACAAAAATATTAATAATAATAATAATATTATTAGCATAATAATAATATTAAAATAATAAGATTATAATAATAGACATTATGAAAATTAAAGTAAAGGTAGTATTATTAGAATAATAATATTATAATGATATGAATATTAGCACAATAATAATATTATTAAAATAATGATATTATTATTAATAATATTAATATTATAATGATGCTAAATAAATGTTAAATTAATATTATAATAATATAATAATTATTATAACAATATTATTATTAAAATAATAATAATACCATTAATAATAATATTAATATTATAATAATATTGAATAATATTAAATTAATATTATAATGATATAACTATTATTATAATAATACTATTATTAGAGTAATGATAATACTATTAATAATAATGCTAATATTATAATAATATTAAATAATATTAAATCAATATTATAATAATATAACTGCTATAATAATATTATTATTATTAGAATAATAATAATACTATTAATAATAATGTTAATATTATAATAATATTAAATAATATTAAATCAATATTACAATAATATAACTATTATAATAATAATATTATTATTAGAATAATAATAATACTATTAATAATAATGTTAATATTATAATAATATTAAATAATATTATAATAATATAACTATTATAATAATAATATTATTATTAGAATAATAATAATACTATTAATAATATTATTAATATTATAATATTAAATTAATATCATAATAATATGACTATTATTATAATAATATTAAATAATATTTAAATTTTAAAAAAAAAAGTTTTTCAGATTTAAAATATATTTAAAAAAAATATTAATTTTAAATTAAATAATATATATAAAAATATCGGCGGCGGCGGCTCTCGGGATGCCACGTGACGGCACGGGATTCGCCCATTCAAACCGCGGCCAATCATTGCCGGCGGCGCAATGATTGCGCTGCCAAGCAATGATTGCTGCAATTATGTGGCAATCAAGCCGCTGACTGCGGCTTACTTAGCCACGTAGGACAGGGGCGGGAGCCGTCCGATCCTCCGCTATCGCGGATGGACGGTGCTGATCAAGCCGGATGGCTCGATCTGACGACGGGGAGGACCGCGGGCTGGATCCGAAGGCTGGTCCAGCGAGCTCCGGACCGTTGATCACGAATCCAACGGTCTAGGATCGCGCCTTTGCATGCGTTAGGGCGAACCGAGAGCCTAAGGCATTTTTTGTCTCGTTCTTGCAAACGACTCAACGAAACGCCACAAAATTTTAAACAGATGTAGGGAACATGAAGAGCATTCGTGTGGGGTAATTTTTACGGTCTAAAACATACTTTGTGAAAGGCTATTTAACCCTAAGTGATCTACGCTAGGGTTTGACTTTTCACCTTGGTTTATGGATGGATTTGGATGTATAAGGGCTTGTTGCACTTGTAGACTGTCCACGCTCCTAATTGTAGAAGAAATCGATGCTTGAAACGCCCTAGATCATGAGCTTTAGGCTTTGGACGTCCTTGGTGTTCGGCTCGCCGGAATCTCGTCGCCAGCGGGATTCCAGTGGTGGGTTTGGCTTGGGAAGAGTGGAAGGGATCTAAGGGAGCTCACTCACAAGATCTCTCGGGTTGGGGAAGCTTGGGGAGAGAGCCAACGCAGAAAAAGTCCTTTCAACAAACCCTAAAAGGCCTATATATAGTCTTAATCCTATTAAGGACGGCTGAGATTGCATCTAGGGCTTGATTAGGAGGTAATTAAGGTCCTTAGGCCGTGGCTTGAGTGGAGACTCAATATGGGAGGTGTTTAATGTATTTAATGGGTTCAAATTGACCAAAATAGGTCAATTTGACCCATTCAAGACTTGGGTTGACTAGGTCAACCATTGACTTGGTCAACCTAGTCAAATAGACTCAAGTGAGGGGTGGGTTAGGCCCTGGGTAGGTTTGAATTTGATTCGAATTATTTTTACCCATTTAAAGGGCATGATGGGTCAACCTGGGTTGACCAGGTCAACCAGGTTGACCCAGGACTTAGGTCTGGGCTGAACAGACCTGGCTTGACTCCCTGAACCCATTGGGATGGGCTCTGGGGTCTAGTCTGGTCAAACTTGACCAGGTCAACTCCTTGACCTTGGTCTAAGGGAAAAATCAGGGTCAACAGTGATAAGATGATAAAGATTCCTAACAATCTTAGAAGTGTTCGGCTTATCATTGATCCATTCTAGTAATTGTATAATGTTAGGCCTAAGAAGCCAGTCAGATGTGCCTGGGATTAAATCAGTGAGAA